>CM060697.1:80659693-81259693 GCA_030686995.1 Artemisia argyi
ACGTTCAAGAAATGGTACCCGTTGCATAAATGTTGGGAAGTCATGGTCGATAAAATCATCAAATTTTACAGGCAAAGATTCCGAGGCTTTGACAATGTCATCAATTTTGTTAAACAAACGCTTTGATGAAGGGAAAATGATCTCGATTAGATGTTCCATAATCAAGATATGATCATCAAAAAACGAGAGGATCGATAGCCATTGTTGTTTAATCACATGTAGCATTTTCGCTCTTTTCCCTTTTCGGAATGTGGAAATATGCATTCTTTGCATCACATTTTGGAGAATTGTTATGATTAATACTCCAAAAGTGAGCAACACACGACGCCTTTGAGGGGTCATTGTAGTTTTGGGAGTCGGCTTAGATATAGCCGACGAGAAGGTGTTGGATGCTAAGAAATGTGTTCGTATAGAAATGGAAACGAGACCCATAAAATTAATTGACGAAATGAATCCATTGATGAACGAAACATTTTGTTGTCGATAGACATCGAGTAAGACATGGGTTGTTACAAAAAGCTTGATTAATGTCGAAAAACTAGGTGCAAGGTGACAAGGGGAGATTGAGATTAATCTGTTAGTCATGTTTTAGCCTATAGATTCGGACAATGTTATAAGCCGAAGATTAAGAATGAGACATGTTTTATGTACACTTATTCATTTTTTGCTAAAACTTATTATGGTCAAATACTCTCCTATTAAATGGGATCTACTGAATTAATTAAAACTTTCCTATCGGTTACAAAAGTTAAGTTGTATATGCTAAACAAGGATTTTATAAAGTCAAGTCAATCGCGCGTTTGTATACTCACCCAATAACAGAAGTATATACAAAAAAATTAGTTGCATTTGTCTTGACAAAAGTAAAATACAATATTGTTAAAACTCAAAAAACAAATGCTATTGTAGATACCGATCTCGATAACTTTTTGTTAATTGAAGTGTTGTTTTAATGTGATTACGGTTTTTGATTAAGCTTATTAGCTTCAATAGCAAAACTAAGCTCTTTTAAGATGTTTATTCTAGCTTATTTAAAGAGCTCAATAGCTTAGTTAACCAAAGGGCTCACTAAAATGTTTATATAAGCTTATTTATTACGTAGTACTCAATTTGTCTAAAAATAATTGTCCATATTACCATTTTGGATGTCTCAAAATAATTGTCCACTTTATATATGAAAAGACTTTGTGTATTTTGAGGACATGAAGACATTGATAAACTAGTCTTCGTTGCACCTAGTTTATCAATGTCTTCATGTCCTAAAACTTTGTGTATTTTAAAAGTGCACAATTATTTTGAGACGAAAGGAGTATATGGCTTATAAGCTTGAGTTTATATGCTTATTTGCGTGGCTTAGAGAGAGCTAATGGGAAGCTGTTAAATGCTAAGAAATGTGTTCGTATGGAAATGAAAACGAGACCCATAAAATTATTTGAGGACATGAAGACATTGATAAACTAGACGGCTTGTTGTCCATAAAGACATCGAGGATGACATGAGTTGTTAAAAAAAAAGTTCGGTTACTGTAAAAAAATTAGGTCCAGATTGACAAGGAGAGACCGAGATTAATATTTTAGTTAGTTTTTAGTCTATAGATTCGGACAACGTTACAAGCCAGAATACTAGGAATTATATAAATTTTAGGTACCCTAATTTCTTTTTCCAGAACTTTGTGGTCATATACTCTCCTGTTAAATGTAATTCTGAAAGTTTGCTTACTCACCCTAGCATGAATATTTGGTACGTTTTTCTTGACAAAATCCCCACACACCCTTGAATGTGTGATACAATGTTTTGACAAGCGATGGCCAGTCCCACATGGAACAAAGATACAAACTTTTGCATAGTTATATAGTACGGTGTGTTGGGCTTAGATATGTTAAGATTGATGTTGTGTTATTGAGTTACGATATTAAATCTGTCCGGAGACAGTATTGATTTCGCCAACCTTATAACGTATATAAAATCAAAACTTTTTGTGAAATTTTTTGAGTATGTCTTCGGTGTTTGTTCAAGCTTCTTCTTAGCTTAAAAGTAAAATATAAACACATTTGGTTCGTTTAATTTAAAGAGTATATCTTCGGTGTTTGTTCAAGCTTATTAGCTTAAAAGTAAAATATAAATACATTTTGTTCGTTTGATAGGACGTAATGAAATGTTAAATGAATGGAATAAACAACGTCATGGAATAAATGATGTAATGTAATTATTTATTACTGTTATTACTTATATGATATACTTTTATGTAATTTTAATTCCATTACACGATGGAATGAAAAAAAAGAAAGAGACCCTTAAAGAATGAAAATAGCAGTTTTTGTTCAATCTTATTAGCTCAATAGGTTATTTATTTATTTATTATTTAAAAAAAAAAAAAAGTTCATTGAAGTGTTTAATTAAGCTTATTTATTTGGTTTATCAGTTTATATTGCAAAAACAAGTTTTTTTTTTTTTTTTTGTTTGTTTTTAATGTTGGATCAAGATTATAAGCTTGAGTTTATATGCTTATTTCGAGAGTTTCTATAAGCTTTTTTGTGTGGCTTATTGTGAAATGCTTGGATTTATTTAATTTTTTAGTTATTTTATACCAGTTCAAATGCTTTTTAGCTTATAATCACTAAGTAATACAAACACTGACTAAAATTACAAGCAATAACTAGATAATAAGCTTAAATCCAATAATATCATTTCGTAAGTTTATATATATTGAGTTTTTAAATTCTGTTTTACGAGTAGTTCTTTTTGGTAATTTATATCTTATTATGTACACGATAATGATGATGATGATGATGATGATGATGATGATGATTAGTGAATATTAATGTAGACGAATTGTGTTTTGCTGTAAACTTTTAGCGGACTGTATCGAATAATTTTGTGTCAAACAACTCTAAGGTGAAATGAAATATAAACCGTACATCAAACAAAAGATTCGCGAGAAACAAATAAACCGATCATATGGAATTTGATTCTGTGGTCACTCCACTTTCAACATTCCAATACATTCATCATCACACATGTAAAATACTCCATTTTAATATTAAAGTTCATGATCAGTACAATCAGACATTTGAAGTTGTTATATCCATGTCAAAATCTAGAAAACTTTTGTTGGGTATCGATTTTCGTGTGATTAGTATGTGCTGTTCTATCCAATATGTTTGCGTCGAATGTGTTTTAGTATGTTCTTATTGGAGTTGTATATATGTTAATGAATGGTTACTTTTTACGGAAACAGGCATAACTGGTGACGGTAGATGCTTGTTTCGTTCTGTGGTGCATGGTGCTTGTTTGAGATCAGGACGGTCTATTCCAAGTGAAAATGTAACTAAGGAACTTGCTGATGATCTCAGAACCAAGGTATTATATAACTACAGATTCACGTTTTAAGTTTGAGATAATCCGTTAATAATGTTTGGATACAACGAAATGATTATAGTTAGGGAATTGTCTTTGTTCCAAGGGACTAATTTCTTAATTATAGTGTAAAAGAATTAATAACCAGATGTCCAGATGGGTCATTTCAGGACTCAAAATTATTATAACGGATACTAGAAATTAAAAGTTTAATGATCAAATGAAAGCTAGACAACAAAATGATATTCTGTGATATTTTCATTTATAATTATCTAACTATATACGATCTGTTTACGATTATCTTGCAACAACACTAATTCTGATCATCTCATTACTTTGGGGTCTTACTAATGTTGTTGCTTTTAATGAAACTATACATCAACTTACCTGATAGGTTGTGAATGAGTTGATCAAGAGACGATCTGATACTGAATGGTATGGTGAACCTTTGTATAGTAGTTAGTGTTCTCATCCGTTAAATAGAGCAAATAAAAAACAACTTAATCCGATTTTTATCACTTCTTGCAAATGAATGAGCAGTCCATGTTTTTCAGGTTCCTTGAAGGTAGTTTCGAGACTTATGTCTCACATATGAAGCGGTCACATGTGTGGGGTGGTGAACCTGAACTACTTATGTCCTCACATGTCCTTAAGTACGCTATTACAGACTATTAATATTTCTAGGATGTGTTTTCTGAAGCTTCTCGGCTTCATTTTTTACATTTGATCCTCTGTTTGCAGGGTGCCTATAACTGTTTATATGCGGGATAAGAAGTCTAATTATATCAAAGTGGTAGCGGAATATGGACAAGAGTATGGAAAGGAAAACCCGGTCAGTGTTCTTTACCATGCTTATGGACACTATGATCTCTTGAAGAGTCCTCTAGCGTCAGTCTAGACCTTGTCTGTGTACGTCTTTGTGTTTATGTTTACATTTTAGAATAAGTATAAACCAGACACAAAACGGTCTTCTGCAAACACTTAAATTTCAAAAATATCAGATCAGTATTGTGTATTCTGCCAGTAACAAATATATTTTTTAAAGTCAGCTTGAATAAATTTGTTTCAACGACTATTTAACCTTGCACATTACTCATTTATCTATTTGCTTATTTAAAAGAACCAATCTAGTTACACGAGTAATCTTACCATTCTTCTGTCGCTGCGTTTCAGGTACAGAACGGAGCAATCTTTGCTCGAACATTCAAACTAGTATTCAGAGAAGCGTGACACGATACATTTAACAGATGAGCGAAAACTAATCATGATCATGTCCATCCTTGATGTCTATTGAAGTTTCTGTATCTTAGTGAATATTGTTCACGTCACATATTTGCTACTCATTTCGAATATGTATTCTTATACAAATACACTTGTAATCGCTACTTGTTAGATAAAACTAACAACCGGTTGACTACTCATTTCGAATAAACACACCTATCGATTACTCCAGGAAGAACTCAACGCCCTCACAATTAGAACTTGTAAAAGTCGACAAGAATATGTACAAGAATAACCCTCAAACGTTTTATTGTATTGAGTAAGAAAAGAAGATGAATGTACAATGACCCCTCCCCCCTCACCTCTTTATTATAGAGATGAGGGGGGAAGAAAACCAACTCTTAAAGGAGTTGAAGTTGGCTGCTACAAAGGAGGAAAAAGACTCACCAGTCGATATAGCATGTGAACCAACCTTAAGCATCTCCTAATTTGACTAAAAGAAGTACTAAACTTTCACTTTAACCCCTCCATAATTATAACATGCATACTGATATATAACAATTTCCACCTTAGTATCATATTAGCAATCTCCGATACGCAGCAGCTTCAACCAACACTGGAACCTCGGATAGGGGTGTGCCTTCATCCATACACTAGTAGCAATAACCGCTACTAACATTAACTTAGCTCCTGACTCTATCGAGAGTCCCTTTAGCCAAATAGCCTCCTTTGGAGCCTCCGTAAGTGTCATATATGCCGCTTCAGTTGTTGACAAAGCCTCCATGTGCACCATCTTAGCTTCCGAGCTTCCTGCACATCCTTGTATCATAAACCCGTACCTTGTGATTGATCTACCCATGACAGTGATCGATTTACCCATAGCGTAGTCAAAATCTACAAAAACTTGTACGTCTGTCTGTAATCCACGATCGAACCTATCCAACATACCCACATCTACAGATGCTATGTCAGGTCTCGTGTAGACCATCTGATACTCCCGGCTTCCAGCCGCATATATATATATATATATATATATATATATATATATATATATATATGACCACTTACTATTCTTTTTCACATAACAGTCCCATGATAGACTACCCTCCAACGACAGTATGGAGTGTCCATCCAACAAAGTCTGTACCAAATTCCCGTTGTAAACCCTGGACTGTGACCTCCTCAGAGTATTACCACTCTGATCCCTGATGATCTCTATACCAAGTATATTTCCTTTTGCTTTATCCAACAATCCCTTGGTATCCCAGATCTCAGCCTTGCATCCGCAAGAAAAAACCATACCATCTATATAGAGAAATAGATGTATGAACATACCTGGTGTATTCTCACAGTAATAGTTGTCGCTATCGTCACTGCTTTTCCTACAACCGTTGCTGAACACATACACATCTGACCGAGTATCCATATCTTCTTTCAATCCAGCCTTCCACTTGGAAATCACCTCACAAGCAACTGTATCATTGAAAGTATCTATCTTATCTACTTCACCAACTGCAAAAGCAGCCTCATTATTGTGTTCTCTATACATGTTTAGTTCATGTGCTAAGTGTTGCTCCCTATCACGTGCGAAATGATAGTCTATCAAATCTCGAGTTTGTACTTCCTGTGAACCAGCTACCTGACTGCCATTCTCCTGAGGTTCCACCTCAAATGTATGATCCCCAAGCGGTTCCACCTCAAACTCAACTCCCTACTACACATGCACTGAACTCGTACCTACACCAGAACCAATGAAAGTTTTCTTGTATTCCCCACTCTCATTGAAACCCATATTCCTGTAAAGCACTACCTTTGAAGTAACGTCATTAAACCTCCAAAGCTTATTACCCACTATACCTTTACGGTATCCCAGGAATATGCACTTGACCTTAACCGGTTCAAGCATCCCTTGCTTATTACTAGCAAGCCAACCAAAAAACCCTAACATATCTATAGGCGTCTTGAATCCAGTCGCTGATGATGGTGACCTATTCATGAGATATGTAGACATGGTTGTATCCTCTGCCCAAAAAAACCTTGGACAGACCAGACTGAATCAGAAAACAATGTACCTTAGCCAAGAGTGTCACGTTTGTCTTCTTAACCAACCCATTCTGCTGCTATGGCAACCCCACTCTTCGGACATTGTTGTGTAGACCTCTAATTACAAGACTCGAGAAAATTACCTTTCTTGATCTTCCTTCAAGTCCAAGATTCTCCTAACTGCTTCCTACCCTTACTGTCTTCCCGGTCACTGCTTGACCGTCCAAGGTATATACGCAATTAGCCTTATTTGTTCTTGATAAAACCACCAGTGAACCATTTATAAACTTGATCCTGCCCGACTGCATCTTCACGGTAAAACCCTCTTTTTCAAGAGTACCAAGCGATATCAAGTTTCGCCTTAATTCCGGAACATACCTGACGTTGTCCAAAACGAAACTTGACCCATCCCTCATCTGTACTTGAACCTTACAGGTCCCTCGTATACGACATTCCATGTCATCACCCAGCATTACATTACCACCGTCATACTCCTTAAAATAAAACAAGTAATATCTCATGTATGTCATATGGTATGAGTCCCCTGAATCCATGATCCAGTCTAATAGTTGTTCAACACTCATAGCCATCATAACATCAGCAATGTTATACCCATCAGTTCCAGAACCGGATACCTGATCTTCATTCCTAACAAAACCTAGAGATTTCTTGTGATTATACCTGGGACAATCCCTTTTCAAATGCTCCTCAGACTGACATATATAACACTTGAGTTTGCTGCTTTTTCCATGTGACTTTGACCATGTGCTACCTTTACCCTGCTTCATATCACTTTGATCAGACTTGCCCCTCACAAACAACCCTTCACCACCATCAACCTTTGCTTCCATCATCTTCTGAAGTTCCCTAGAATGAAGTGTCACGAGCACGTCTTCTAGCTTCAAAGAATTTCGACCATATAGCAAAGTATCCATCAAATTACCGTAAGACGATGGTAAAGATGTGAGTAATAATAATGCCTGATCCTCATCCGATATAGCAATATCTATAGCCGCTAAGTCACCAACCAGCCTTTGAAACTCATCAATATGTTCAGTCTGACTCTTACCCGGATGCATGTGAAAAGTACATAACTTCTTCTTCAAGTACAAACGATTATCTAAAGACTTTGTCATGTATACAATCTCTAACTTTTTCCAAATCCCCGTTGCAGTCGTCTCCTTGGTGATCTCCCATAGGACCTGACCACCTAAACACAAGATCATTGTGTTGTAAGCCTTTTTTCTGAATGACGTTATCGTATGCCACTAATGTAGCTTTAGGTAATTCCTCCAGTGCCGCAGCTGATCCCTGCTGTTCCAGCAAAGCCTTCATCCTTACCTGCCATAACCCGAAGTCATTCTTCCCATCGAATTTCTCGATGTCAAACTTGGTCCCCGTTATCTTTGTCCAGACCCTTTGTTTATTCTGATAACCTTGTGATATAAACCTCACAACACCGAATTAAACAAAGTACCCCTGTGTAACAACCTTGTTTTTAATCAATAATACCCTAAGATTATACTTTCTTAGTCTTGATTAAAACAAGAAAACAAAAATAACCTTCTTTAGTCTAAAAATCAATACGTGTGCGTGTGATATGAAAGAACTTCACATGCATGTAATTTTAGATGGTCCACATGCATGTAACAAGTAAATTAATACACTTGTTTTTGTCGTTATTTTCTTTTGAAATCGAACTTCCAAAAGGAAAAACAACGACCTTCTTCTTCCTTGAAGTCGAAAACCTTGTCGATATTGCAAACCAATTCTCGTAAACCCAAAAACTTTGCAAATTAAAAATCGACAACCTTGATGGTCCGAAAAACCCGAAACCTCAAGAACCCTTGTTGAACGTGTAATCAAAAATCCAGAAGCACGTATGCGGAATACCGACGACACACCCGTACACAACCGAAACCCGACTAAAGAAGAACCGTTACTGTCGATAAGTGTTCCTTGTTTTTCAAAACCCGAAAAAATACCTGGTGTTGTGTCTTAGCTTCTTTATCGATCGCACGACCGAAAACCCGAAACCATCAGTTCCTTTGTCAGTCTTCTATAACCTTTATGTACTCGAAGAAACTTAGCAAATCCTCGACACCTTTGAAGCTTCAAACCCAAAACTCCAAGATAACTTTGCGTCGATCCGATTCAACTAAAACCTTGAACTGAAACCCTTGCTACCTTCTTGATAACACAAAACCCTTGTCGATAGAAAACCTTGCAAGAAACCGATTACTTTGAACCCAATTAACCTTTGCAAAACACGACAAGTCTTGATCTTCTAAACCAAAAAAACCAAGCAACTTGAAGATTTTCTTAAACTTAGTTGTCGATACCTAACAACAACAAAAAACCTTCAACTTCTTATCGCCTATCGACGAACCCAAGAACTAACTTGTGAAATCCGTTTGCAAGAAAAAGCCTGACACCTTCAAAATCGAAACCCGATATTCAAGAAACCTTGTGTCCCTGTTTTCCTTCAAGAACAATACCTTGCAAACTGTTGACAACTTCCAGACCAAGCAAACACCGATGGCTACCTAGCAACCAATCCCTTCGAACCTAAGCTCTGATACCACTTGTTAGATAAAACTAACAACCGATTGACTAGAACACGGAATAAACATACCTATCGATTACTCCAGAAAGAACTCAACGTCCTCACAATTAGAACTTGTAACAGTCGACAAGAATATGCATAAGAATAACCCTCAAACGTTTTATTGTATTGAGTAAGAAAAAAAGATGAATGTACAATGACCCCTCCCCCCTCACCTCTTTATTATAGAGATGAGGGGGGAAGAAAACCAACTCTTAAAGGAGTTGAAGTTGGCTGCTACAAAGGAGGAAAAAGACTCACCAATCGCTTAAGCTTGACAAGTCGTCAATGCCATATATATAGCATGCGAACCGACCTTAAGCATCTCCTAATTTGACTAAAAGAAGTACTAAACTTTCACTTTAACCCCTACACTAATTATAATATGCATACTAATATACTAGCAGGGTACCCGCGCGATGCGGCGGCGGGTACCCTGTTACTATATTTTCTGGTAATGTGATATTATGCGACCATATTTTTTTAACGATTAATTTACAAATAATAATAATTTTAGAGTTGGATCAGTTGGAAAACCCCTTGCATCTTAACCTAGAGGTCAATGGTTCGATCCTCACTCTCTACAAAAGGCCGGAGGTCCTTTCTTATCTTAGATAGAACTGGAAGCAGCCTCTCTACCTTAGGTAGGGGTAGGCATAGTAAGGCGACTGACATTTATATTTATTTCAAAAAAATCCATCTTTTTTACATTATATATATATCCCTTACATTTTCATTTTTAATATACACTATTCACATGAACCAAATATCAAAATTAGCCCAAAATCAACTATACCATACAAATAATATACGCCTCAAATAGTAATTAGTCTAAAACCATTTTCAGCCTAAACAAACTTTAATCATCAATATCTATTAAGGCCCATGATAAAACTACCAAACAATTTGTGATATCATTTGGCCAGCCCAATTAACAACCAAACCGTTATATAACCCAAATGTTAAGACTTATAAATACGTTTACAAAACCTAAATTATCTCATTCCTGCCCTAATTTCCCTCACAAAAATACGCAGCTATGATTTGCAGCCACACAAACATCACGTACTCTTCCTTTCTTTCATACCTTGATAACCGAACATAACCAACAATTTATGTTTGCAAGAAAATCAGACCCTTTTCTTGAATATCAAAGGAAAATTCTCTCTATGGTTTTATGTTGTGTTGATCGTGATGGTGGTTTTGAGATGGGGTTAGAACTGAGGTAGATATAGATGTTTGGTTTTATTGTTGTTGTATACTTTCTGTTCGTGGACCATATATGGAATAAGTTTGATGTTTGTTTTGGCTTGATTGATGATTGTTCTTTTCTTCTTTCGTTTATGTTTTGATATGTAACGGTACATTTTTTTCCTTCTTTTGTGGAATGCATTAATTGGTCGAGGGGTGTGACTTGTTTGTGAATTTTTGAGTCGTCCGACCTTCATCGATCTTGTGGTTGCAATGGCGGCGACTCGGTCAACGTAGGGGCGACCGGTCCGGTCGACCGACCACTGTGCCCAGCCTAATGGCTTTATTTTTAAGTACCTGGCTTAGTAGCTTGATTAACTTGTACATTATGGTAAAATGATTGTACATTTGGGTGAAGGGGTAAATTAATTAGTGTATTAATTATATGTGTTGAATAGATTGTTGACCTTAAAATCATTGTGTTTTACATACTTGTGCTTTGTGTTTTATGACTTGTATTAACTTAAAAGCTATTGTACATTGTACTTAAATGGTTGTAATTTTTGGTGAAGGGGTGTTTTTAATAGCATTAATGTTGTTTGGTATAATTTTGGTCTTAAAATGACATCACGCTGTTTTTTGTTGTACAATATGCTTACTTTGTTGTAATTCTGAAAATTGAGTTCATTAAGGTGTTGTAAATCATGCATTATTTCTTGTAAATCTGAAAATTTTGGAAAGAGAGTGCTTCATGCATTATATGTAGTATAAGATAACACTACTCATTACTAGTTAACATTATTTCTTAAGAACATTATCCAGTCGATTTTTGAGTATTTATATTATATTTTTGCCCACGACCTATGTTTTATAAATTTATTTATAAAGTCAAATTTCAAAAATAGATCAAGACTTGGTCCTTTGGTCGGTTCTGCTCCATTATCTATTTTTAGTCCTTAGAAATAAAACAAAATAAAAAATCTATTTTGAGCATTACAAATAAATGAAACGAAATAAAAGCCGGCAAAATCCGGCAATCATGTAACGCCAATGTCTTTGTTCACCGTTTTTTCACTTAAAAACGATACTCTTTACTATTTACTAGGTGGCAAAATATTTAAATAAATAAATATTACTATACTTCGTCAAATAAAAAATGTTTGTCACTACGATATACTCTGTATAATTATGTATTAAGTTAGTTAACAAACGGTTGATATTACGAAAAAAAATAGCAATTTGGTATATGAAATATTGAAATGTTAATAACATTACCTGCATGTGTGACTTGTAGAGATATACCAATTAAAGCAAGTCATATGAGTAAGCAACTAAGCATGTGTTATGAAATTTCGTTCAACTATATAAGTAATAATAAAAATAACAATTTTTTTGTAGACTTCTTGATGATGAAAAAATGTAGTATTATTTTTCTTAGTATATATAATTTCACAAACGAATAAAATAATAGCAACTATATCATGAGTTCTCGATAACAAGTTATTGAAAATATAAAAGGCAGAATTGCATATATATCCCTCCCAAAATGAATAATTGCGTATATATCATTTGTACAAGTTTTTGATACACATAGTATAATGGTTTTTATGCATTTTTTGGATATATATGCAATTATGCATTTTCGGAAGGATATATATGCAAAAACATATAAAAAACTAGTAACAAGAGTATTTAATTTAAGCAAAAGCGGTTAAGGATATGAGTTACTCCATATATAAAGCAACATACAAGAAAAATGTCCTGACAATAATAACGCCCCTAGGCTTTAACTATAATCCCTCAAAGGTGACTAACAACCATCAGAAAACATGACAGTGTACAACGCAGGCGAATATCTAGCCATGAAGCAAGTATTTCCAGTAGAAGATTACCAAGACAAAATCTCGCAACGTCTCGTGGAAGCTGCACATGTGAACGATAGTAAAGTCGCGTTTGAATGCTTGGCTGATCCTTTTGTTGATGTGAACTTTGTGGGGACTGTTTGTTTGAGTTCTAAGAAAACGGAGATCGTGTTACATGATGAGTCAGCGACTGAGGTTAAAGTTGTGTTTGAAGAGTTTAAAACGAATGTTACGCCTTTGTTTCTAGCTGCACATGCCGGAAATGTCACCCTTGTGCGAAAGTTACTGGTAATGTGATCATTTCTTAAGTTTTATCATTCTAATGTAGATATAATGGTTTTATTCTAAGAACTGTTAATTTTGGTTCAATCATATGATATTATCGTGAACTCGAGGTTTAAAACATTTTTTTTTCTTCTAATTATCTGGTTTTCTTTTGTTGCAAAGTTGAGCAACTGTGTAAATAATTTGATTGGAATAATCATTAGAAACTTTGGTTAAGTAATGTTATATGGATTTTGAGACTCATGGTTTGTAAACTTTATTTTTGAATAATTGGTCAAATTTGCATAATTATTAATTAATGATCAGTTAAATGTTCATCATATCATTTTAATTTATTCAAATGAGAATGAATTACATGATTAAGAGGGTGTTACACATTGCTAATTTAATTGTTTATGTGCTTATTGTTAAATCAGAAAAACAGGTTTTAGTGTTTGTATTGAACTTCTAGAAATTTTTTATGGGCTTACTAGTATTAGTTAGAGCAATGGTAACCTTGGTGCCATGGGCCAAAAGTTACTGCCACGTCAGCAAAAATCTCTATGCCACCAGAAATCTGACGGCACCACATTCTGGCCGTATCCGTTGGCACCAGAAATTCTAGTGCCGTCGGCCTTTTTTTTTTTTTTTACATAAAATTAAACATACATAACATTAAAAAAAAAACAAACATTACATAAAAAAAAAACACACACATTACATTGAATTTCAAATACAATTCCCCAACACACGATACAGGAGTACAAAGCCATTAATCCCAATATCGGTTCCAGGTTCTGTTTCTTCTCAAAATCAACCAAACGTGAAAATATTTGAATGGTTGCCCAGCATGGCGTTCTTTGTACACGTTCAATGCATCTTCAATACGAACATCTGGCTCACGTGTAGGCTGCAAATTCAAGAAAATGTCATGAAATACTTGACATTCAGAGTTCAACCGTGACCACTTACTCGTTATTTGGCTCTTGGTACGGTGAGGACCATCTGATTGTTCATTGAATCTTCGTGTTACGACCTTCCATCTGACTGTCCAAAAACGGCCTTCCATCGCATGGAACTCATGAACATTTTGCCACATATCAGCTAGCAAGGTTTCTTCTTCAATCGTCCAACGATTTGCCATTGTGAATTTTGTTTAGAAAGTGAAGTGTGTGAAAAATTGTATGATAATGTATGCTATTTATAGGAGTGTATTAAAGTTTAAAATTCAAAATTTGAACATGTGAGCGGGATAATTTGAAATTTAAATTTCAAATTCAAATATAAAAAAAAAAAAAAAAAAAAAAACGTGTGCAGTAAATGGGCGGTTAAACGGTTGAATTTCAAATTCAAATTCAATAGCGGGATAATTTTTTAATTCAAATATGTTCAAACAGCCCTATAAATATCCATTCCCAGTTCATTAAAAAAACACACACAAATCATACACAAATCACAAATTTCATCTCTCAAACCAATGGCTAATCACAATTCACCAAATAACGGTTCAGAATACAACACCCCTCCTGAATTTTCCAGTATGACACTCCACCACAAAACACTCCACCTGAAGTTCTGTTTCCATCTTTAAACAATCCCCCACCACAAAACCCACAACCAAACAATCCACCACCACGGGCATTGACTGAGGATGAACTGTACGAGCAAGACATGCAAGAGTTGTTGAGGGTTCAGGCTGAGGAAGAAGAGGAGAGAAGAGCTCGTGAGGAGTACTGGTTAGCTAAACGGGCTCGGAGAGAAGCTCGTTGTGCATATCGAATCGCACATGGACTGCCCCGTGTGCCAACGAGTGATGACGATTCGAGTGCTTCAAGTGACGAGGGCTGGGTCTCGGATGATTCGTTTTACTGAATCGTAGTTTTATCGTACTGTAGTTTAGGGCTTTCAATTTCCGTTTCGTTGTTTCATGGTTTAATTAACGTATCTATGTTTAATGTATTTTCGTTTTAATGTTTAACGTATTTTCATTTCGTTAAAATCTTACATGAACTTACTATCTAAGTAGTATTTTTTTTATACAAAGAACATGCTTAAAAAAAAAAAAAAAAAAAAAAAATACTCATGGCGTGGGCTGGCCACCACGGCGCAACAGCCGACAGCGCCACCCACGGTGTCGTGCGCCATCCTTTTTTCTTGGCTGGTACCATGGCACGAGCTTAACAGCCCATGGTACCTCTTACTCTTAGAGTACATTTTAGAGTATATTGCTTATTTTCAAAGCAAATAAGCAATGCCCAACACCCCATACCATAACTAATGAACCTCTTAACTAAAGCATCCTTTTGATGTTAAATTCTAGAGTGATGGGGCAAACGTAAACAAGAAATTGTTTCGTGGATACGCGACAACAGCAGCAGCTAGAGGAAACCATGTCGAGATACTAGAGTTGTTACTTGAAGGCGGGGCTTCTCAGCTAGCTTGTGAAGAAGCTTTGCTCGAAGCTAGCCACCTCGGTCTAGCCAAATCGGCTAAAACTCTGATGGCACCCGAGCTCATTCGCCCTAATGTAGCAGTCCAAGCCTTAGTTAATGCGTCATGTAGAGGATATGTTGATTTTGTTGACACACTTCTAAAGGTACACATTATGTTAATTATTAGCTACACAGTTTTTTTTATTTTTTTATTTTTTCATTTTTTTATTTTATTTATTTATTTATTTATTTATTTTTATAATGAAAAATATAACTTAGAAAAATTTAGTTGTTGCCTCTAAAGGTGACTTATACATTCTGTTTTTTATGACAGTGTGGAGTAGACATGAATGGAACTGCCCGTGTATTGCTTCGGTCATCTAAGCCTTTTCTACATGCCGATGTTAGTTGTAATGCTCTTGTTGCAGCTACTGTAAATAGGCACATATCCATTGTTCGGCTTCTTTTACAGGTGAAGTTTTATGTGCATATTCGCAAAATTTGGTGGAAATCAGTCCTCTTAATAGGCTAGGTACTGTATAAGTAGCTTGGTCAAATGGGTTAGATAATGATTCAAAACGGGTGAATTTTGGTCTGGGTCAAAACACGTTGGGTTGGCCAAATCACTTTCTGTTTTTTTTAAGACTTTGGGTATGTTTAACAAATCTCTTTTGTTTATTAAAATTTTACTCATTTGACTCGTTTTAGTTAAAATGTAACCACAATGTAACGGTTGATAAGTAAATAATGTTGTTCTTTGACCAGGCTGGTGCAAGAACAGACACTAAGGTAAGCTTAGGAGCATGGTCATGGGACATGACCACAGGAGAAGAGTTCCGAGTAGGTGCAGGACTAGCTGAACCATACACCGTCACATGGTGCGCAGTCGAGTATTTTGAACAAACCGGTACAATCTTAAACATGCTCCTCCAACACATCTCCCCAAACACTCCTCATTTTGGAAGAACAATAATCCACCATGCCATCCTATGTGCAAATTTAAAAGCAGTTGAAGTTTTATTGAAATGCGGGGCTGATCCCGAGATCCCGGTCCATACCAACAAAGGGACCGGTGCTCGGTTAATCCATTTGGCTGCACGGTTAGGTTATTACGACGTTATGAACCACTTGGTTAACGCAC
Source organism: Artemisia argyi (assembly GCA_030686995.1). Classification (NCBI taxonomy): domain Eukaryota; kingdom Viridiplantae; phylum Streptophyta; class Magnoliopsida; order Asterales; family Asteraceae; genus Artemisia; species Artemisia argyi. The sequence goes on from CM060697.1 coordinate 80,675,810, forward strand.
GTTGTAACCTTGACTGCAAAAATGAGTTGGGGGAAACAGCATTGATGATATGTGCAAGACATAAACATGTGGAGTGTCTTAAGCTTTTGGCGTGTTCTGGTGCTGATTTTGGGTTGGTTAATTCGGTTAATAAATGTGTTCAGTCTATAGCGGGCTCGGTTAAATGGACACTAGGGTTAAGACAAGTCATTTTAGACGTGGTTCGATCTGGCAAGGTTGTTTACTCAACTGACACTTCGATCTTCTCGTGTTTGATGTTTGTTACTCGAGTTAATGATATTGAAGGATTGAAAAAACTCGTTGACCAAAGGGGTTTGGTTGACCTTGATGAACAAGATGAGAACGGGTACTCTGCGGTTATGGTTGCGGTTATAAATGGTTATGTCGAGGCATTACAGTTGCTTGTTTACGCAGGAGCTGATGTTAGCCTTCGGAATAAGTATGGTGAAACTGCGATTAGTTTGTCCGAAGCAAGTGTAAACTGTGGTGAGTTTGAAAAAGTTATGCTCGAATATACCCTCAATTCGTGTAACCACGGGTTTTACACCCTCCATCACGCAGTTTCTAGGGGTGATTTGAATAGTGTCGAAAAATTAACAAACGATGAAAATGACATAAATGCCCCTAATAGCGACGGGTACACGCCACTTATGCTAGCCGCGAGAGGTGGCCATGGGAAAATATGCGAATTTTTAATCTCAAAAGGTGCAATTTGTGACATTGAGAATGCAAGACACGAAACAGCCCTAAGTTTAGCCCGTGAATACGGGGTTGGAAACGATGCCGAACATGTTTTATTAGACCATATTGCCCGAGGGGTTGTGTTGAGTGGGGCTCGGGTTAAGAAGCACTGTAAAGAGGGTAAAGGGTGTCCACATAAGAAAACTTTAGTTATGGTCGAAGGGAGTGGGCTATTGAGATGGGGGAAATCGAGTAGGCGTAACGTGGTATGTAAACGAGCAGAGGTGGGCCCGAGCTCAGTGTTTAAGTGGAACCGGCGGAAGAAGGGTGATGCAGATGAACCGGGGTTGTTTCGAGTGGTTACAACTAAGAATAAAGAGGTGCATTTTGTGTGTGAAGGTGGTCTTGAAATGGCCGAGTTATGGGCTAGAGGGATTAAACTCGTTACACAAGAAGCTATCTTTGGGAAATGATATTTGAGTGTCGTTTGCGATGTAAACTTTCAATGCCGCATTGGGAATATGGGATTTCAAAATAATGCCATCACATTTAAGTATACTACATAAAAGCTTAACAGATTAGATAAGATTTAAATTGGAAACCTTACTACTACAAACACTAGATATTGAAAAAGAGAAATGATTGAATGGGTTGATTTTGGTTGTTGTTAACTTACTAATATCTTCAGAACTTGGCTAAAAGAGCAGTGGGTCAAACATTGTTTTTTAAGCAAAAATAACATGTCCGTTATTTAAGAAACAAATTGACAAAATATTGTTAGTGGCTCACAAAACGCAGTAAAAAATGGGCTATTTCATTTTGACCTGTTACACAACCCAACCCGCCATCTCACAACCTCAATAGTCATGCTGTTCATTGGTTTGCAGAATCTTAAAGCACCAACATTCATGAGTATTTTCATTCTAGAATATGCTGCATTTGTTTTGGTACAATGTTTGTCAATGACTTTAGCTTTGAGTTTTCACATAATCCGAAATTTACAGTTACAGTTTTTACATGACAAATAAAATACGGATGAATTATTGTCAAATTTTGACTGTTGCTTCTCAGGTTGCAGGTTTGCTCTATACAGAAGATACAATAATAACCAGTTCGAGAAGTTATTAAACATCATATATCGCGACTTCCTTAAAAAATTGAGGGAAAAAGATGATACAAAATTGAAACAAATTGTGATGAGTTTGGAGGATTACATTCAATCAAACCAGTTTGAGAAAGAACCAGAAGGATGGCGGCTGAAGGATTCTTTGCAATCGAATGAGTTTAACGCCAATGAATCAAACCAAACCGATCATCATCAGCAGTATCAAACCGATGACAGAATTCAAAATTGACTTTTATGATGAATTCTTAGTCCTAATAAACCGCAAAAATCAAAATATTTGTTGTTGTTAGAATATCAGAAGGTAAAACCATTGACGGTAATTGAGTTAGATAGACTAATGTTTAAGGGTCGATGTTCTTTCCTCCCTATGTCAAGGTCATTTAGAGAAGGATATCAAATGCATGTATGCAGTGTCGAGATGTAATTTCAATTGTGTTGATAGTCTACATTTAGACTGTGCTGTCTCTGTAAGAATTTTTCAGTATTCAAATAGAGTAAAATACGAAAGTGTTGGCCTTGCATTCGGAAATTGGGATGCTATTGTTCTTTGAGACTTTGAATAGCTAAACTAACACCATAGTTACATATATATATTCGCTCTTTAATGTATTAGCCAGAAGAGATGTTTGATCATTGTACTTTAAGCACAAATAGATTGATCATTCAACTTAATTTTGAATGTTCCAGAATTCTAGCGTATATCTTTGAAGCAAAGGCTTGATGGTTGATGCTATCCTCTCAAACCAAAACTATGTGTGCTTGGTTGAATGTATTGAAGGATAAGGAATGGCAAAGATAATGATTAATGATGCTTGGTTGATTGTAATAGAAGGGAGCATTACCCAAAACAGGGTAATCAACCATTACTTAAAAAAATGGGGGTTATGGCATTGCATTCCTTAGTATTCCTATTATCTTTGCCATTGACATTCCTTGATTTAAACCAAACAGACCATAGTACTATATCATTATCCTCCAATATAACTCTGAACGATTTCTTATCATTAACATCAATATAACTCTGAACCTCACATCTAACAACCAAATTGGTATCATTATCCAGCTTCCACCACCTATACTTGTACGCCACTTCCTCACCTTCACTAGCAAACGGATTCACCTCATCAAAACTCACCTCCCCCCCCCAACCAAAACCTGCTGCGAGAAACTCTGATTAGTATACACAGCCTCAACAGACAACGAATGAAGCAAAATCTGCTTGGCGTGATTCATTCACACTTTGTTGCAAAAACGAAAACTAAAGCAACTTCAACAACAAAAATAGAAGTCGAACTCAATTAATAATTGTCGGTAACCACAAACAGTTACTAGCAAGATGAGGTAAACTTGAAGTAACTCAATAACATAGAGGAGCAAGAATAATCAGATTCTTCTTGCACTATAACAGCAATAGAAGTTGCAGACAGTTCATATTCCAATAATGTATCTCCTAAATAAGTAGATAGTAATATAGTTGCAACATTTTTTTTTTTTTTTTATTTATTTATTTTTTTTTGTCGGGAACACAAAACAACAAAGAGTACATGTTATACAAAACCAGGTCCAACCTTTATTTAAGAAAGAAAGAGCAACATTAAACATTTCCCACACACTTGTAGTACTAGTTAGCAATCAGTGGATGAGCCAATAGAACAGGGTGTTTCTTTTGTTTCTTTGTCCTGATTTTGAATTTGGCCACGGGGCGTTTCTTTTGCTTCTTTTTCTTTTTCCTGCTGCTTTCTACAACAAGAGGAGGGAGGATTGAAGAAGTTGATAGGTGGTCAGAGATAGAACCCTCCTCCTCTGCCTGAACACGAAAATAGGTGCCCTCTTTATTCTTATCATTATTCTGCTCATTCATATACGTAACCAAGTCCTTAAGTGTTTCCGCCTTAGCGTCGTCGAGCACGGGAAAGAAGTCAACAACATCAATAACTACACTTGTTCCTCCTTCTTTTAACAGCTTAACAACCGCTTTCAAGTGCTTGTGAGAAAACTTCAAAGGACTGATCGAAAGCCAACAACAATCAGAGAAAAGATAACTTGGATAAACTAACTAACTAATTAAGAGGCATATAATAAATAACATACCCTCCAGCAAACACAACAATCCTTTTATCCATATCTTTGTAAGGGAACCAATAATCCTCACAAAGTTCGAGGGCTACAAGTAAGTTTAGATTTTGACGGAGTGATGATGGGAAGACTGAGTAACAAACAAACAAACAAACAAACCTGATAATTATTATTGGGATCGGAATTTGCTGCTTATTAGTATTAAACATCATAAATAAAATAAAAATATGTAGTAGAGTAGTAATTAGTTGACATACATCGCTTAAGTACACACTTGACGAGTTGAAAATTTTTAGTAGGATAAAGCTGAACACCAAGATCTAGCTCACCCATTTGAACTATGCCAACAAGGTTATCCGGATGAGCCTGTAAGTAATACCCAACATATAATAACAATTCAACAGCAGCAAATAATAAACAATTAAGAAGAAGACGTACTTTGAGTTTTCTTTCGCAGTATAATTCAATAGCTTTGCTTTGATTAATAAACCAAGTAATTTCTTCGGTCATCCATTTGGAATTGTCCATACAGATCCATGTCATCTCGCCGCCCACCATCGTTGTATGTGTTGTGATTTTTTTTAGGGTTTCTGATTGTCGCCCCTTTCTGTTTAAATACACAATTGCAAATAAATTACTATCACGTTACTACCTTACACTTTTATATTTACAAAATAGTTTAGCTTTACCTGGAAAAGACATTGTGGACAAATTTGTGAAGCTTAAAGTACAGCCCTCATTCATGGATACTGCTCAAGTGTTTAAAAGATAACTGGGAGAGAATGTATCAAATGATAAGAAGAATGGTTGGGTTGTGGAAATACAAGATGTATTTGAAGATGCAACTGCAGCTGCCCAATTTATGACAGCTGATGAGTTGATTGGATAAATGGCGTTTCATATTTACCCTATAATAATGCCCAGTTCAAGGTGGTTGCATGGAATATTAAAGGTTTAGGAAAGAAAACTAAACAGGATGAGGTAAGGAATTTGATTAGGCAAGAAGGTGTTCAAGTTTGTGCTATTCTTGAGACTAAGCTCAAAAGTTCAAATATTCAAAAAGTGGGGAGATAAAGTCTTTGATGGCTGGAATTGGATTTCTAATATGGCCTATTGTGATAAGGGATGCAGAATGCGCATTGGATGGAATCAAAGTGTGGTGAATGTTATGGTAATCAACATGTCCAAACAGTCTTATTGTGCCAAATTGAAACTGTGAGGAAGGGTGTTAAGTTTTTTTGCGGCTTTGTTTATGTTTCCAATTCAAGTATTGAAAGAAGAGATCTACGCAGAGAATTGGAGTTAAACAAAAGATTTGCAGACAACTGTCCTTGGTGTTTATTGGGAGGTTTCAATGTCACCTTGAAAAGTGATGAACATTCATGTGGAAATTCTTCTGATTCAGGTGATATGAAAGATTTTCAAGAGTGAGTCAACAACATTGAGGTCTGTGATCTTGTTAGTTCTGGTTTTTTCTTTACTTGGATTAAATCACCAGCTACTCCCACCACTAAAATCTTGAAAAACCCTGATAGAATTCTGGTTAATGATGTTTTTCTAAGAGATTACAATGCAGCTCATGGCACGTTTCTACCTTATGTGGTGTCTGATCACAGCCCTGCATTGCTTATTTGGTGTCTGATCACAGCCCTGCATTGCTTATTTGGCCTAACGGTATTGAGAAGAGAAGCAAGTGTTTCAAAATGGTTAATTACATTGTGGATAAACCTGAGTTTCTTCCTAGTATTGGCACAGTGTGGAAAACTTAATTGCAGGGATTTCAAATGTATAAAGTTGTTAAGAAATTGAAGCTACTGAAGCCTATTATGAAGAAATTAAACTGACAAAATGGAAATCTTCATGAAAAGGTTAATGTTCTCAGAGATGAGCTGAAAAAGTTACAAAGTGAGGTTGAAAAAGATCCTTTTAATGTTCAGACTAAAGAAAAGGAATGTGAAGCTCTTAAGAAGTTCAATGAGGTTGTGGATGATGAGAAACTTTTATACCAACAAGCAAAGATTAATTGGTTAAGAGAGGGTGATAGAAATACTGCCTACTTTCACAAGGTCATCAAAAGGGATTTTTTTTTTTGAGTAGGATTAGTAGCATATGTGAGGCTGGTAACAGGCATAGTGGTGATGCTATAGCTTAACAATTTGTAATCATTTTCAAAATTTCCTTGGCTGCTCTTCTAGTGTTGAGTCTATGGAGGGGTTTGATGAGATTTTTTTCTAATAAGCTTACTGAGGAAGAGGCTGTGTATATGGTAAGAGATATAACAAGGCTGTGTATATGGTAAGAGATATAACAGATAAGGAAATCCATGATGCTATATTTAATATTGGAGACTCTAAAGCTCAAGGACCTGATGGATTTACAGCAAAGTTTTTTAAAACTGTTTGGCCTATTATTGGTGAAGAGTTGTGTTTGGCTGTGAAAGACTTTTTCACTAATGGGAAACTTTTGGCTAAACTGAATGCTACTCTAGTTACACTTGTCCCAAAGATATATAATCTAAACAAGGTCTCCGATTTCAGGCCAATTGCAATGTTTTATACAAAGGAATCAGTAAAATCATTACAAATAGAATTAAGAATGTACTCTCAAAGCTGGTAGACTTAAACCAAAGTGCTTTTATCTCTGGAAGGCTTATTCAAGACAACATTTTGATCACCCACGAGGTGTTAAAAGGGTACAATAGGAAGAATGGAGCTAAGAGGTGTGCTATGAAAATTGATATCCAAAAAGCCTACGACATGGTTGATTGGAGCTTTCTTAGGCATATTCTTGCTCAGTTTAGATTCCATTCTAAAATAATTCGGTGGGTGATGACATGTATTTCTACTACTTCATTCTCTATATGCATTAATGGTAAAAGGTATGGGATTTTTAAAGGGGGTAGAGGTCTTAGACAATGAGACCCTATGTCTCCCTATATTTTTACCTTAATCATGGAGGTCTTCACTCTTATTTTGAAAAAGAATGATGCTAATGACCCATCATTCAAATACTACCTTTTTGGCTGTAAAGAAATGAAACTAACACACATTTGTTTTGATGATGATCTTCTTGTTTTATACAATGGATATACTCACTTAGTTTGTGTGGTGAAAAGGTCTCTTGATCAGTTTAGTCAATTCTCTGGGCGGCTGCATCCTAATATGAACAAAAGTACTATTTTCTTTGGGAGCTTGAAGGATATTGAGATGCAAAGTATTCTACAGGTTATGTCATTCAGTGTTGGCAAGTTGCCTATGAAGTATTTGGGAGTCCCTTTACTTGCTAAAAGATTGTGTGTGGATAACTGTAGGGGGCTTGTGGACAAAGTGAAACATAAAGTGCAAGATTAGAAGAACAAATCCATGTCTTATGCAGGTAGATTGCAGTAGATCTCAGCTGTGCTCACTTCTATTCATATCTATTGGGCTTCTGTGTATCTCATTCCTAAGACAATTATTAAAGAAATTGATAGAGTTCTTAAAGGCTTCCTTTGGTGTCAAGGAGATTTTCAAAAAGGTAAAGCTAAGGTTGCCTGGAAAATTATTTGCAGACCAAAGAGTCAGGGTGGTTTGGGTTTAAAACCATTAGGTTCGTAGAATAAAACTCTTCTGTCAAAGCATATTTGGAACATTGCTGCAAAAAAGGATTCTTTATGGGTTAAATGGGTCAACATGGTCAAGCTTATAGGAAGAAGTATTTGGGACATTGATGTGGAGAATCAAGACAGTTGGGGATGAAAAAATCTTATGATGCTTAATGACAAGTTAAAACCACACATTTTTCATAAAATTGACAATTGATGTAAAATTTATGCTTGGTATGATAAGTGGTGTCCTCAAGGTCCTCTATGCAACTTTATAACAAGGAAATATATCTATGATGCTAGATTGTCTGATAATGCCACTGTCAATGACATTATCAACAATGATGTTTGGTTGTGGCTTTCTAAATTCATTGTGTTGGATTCTATACAGAAGCCTATTGTGACTGATAGAGAAGATAAAGCTGTGTGGATTGCTAATAATGAGGAGTTTAAACCTTTTAAAATAAGTAATGTGTGGAAGGATCTCAAAGATAACCATTTGTCTGTTCAATGGGGATTTACTATATGGTTCAGTCAATGTAATGTCAAGCATACATTTATTCTTTGGACAGCTATTCAATGAAGGTTACAAACACAGGATAGGATGATGGTCTGGAACAACAATGTGTATGCAAGAGGTGTTGTGACTCACATGACCACTTATTCTTTCAGTGTGAATTTTCAAAAGAAATGTGGACAGGAATGAAGAAGTTGTGTAATGGTGATAACTTGGCTAATGAGTGGGACTTGATCATTCAAGACCTGTGCCTTTTACCAAATAGTAATAGCATTGGTAACATTCTAAAAAAGCTAGCTATTGCTGCCACTGTCTATTACATTTGGTATGAGAGAAATTGCAGGTATTTCAGGACAATAGGCAAGATAGCAAAACTGTTGAAAAGGCCATTTATGAGAATATTAGGATGAAGCTGATGAGTCTTAAGTTAAAGATACTGCTGCTACCAGAAGAGTTACAACTCAATGAAATGTTCAATTGGACATTCAGAGGCAGAAAAGTCCTTAAAGGGGTGTTTGTAAGTAGGGTTTGTGAATGGCCTAATACTAAAATAAAGCATCATACTTGTCAAAAAAAGCTCTTCTAAGTACCGAACTTTTTTTTTCCTTGTTTGTGGGTCAAAGTCGACTATTTTGTCCCTATGTAAGCATTATTACTCCCCCTAAGACTAGTATGCAAGGTGGTTAAACCTTCACCACCTGGGCCCACTTCACACACTATTAGCCTTGCCCACCACCTATGCTCACGCATGAAGCACAAATATCGAAACAAGAATTGGTGGTCTGACCACCTTTCTCTCTCCCACTTGTTTTATTATTTTTTATTTTGTGTGTGAGTGTATGTGGGGTATTTAGTGAGGTATATTTGTATAAAGTGGGTATTTAATGAAAGGTGAAGTTAGAGGTGACCTTGACTACTAAATGGTGAAGTGAGGTGAAGGGGAGTGAGAGGAGAGAGAAAGCTGATGTGGCGCTGATGTGTATGGTGAAAAAAACCTTCCTTGCCTACCAGCCTAACTGGTTACACTCCATGTCAGCCAGTCTTTTCATTTTTTTTTTTTTTGGTTTTCCATGTCACTATTTATATATAACAAATATATATAAAACACCTTTCCCCACTTTACTCTTTCTTCCCCAAATCACTTACCAACCCCTTCCCCTCACACTGCCTCCACCTTGAAATCGACACCACTACCAGATCTGTGATATCACCATCCATCTATAACATAAGAGTCTGGTGAATATCTTGTACTTACCATCTCCTCGTTGAGGTTTTTGAAATTGAGCCAACTTTTGAGCTCATATCGGTTAAAAAAAAAACTTTCTGGAATTGGAATATATTTTGGTACATATAAACTGTCTCGATTTCAAATCTATTTTGATGCGTCACCACTTTCTTGATTTTGAGTATCTTTTGACATTTCCTATCTTTCCTGAAAAATGCAACATATTACTCTGCCAAGTTAAATAGATCGATGTAGTAGCTCGTATGTGAACAGATACGTATGTACTAAAAGACATACACCAATATTGTTGTCCAAACGTTGTACAGGTCAAGAGTTACATCGATCTACATCAAACATTGAGGGGTTGTTTCTCTAAGCTTATTTTCATTAAGCAGCTCACAACTTATTATGAATAAGCTTAGTGTTTGGATTAGCCTATTCAAACCCATAAATAAGCCAGTAAGCCTATGCCATAACTATTTAGTGCTTGAAATGACAAATAAAAAATGGTTATAACCGGTAACCGGATGAGGGGGTGGAATCATACTCACTTATGGACAAAATAGTCGACTTTGACCCACAAACAAGGAAAAAAAAAAAGTTCACTACTCAGAACAACTTTTTTTGACAAGTATGATGCTTTATTTTGGTATTAGGCCTTTGTGAATAGCAGATGGCTAGTACTTTAGTTCCTCTGTTTTGCTCTGCCTTGAGTGACTCTGTTGTTCCTATTATGGGGTGTTGGGGCAACATATAGGCCATAGACTTGCTTATTGGCATAGGATAAATGGTTGGGGCTAAAATGTAGTTTCCTGCTGAATGTGTGATCTGAAATGCTCTATTGATCATCTATTGATTTGGATCACTTATGGTATGGATTGATCACTATGGTCCTCCTACACAAAATGATTTTCTCTAGTAGACAGATGAGGTTCAAGTTTGGTATGCAAATAATGGTTTAACTATATTTTTTGTGTTTCTATCCTAATTGAAACCTGAGATTCTATTAACTCACTACATGTGATGGCGTTGTACCTTGGCATTTAGTTACTTATGAGCTACCTTTGGCCTTTAAGAATTACATATGGCCTTTGTTAGGTTCTGTGATTCAGATTGGCTAAATCCTAGTGAAAAGGTGGTTAAATGGTCCATAAAGTAAGTTTGCACATGTGTAGGGTAAGTGAGTTAAGGTGGGGTAGTGTATGAAGTATGGAATAGTGAGGAGTGAAAGATTAACCTACTTAGTCCATACTATACACTACCCATAGGAGGTTTGGTTGGTCCTCCCTCAAAGTGTGTGTTCCCAAAAGGTTTGAAGTTAATTTTAAGAGATGGAAATGTAGGATCTTTAGTATAGCTCGTGATTGGAGGGGTTATGGGTGGCTATACCTTGCACAATGATGCCTACTCATCTGTCTCCCTTGGTTTAGTGTGGATGTTGGTTGACTGATCTTGGTGAGTAGATGGGTAGGAAATGTAGTTGTGAAGGTATGGTCTTGGTGCATAAAAGGGTATAATCCAAAACTGTGTTGTATGTTTTGGATGGATAGCTTGCAAGATGTCTGTTGCAGGCTGCATTGTTGGTTGACATTGTTCAGTTAGATATATGATATTGTATTGTGTGAGATAGATTAGAAAGCAATTGTTATTGAATGTGTAGTCCAGTTGTATATGAGTTTGGGTCTGTCCAAACTTCAGTTATGTTATGTTGTAAAAATGTTTCAGTAATATAAGTTTACCCTTTTGCACACACACACACACACACACACACACACACACACACACACACACACACACACACACACATATATATATATATATATATATATATATATATATATATATATATATATATATATATATATATATATATATATATATATATATATATATATATATAATGCCAACATTTATGAATTAACAATGAGATTATGAGAATACATTATCGTGGACCTAACAAAATAACAAACTAACGTTTTATTGTAGGGCTAAGCCTTTTTTTATTTTTATTTTTTTTAAGTTATATTTTAGGTAAGGGGTGTTTCTAGGGTTGTTCGGTTTATTCGTTTAATTTTTTTCTAAGTAAAACTGAAACCGAATTCAAGTCGGATCAAACCGAACCAAAAACCGATTTTGAATTCGGTTCGGTTTTCTAGTTAACCCGAATTACTGTTAGAATGATGAGGTGTGTCGACTAAGTGACTAATTAAGATATGAATAGGCTTCCATATAAAGCCCACACAGTTCCTCAAACTTTTTTTATTTTTCAAATCGTTTGGAAAAAAGAAGGCTCTTCAATACGATTGCGTGAAAGTTACAATGACTTGTAACACGATATGAATTTTCTAAGACGAGAATGACCATCATTTTTCTTTAATGCTAACAACTAGTGATTTTGATATAACCACGTGAACGAACGGTCTAATTTACTCATACTCCTATACTAGTTATAAAGCCCGCGCACGCGCGGGGTTTTCTATAAAATTTTCAATAATGTATTTTTATTTATTAGAAAAAAATTGCTTAATTTTTGTTTTTTGTTTTAGTTTTGATATATAATTATGTCTGATGTACGTGCTAAAAGTTCATATATAATACTTTCGTATACATAGTTCATCTTTATGTACAAACTTTAACTACTGCATGTTGTGTTTGTATATTTATAACTTAGATCAATTATTTTTTTAATTCTATACTGAAATATTAATAGTTGTGTTACCATGTCACTTTCGTAAGTTCAACCATTATTATATTTTATAATTAGGCAATAAAAAACACTAATATAATATGTTGCAGATTTATCATCCTATGAATTTTAAATGGAATTGACTAAAGCATTATGTAACACATTTTGTTGGTATAAATCAATAGTTATATATATTTTTTTAATTTTTTGTTATTATTGAAAAGTGCATTTTTTTTCTTTCTTTTAAGCAGGTGATAGAATTATACATCATTATTGTACGTGTCACCATATAGAGATACGTGAAGCTCACCAAAAGGCCCAACGGTATGTGAGTGATCGAACAGTTGTAAATCTTTGAAATACTCACTCATCTACAACGTCCATTCATTATCCGTAACGACAAGAAAGGCAAAGAATTCATTGGACCTAGTAGCAAAGCACTTATATGCAAATGAGCTTAAGCATGGTTAATGACATGTCAGGGACTCGGGGGGTCATAAAGTCGTTTATTTGGCCCAAGATTAGAATGATGAAATAAAACATCTCATGCTAATGAATTTTAATTAAAACAGATTCAAATTCACAGACCATTTTGATCATTTGGTTCGAAGATAAAAAGCGCTGCGAGTATTGATTATGGACTTCCACACCAACCACTATTGTTGATCTAAGCCATTAAGATAAAGAACATCGCATAACTGTCAACAACCTTTGTTTCTTTGCCAACAAATACATACCATAAGCAAACCAGTAGCCAAAGGATCAATAGTCCCCGCATGCCCAACCTATAACAAACTACTAATTCTAATTAAAATTCATAGCATAACAGTTGTGATATGCTGCTACAATTGCAATACAGGTAAAAGATACACTCAAATAATTTTCATCTTACTTGATTTGACCCGTGCTTTGCAGTTGAGCTTCTGTAATTGTATGCATCTTGCAAAACTATCATAACTTGCAGACCTTAAATCTTGCAGAATCTTAGAAGTTGCATATCTTAAAACTTGCAAAACCTTAACATGCAGATGAACTAAACAACTTTGAAAACCTAGTCAATAGAACAAAGATATTTGCATTAGATGGAATTCATGAGGAAAAAAAACTTCATATGATGGCATGTCAATTTAAGCCACTGATTGCTCCAAACGGTCAACCTAAATGGACCAATGTGAGTGGTCAACTAGGTCAGACTGCCTAGAGTCAATCTCCGCGGAATAAAGTGTTTCCCCGGGTCGTTATGTCCTGACGAGGTGTGGATGGTATTAAAACGGGTTTGTGATTGGGTGAATTTGGACAGGAAAGGGTTTGTGATTGATTACACTACTGAAATATACAAGGAAATAGCTTAAATAAGCTATATTAACAAGATTGTAAAATTGGAAAACCCAGAAACGTTTAAAACTTAAAAACGCGTACGTTCAAATTAAAGTTACGTGAACGTACGAAATAAAACGCGCGTTTTGTAGAAATAAAATACATACGAATATGAAAATTACATTTTTACAATCCTAATGATAAAAGAAAATTTTTAGAAAATTAAAATTAATTTTTACACTATTTATATAATTATTATTAATTAATTACTAATTTCCTAATTACTTTTAATTATTTAAATTACACTAAAATACAAATAATTATAAATTTAACTTAAAAAAATAAAATTTAAATTTGGAAAAATCTAAAATAATATAAAACTAAAATATATTTTTAAGACTTTTTAAATAATTATTATTAATTATTAACTAATTATTAACTAATAAAAATTAACTAAATTATAAAAAAAAATACTAAATGAAAAGAGAAAAATATGGAAAAATTACTAAAATTATTTTATTATATCAGGAACCTAGGAAAATTATAAAAATGAGATTTGCTTTTTGAAAAATCTGAAAATAAGCTAATTGGCTTAAATAGAAGCTATCACTATTTTTATATTTGGCTTTTTTGGAATTTTCTTTCACAAAACTGTTTAAATACCTAAAATAATACACTTTAAAAAAGGAACTATGGCTGGAAGCTTATAAATAAGAAAATGGGATCTCAAATCCTTAATAGTTTTGGCTTATTAGCTTATTAGGTCTTGTGAAGTATGAATAAGCTTATAAAAAGCTTCCACAAGGACAGATAAGCTAAAACACCCTTACAGGAACTTGGAATAAGCAAAATGATCTAGAAAAGTACAAGCAATAATCTAGAAATAAGCAATAAGAAATTCCAAACCACCCTGATTGAACAGCAGGCCTCCAGGCTTGTTTATAGTTAAATCAAGCTTATCAAATAAGCTTTAAAGCCACAAATAAGCACTGATCCTTAGATTTGGGCTCATGAGCTTTCCAAAAAGCTAAAGTATGACCCCTGAGGCCCACTGGGTGAGTCAGGGGAGGGCTTGAGATATAGACACAAAAGCTGAGTTCACTCAGCATACAAGCAAAATGGGACAAAGTAAATGGGACAAGCAGCCCTAGTACATGAACTCTAAACCACAAAATAAGCACCGAGCCTCAAAGAATAGCTTATTAGCTTTCTAAAAATCCAAATACCAGACTGTGGGGCCCACTAATGAATAAGCTAAGGGCATTGGAAAATGGTAGTTTGGTCAGACTCTGTGGAGCAGGGCATGTCCTTACCCTGCAGGCTACTTTAAGCCCACAAATAAGCCATAAACAAAATTCCTAAAAATAAGCAAACTAGGTGATTCTAAAGTTAAGCTGGTAAATAACAATCCCTAAAAAGATGAAGGCCTAATACTCAACACAGAATTCACCAAAAATCACCCAAGATCTGACTTTTTGCACAAAGAGATATTTTGACTTTTTGTGTTTTTGCTCTACTTTGACTTTGGTGAGTTTTTGACTGATCTAATATGATTTAAAAAGATGCAATAAGCTAAAAGAAAGCTAATCTAACCTAAAACTATAAGTTGTAAGCTAATGTGAAGGTTTTTGGAACTCAATTCCCTCACATTTAACTGCGAGGGGAGATCAAATAGGTTTTTGACTTTTTTGTAAATGAGACCAGGGTTTAATGGTAAAGTTCACTTAATTAGATCTAAACTAACATGCTGCAACATTAATAATCAACAATAACCACTGAGAACCAAACACTCCTTTATGAACCTGTTTTGGAAATTTTGTGAAGTAAACCTACAAATTAACCCATGAACCTGAACACTGAACTCATACTAACATCTAACAAGCATAATTGAACTAGAATAAGCAATAAACAACAATTATGGCTAATTGAAATAGATTATGCAAATTTTGAGGAAGAACCTTACAGTTTCACAATCTGAGAACCATGATCACCAAAAACTTAAACCTGCAAGTCTATTGCTCCCAAGAGCTTCTAAACCAATAAAATCCACAATCCACAGCTTCCCTGCCTTTCTTGATTTCTTCGATTGTTATTTTTTTTTTCTTTTTATGATTTTTTTTTATTGTTGTGGAAAACTAGAAGGGGGTTGAATAGTTTTCCCTTCTTTTTCGTTTTATAAAAACTTTGTTTCAAAATGTTGATTAGAATTTATTCAATTGTTTGTTAAAAAAAAAACCTTCAATTAGATTTTAGTATGAAAGCAACATATAATCAATATGATCAATTATATATGTGAACTTTTAGATTAGTTTTCAAAACTTAGTTTTATGAATGAAGCATAGATCATGTGAATACGTTTTCCTTTTAAAATCTTAAAACGTTTTGTATCAAATTATCGATTAAGTTAAGCTCAACATGAGAAGTGTTAATAATATATATAAATCCATTTGACCATATCATATAATAATATGTCCTATCACAATATTAACTTCTATGTATAACACATTCAATCATCACAACTATATAAGCAACAATTAAGACATATAGGCAAGCATAGATGTAAAGCGATAAATGCAAGAATGAATGAAAAGAAATGAGAGAAAGAAAATGCAAACCAGACACGATGATTTATAGTGGTTCGGCTACAAGGACACCTTCCTTGTTCCTACTCCACTCCCCGAGTCACCTACTCGAGAGTTTTCTTCACTACTCAACAAGCTCCCTTTTGGCGGAGAAAACCATACACAACTTTTGCTTACACAATTTAACGACACTAAGCTAAATGTCGAGTTCTAATAGTAGCTAGAACCAATCTCACAACACAACTTCGATCACTACACAACTTCTACACAACTTCACGACTTCTTCACGACTTTACGACTTCATCACAACTTCTTCTAAACTTCTTCACGGCTTCACGAATTCTTCACGACTTCACGACTTCATCACAACTTCTTCTAAACTCCACTACTTATTCACACACCTACATCTTCACAACTACATGTCTTCTTCACACTACTACTTCCTCCCACTACTTCTTACTCACTCATTAAATCACTACTAAGTAAGATCATCTTGATCTACTTATTACATATACATAACTCACAACTTCACATAAGCACTAACTAGATCCTAATACATCTTTGGGTTTATGATAGGGAGGATTCTTCTCTTGCACTTTGAGTGATGAGAGATTGGATCACTTGAAACAAAGATTAATAATCTTATGATCAAAGGGTTTTAAAATGATGTTTAGAGAGAATTGGATCTGAAAATTTTTGTGCAAAAGGTGAGAAAAATTCCAGGTTTGAGGTGGTATTTATAGGGAAAAATTTCTGACCAAATCTGACAGGGGAGCGTGGCCGGTCCCCTTAATTGTGTGCCGACCCCCTTAAAATTAAGGGGGCCGCCCTACTGAAACGGCCAGATTTTCTGTCTTTTAGTGGGGAAAGTTTATTTGGTGAAAAACTAACTGATTTTGGTTAAAAGTTTGAAATCATATATTTAGTATGATTAAAACATTTTTCTTTATTACCAAAAGTGTTTTTCAAAAATATATAATATGTTTATATAGTTAAATAAACTTTGTATTAGTTAATTAAATACCTCTTTGATCATGAGATGTATTAAGCACTTGTTTATCCATACCTTAAGTGATTGTTGAGGCAAACTCGAGACGTTGAGATGTCGAGGCATGTTGACGTAAGAATGCATAGAAGAATTGTAATCACAAGTAACTTAAGCATTTTACGTTATATGTTGTAACTTACATCTTTGTCATTATCAAAACATGAAGAGGATGTTTAGATTAAATATCGTAATATTCATGCTAACTGATGCGTGGGAATTGCACCTTGCTTTACCTCTCGAGGGATCTCGCGAGGCTTACAACCCCCACCAGGCAGTGTACCTGATCGTTGTAGTATA
Source organism: Artemisia argyi (assembly GCA_030686995.1). Taxonomy (NCBI): domain Eukaryota; kingdom Viridiplantae; phylum Streptophyta; class Magnoliopsida; order Asterales; family Asteraceae; genus Artemisia; species Artemisia argyi. The sequence continues at coordinate 80,692,948 of CM060697.1, forward strand.
GTATAGTGACAAGTACCGGGGGATTGATCGTTCAGCTTAGGAATAGTGTCGCTAGGATTAGAAAACCTAATTAATAGTTCTAGAGATGAAAGATGATTATTTTTGTATTTTTATATTTTTATGAAAGCAATTAAAATCTCGGGTTTTGAAAGAGTGGGCGGAATTAGTTGCTAATCAACTAACCCAAAGCTAAGATGCAATCAAAATAAAACAATAAAAAAAAAAAATTAAACTAATTAAACTAAGGTTGTGAGCAGTAATTGGAGAAATTGTGTTTACTTAGACTTCATTACTCCCTAGATATCTTTTACATGTCAATTACTTGTTACACTTGTATGAATGACGGGTTGTATTCCTTAATACCATTCGTGGAGTGGCATACATAACTCCCCAACTCTATGAGCTCTTATCTCCTCCTACACCATGACCCAGCACAACTATAGGGATTGTAAACAGTGGCTCATGCATTAAATACAACCAATAAAGACCTAGTACGCCTCGGTTCATGTTTCTTAAGACGTTCAAGCATGTTACCATTTGGAGATCTGCCAGTTTTCTTAAGCCTAACATATAAAATCATTCATTCAAAACAAGAATAGACAAGTAATCAACACATAATCAACATCTAGGTTTCATTAGATCTAAGCAAACACAAGAGAGATCTAGCCTAGCATAGTAGAATTAAGATAAGAACAAAAGATAAACAACCAACACATAGACATATTGATTGAATTAAGAGTATACTTATCTCAATTACAATGCAAGGTCTCAAGGGTTTGGAACCCTTGAAAAACCTGTAAAAGAGGCACCAAAATCGTCTTTAGGGTTTCACCAAAACTTCTCCTTTCTTTTATGAAAAAACTAGAAAACTATATATAGGAAAATCCTCCTGACGGCGTCAAGAGTTAAATCTGACGCCGTCAACTCGCCGCCATAAACTTCCTCGGACGCCCTAGATCCAATCGTGACGGCCTATGTGACGCCGTCACCACCTTCGGTAAATTAATATTGGCCACTTTGACGCCGTCATAACTCCATCTGACGCCGTCACCAGCTACGGTAAATTATTCTTCATGTCTGACGCCGTCAAGAGCAAACCCTTGACGCCGTCACCTTGTATTTCCAGCTTGGATTTTTGGTACTTTGTCGTTTTCTTCACTTTATGCTCCAAAAACGTCCAAAATAGCCTCTTTTCCAGAATTCACTCTCCAAACACCTAAAATCACAAAAGGAACGATTTAGGGCAATATTTGATCAAATAAATTCGGATTCGGGCTTAAATGACCCCCTAAAAACGGATCATTTTTCGCTTCATCATATACCCTTACACTTGAGATTTGCTTGTCCTCAAGCAAATGAGCTTTTATTCTACTCAAAAGACAAGTTAGAGGTCATTTAACACTAATATAAAAGTAATTACAACAAATAATCGTTCCACTAAAGACCAATAGACAAGCACGGAGGTCATACACAAGCACCTCACAAATAGTGTTTAGATACTCACATCTCTCGGGTGTAATAAAGTAATATAACATTATGGAAATGGAAGATATCTCTCACTACCTGTCATAGCAAAATAGATTACCATAGGCTTGGGAAAGGATCAAACCTCCACCACATGGCGTAAGCACCTAGGATAAACTATCAAAGAGGTCTTTTTAAAGGGTTATATCGTTAGGTGTAGGGATATGAATTACACGGTTTTGTTGGATAAAGGAAGTTTTACTGGTGGCGAGTTAACAATCTCGGTTAATTACATGTACAATATGGCGTTGCTAAGTCAAGACTAGACTCGACTTAAGCTAATAAATGAAAAATAACAAAAACATAAAATGAACATAAAATGAAAACGGGATGGTAGTCCGTATGTTTTTTTCTCTTCTTCTTTTCTATTTTTTTTTTCTTTTTCTTGATTTTTTCGATTTTTTTTTTTTTTTTTTTTTTTTTTTTTTTTTTTTTTTTTGCATACACTCTTACCCTACCATCCAAAATAATACATCATAGGGGTATAAACGTTCCCCTTACACTTGAATCTTTACATACTTTACAATTAACTAATCTAATGACTCGAATTAAGAAAATTAAAACACTTGGAGCACTTTTAAGATTAACGCACGTATGGGGGTAATAAGTGATGTTCTTCCCCATTACTCCATAAAATAAGTACTTACCCACGAGTCCCAATCGTCCCAAAACAATATGTACAAGGATATGACTCGACTTAGCAACCATGTAATCAATTAGAAAGTTAACTTAGGGTTTAACAAATAACAATAATGCACTAAAAATGAGCGCATACACGGAAGGCTAAGGCGATTTGGGTGTACATTTAAGTGGGGTGTAACAAATTCTTCCTTTAAGTAAGATGCTTAAAGTTAGAAACGAAAAGATAGGCTCGGAGGGGTGTACTAGGGGTATCGTGTACTAAAAATGAGTACAACGCTAAGGGTGTGGGAAAAATTAGTTGACTTAACCAGCCAAGTAATATGACTTAAAAGGTCAAGTAATTATAATACGGGTTTAACACAAGGGTGATCCTAATGCCTCTTATCATGTAGTAAATCCTACCACACGAATGTAGTCTCACTAGCGGTCTCGGGATGCATCACTAACGCAAGTTCTAGAATCTAAATGCTACCGGTACACTCATAAGCACCAATAATAAATGCTTTTCCTATCAAATCTAAAGGCGAACCTCACATTTTTGGGTGGAAAATTTTTCTGAATATACGGTTATGTGCTAGTCATACAACCTCCTATCCATGAGACGCTTGCTATGGCTAAAGTTTCACTCCTAAATGTTGTAAAAAATTTTAAATTTGGCGTTAAAATTACACTAACAAGTATTTCTCATAGTTTTATTACTCATCTACTATCAAACAAAACAAACTCAAGCGAAAGTGCATATGTAAGGTATCATCTTTTTACCCTCCCCTTACACTTAAGATGAACATTGTCCCCAATGTTCAAGTAAAGAATGTAAAAGTTAAAAAGTAAAGAGAATGAAATCAAATACTCCCCTGATTCGCTCGGTATGATTTTAGTTGACCAGGTTAAATCTTCTTCCAAGAAAACGAACAATCAAAGCTACCCTTCCAGAATATAAATCATCTTCTTGTCACAAATAACCTGTAAATCCTGACAAAAGTAGACAAGGCAACCTCGCGTAAAATCGGCGGCATCCTATATAAGTTACTAAATCCTAGAAAACAAAGTAAGATATAATGCTTATGGAATGAAGTTTGCAGATTTCCTGGAGATTATAAAACTTAATAATTCACAAAAACCATAAGACTCCGTTAGAAAAACAAAACCGGTAAAATTTCCAGATTTTAACTCCTGACACCGTCAAGAGCAAACCCTGACGCCGTCAGAATGGACCTGCAGAAATTCTTATGTTAAGTTTCCGGAAAATTTCTGGAAAAACTTTGTCCTACTTCCTGGAAAATCCTGCAAAACTTCATTATGACTCGATACAAGCATTTGACTCTAACAAGTACTAATACACATGTCCATTTAATATTGTTGTGGTTCATGCTCAATTTCGTTCTTATAAATAAATTTGGATCTCCCTTATACTTATCTTTTGCAAAATACCTTTATATGCAATTAAGACGAAGTTAAAAACAAAATAAAGCATTTTCACAATTTACTTTGAAACTTGAGCCACAAACAATAAAAATAAAACATGCATACGGAAACAAATAAAATCAAACAAACAAACAAACAAACAAATAAAAACACACAAAACATGGGTTGCCTCCCAAGAAGCGCTTGTTTTTGTTCGAGTCACGAGCCTGACTCTACCCTTATTTCACGGATAAAGGTGAGGTTTTCCCTACACTTAGGATTAAGTGCGGGTGAAAGTAGCGATACACACCCTTAGGGTGAAAGTATGCCACGTGAGAGAAGAGTGGTGGATGAATTATATGCTCAAACGGGTGTGCTCCTTTCATCATAACCTTACCTAGTTCACTTTGGTCAATGAGTGAGTTGAAGTTTTCTCCTAAGAAGGGATCATTTTCTATCAACTTCGATAGATTCCTAGTTGGGGATCTATTTTGACCGAATAAACCCGGTTTAAACCCATAATGTTTCTTACGATCAATCATGAATGGGTGATGTAAGTATGTAAGGTCATGGTCTACTCCTATGTTGGCTTCTTCTCTACAAGGCTTGGGGTCTACTACCTTCAACGTAAAACTACCCGGACTACATGGTTTGATGGGTGGATCGGGACCTATTTCAATTCCTAAATCTTCATCCAAGGATGGAGGATTAGGTAATGGTTTTGGTTGAGGCTCCGGTTCATCAAAACTAGGAACTTCCCTAGAACTAGGAGTAAGGTTATCACTACAAGTGTTCAAACCTATATCCTCTGGTGGTGCTTGGTCCAAGGGTTCTACCTCAATTGGGGTTCCTATAGTCTCTTCTACTTCTTCCGGGTAAGTCACGGGCGGTGTATGTGCCTCAAATGATGGTAGGACTTGTGGGGTACTTTGTGGGCTTGGATTATCCACCTCATCCTCCATTGTACCTAGATTACCTATATGTTTGTTTTGTACTATGATATTAGGTGCCATCCAACTAGGTATCTCAACAAGAGTATATTCATCCCCCAACAAACTTCCTGTTTGCTCCATCAAACTTGTTTTTGATTGATTTGTGATGTTGTTTGTTGGGTTTTCTACTCTATAATAATATTGGGCACAGTTTTCTATGGTATCCCACGCTTCTTCATCATTTAATTCCCTAGGGCCCCCATCGGCAAAATCATCGATGCGCATTTGGTCACATTGGCTGACACGATAGTAAAAGGTTTCGGTTAGGGATGATAAAGAGAAACTATGATGAGGGAATTTTCGAAGTAAAATTTTAAAACGAGTCCATGCATCATATATGGGTTCATCTTGATATTGTTTGAAATTCAAGATGTCAACAGGGTAGAATGGCCTTTTTGGTTGGTGGTATGGTGGATTCGCGTACTCCATAATGGTGAACGGAATAGTCAATGGAAATTACGAACAAACACACAAAGAAAAAGATAGACTAAAGAAGACCTAAAAATAAAAATAAAATCTTACTAGAAAGGAATCTAGCAAGTAGACCTAATAAAAAGAAATTCTAACCTAGACAATAACTATTCCCCAGGCTGCGGCGCCAAAAACTTGATGCGTGGGAATCGCACCTTGCTTTACCTCTCGAGGGATCTCGCGAGGCTTACAACCCCCACCAGGCAGTGTACCTGATCGTTGTAGTATAGTATAGTGACAAGTACCGGGGGATTGATCGTTCAGCTTAGGAATAGTGTCGCTAGGATTAGAAAACCTAATTAATAGTTCTAGAGATGAAAGATGATTATTTTTGTATTTTTATATTTTTATGAAAGCAATTAAAATCTCGGGTTTTGAAAGAGTGGGCGGAATTAGTTGCTAATCAACTAACCCAAAGCTAAGATGCAATCAAAATAAAACAATAAAAAAATAAAATTAAACTAATTAAACTAAGGTTGTGAGCAGTAATTGGAGAAATTGTGTTTACTTAGACTTCATTACTCCCTAGATATCTTTTACATGTCAATTACTTGTTACACTTGTATGAATGACGGGTTGTATTCCTTAATACCATTCGTGGAGTGGCATACATAACTCCCCAACTCTATGAGCTCTTATCTCCTCCTACACCATGACCCAGCACAACTATAGGGATTGTAAACAGTGGCTCATGCATTAAATACAACCAATAAAGACCTAGTACGCCTCGGTTCATGTTTCTTAAGACGTTCAAGCATGTTACCATTTGGAGATCTGCCAGTTTTCTTAAGCCTAACATATAAAATCATTCATTCAAAACAAGAATAGACAAGTAATCAACACATAATCAACATCTAGGTTTCATTAGATCTAAGCAAACACAAGAGAGATCTAGCCTAGCATAGTAGAATTAAGATAAGAACAAAAGATAAACAACCAACACATAGACATATTGATTGAATTAAGAGTATACTTATCTCAATTACAATGCAAGGTCTCAAGGGTTTGGAACCCTTGAAAAACCTGTAAAAGAGGCACCAAAATCATCTTTAGGGTTTCACCAAAACTTCTCCTTTCTTTTATGAAAAAACTAGAAAACTATATATAGGAAAATCCTCCTGACGGCGTCAAGAGTTAAATCTGACGCCGTCAACTCGCCGCCATAAACTTCCTCGGACGCCCTAGATCCAATCGTGACGGCCTATGTGACGCCGTCACCACCTTCGGTAAATTAATCTTGGCCACTTTGACGCCGTCATAACTCCATCTGACGCCGTCACCAGCTACGGTAAATTATTCTTCATGTCTGACGCCGTCAAGAGCAAACCCTTGACGCCGTCACCTTGTATTTCCAGCTTGGATTTTTGGTACTTTGTCGTTTTCTTCACTTTATGCTCCAAAAACGTCCAAAATAGCCTCTTTTCCAGAATTCACTCTCCAAACACCTAAAATCACAAAAGGAACGATTTAGGGCAATATTTGATCAAATAAATTCGGATTCGGGCTTAAATGACCCCCTAAAAACGGATCATTTTTCGCTTCATCACTAACAATCTCCCCCTTTTTTATGATGACAAACTATGTAAACTATAACTTATAGTAAAATGTATAAGTTACTTGTTTACACTTCTTCTCCCCCTTTTGTCGAAGCAAAAAGGTGGACTCTTGAGATAGAATGTAAAAGGCGAGCTTGCATCATCGTAAGTGAAGCCTTGATCCTATCAACCTCAATGCTCCCCCTTGGTGTATGCTCAAAACTTGTTTTGGCTACCAAAGAATCGAGCGGTGAAGTAATCCTTCAAAACAAAGTTAGTAGACAAGTGCACATATATATAATGATGATAATAGATATATGCATGAAACTAATAGGGAAACAATATATGGACATATTAGGTATATGCACTAAAAGTATGACACATGCAATTATTGTTTTAAAAACAACAACCTAAATTCCAAAAAAAAATTAGAACCTAATGCAAAGATTAGAACCTAGGAAAAAGTAGGAGAATGAGGAGGGATGAGCGTGAATGTAAAGGGAAGGTGATGACAAAGGGTTGACAATAATGGTTTAGATTAATATATCGTTTGACAAGGGTGGATGATAGGGAATCATGGGATTTTTAGGTGTTTTGTTGGTTGACGACCGAAGGTGGATATGTGAAATGAGGTGGTGATGAGTCGACAACACTTGAAGCTTGGATTTCTTCATTGTGTTCTTCACTTCCTAGGAAGTGGAAATGACGCATTTCGTAATGAAATTCACTTGGATGAGGTGGTGATAACTTTTGGTGATGGAGACAATTGTGAGTTGATATAGTCTTTGATGGATATAGTGGTGTCATCTTCATTATTAAGGTCAATGAAGAGTTGTTTTGATGGTATGATGACAAGTTTTTGTTGGAGGTGGTGGTTCTTGGTGGAGGTGACAAGTGGGTGTTGATATAGTCATTGATTGATGATGATGAGGATGGTATGGAGGAAGTAGAGGTTCCTTGAGTTGATGGTGTTTTGGATGGTGAATTGGGAGCACTAGGAGATGAACATAGAGGTGGTGGTGATGGAGTGTTGGTGTAATCTTGAGTCATCCTAGTGAGTAGATACTCAATCCAATTGAGAACAAAGGTTTATTTTTCAAGGTAGGTGCAACAAATGCAATTTTTGACATGGTTTTCAAGATGGATCAAATTGTTTGATGGAGATGAGTTGGTGGAGGTAGATTGTTGATCCAAATTGCGTTGAATAAGATGCAACGCAAGAAGAGCATTTAAGCTCATGAGCTTCTTTGAGCTCTTCAACGAACTTTTCATGTTCGGAGGAAGGTGATGATGGTGAAGTTGGATTGTGATTAGGGATTGAGGTTTGGTCATGAAACTTATGATTCATGTTTGGATGAGATTGATGGTTGTTGTTTTGATATTGAGTATGATCCTCAAATGGGTCATTTGGTAGAAATGAGTGAGATGAATGTGGAAGTTTATTAGTGAGGGTGATAGTTAGGTTGTCTTGTTGAGCTAAAAGAGTGGTTTCATTTGGGTGATCATGAAAGCATGATGAAGGTATGGATGAAAGTGATTCTTCATGTGTGGATGGTAGTTTGGATGTTGTATGTGGGGTGATAACAATGATGTTAGGTTTGTTGGGAGATGACATGATGGATTGAATGATGATTATGTGTTTATGGAAGGATAGTAGGTGTTGGATTGGCTAGACAAAACGTGTTGGTTTAGGAGGTATGATATTGATTCTTGGTTTCTTTGAGGACATGGAAATGGTGGATGACTCGAGATTGGTAGTACAAAGGATGACTCGGTTTTGGGTGTGAGGTAGAAGGATATATGTGAGTGAGTTTGATTTCCCTTCCCATTAAATTCATGCTCATCCGGATATATTTTGAAACTAATATGACCTATCGGATTATGACACTAAGGTTCTCATGAAATGAGGGTGTAGGATCTAAAGGTAAGTAAAATATACATAGATGAAAGATACATATAGAGTAAACCATGTAAAGGCATACAATCAAATCACATAAGAGCAAATAATCATCTAGAAATAACATATATGCGATATGCCATAAATCTAGGAATGAAAGCATCTAATGAGAAGCAAAGTTCACAAAAGTAAACTAGCGTTAGGTATATTTAGGAAGAGCAATTTAATCAAGTTGGAGAATGAGTATGAGACTATTACTAGTGGTGATCAATTCAGGCTAAACACGACCATTTTTACGGGTTACACACACCCAACTTCTCACATAGAAGCAATTCAACCGTTAGGTTAAATTGAATTTCTAGTCAATAGATTCTCCAGTAGTCATTCACTTTTTAGAAGAAATTGAGTTCCTAAATTTACCTATCGAAGAGTACCAAATATGAAGTTTGCTTGATTCACTAAAACTTGGCTTAATGTGACTCAAACATCATGTTTTTATGAAGGTAAGTCTACATGATATATTTTACTCACTATCCCAATAGAGATGTGTTAAATGTTAAGATAAGAGTAAACGCAAAGTTTTAATCTTTTGTTCATGATTAACCGGTTATTTGGTTTTGATGGCATATTACTTGATTTAATAAATGTGCTTGATATAAGAATGCTCCTTAGCATATCTTGAAAAATGAATCTCATTAAGATTATTTATCTTAAATGAGATTGTGATTCACAAATGATATCAAAACTAGACATTTATATATTCTAAAGCAAATATTATTTTCTATGATTTTTGCCAATGTTATATATCATAATTTAACTAGTATTTGAAACAAAATGAATTTTACTTGTTTATGCATTGTGACAAGTTATTTTTCAATTCTAATAACTTAAATTATTTCAAAAAGAAAAGTGTAGTGCATTATCTTGTAACACAACCATTCATGCTACAAAGAAAATGAAATACATATAATATATAGTGTGTATTGTTCTTAAATATGTATTTTAGCTTGAAGTGATGATTTTAAGTAGTGTGAGCAAAGTTTACATATGTTGTTAGTTTGCTCATGTTTGATTTTTCGGATATGACACATTTATCCATTGCTTTGCAATGTAAATTGCTTGAATATTTCGGATGAAACATCCAAGTCGTCAATCCAACTTCATTGTATATTTTATGTATGTGTTAAACATGTTATTCTAATATTTTGAACACAACTATTGGACAAGTAGATTCAATATGGCATTGTCAACACAAGTGTGAGTTATGATCCAATGCATATTCTTTTCATCTACAAAGGATGTAAATATTTTCATATCAATCTAGTGTGATTGAGTATGTAGATTCAAGACTATATCATTTGTTAAAATTTGATGTAATCTTGAAACTAAACAAATAACAATCCAATTTCTTGTCCATACTCAAAAACATGTCAATTAGATTTGATGAATATATCAACCATAATTTGAATAATGAATTGATATAATATCAAGATCTTTCTTGACCCTCACAAACACTCATTTAAAATAAATAGGCATTTTGATAGTGTGTTCTATTAATCCTAAGATTATTTATGAGTGAGGTTGGTGAATGATTGAAATTTGACTTATTACTTCATGATTGTTATAAGTTTTGTTTATGTGAAAGACTCTTCATTGTTACTTATAATGAACCCACTTAGATTTTGAAAATACTTTTTCTTTTATATTACTACTAATGTTTTACAAAGATTCAATTTCTCTTATTAAACAACTTAAGGTAAAACAAGGTAATTTGTTGAAAATGTTTAAGTGTGTTATTAAGAATAGATTAAATTGTTTGAAATATTTAGGTGATTAGATTTAACTCATTTACAAGATGTTTGAGTAACATTAAGCCATCTATACCTATATGCAATGCAAGCATAATATTGCAATCCTAACGCAAGAAATCTAGCATAAGATCTAGTTAAGAACAGGCCAGAAAACTAGCTATAAACTAATAGAGTACAAGGCACATATGCTAAGATATTCAAATAGCTAAATTACAAATAACAATGATTAACAAAGTAAAATCACAAATGAGTTCACATAGCACATAAAACACTTGTCGTCATTTTGTGTATTATATATACTAATGTTTACTTAGCTCGATTTTATTTGAAAATAAAATAGTTTCCTATCCATTTTAAAATTTAATTAAGATTAATATTTTGCAAACATAAATACTTAATTTTTCAAAGATATATCGACTAGGAATGTCCGACTCGAAGGAAAAGGTAAAATACAAGTTTTACGTTAAAACAAGACTTAAATTTTTGACCTTCGGGTAGTATTTTAACTTTATGACTTATTTAAGTTTGTAATGGTTACTTGTAAGTATTTTTAAATGAAAGTAGACTCAATTACCTTTAAAACACCAGGTGGCGCGACTTCTACAGAGTTACGGTTAATTTTATATGATTTTTCAAAGTTTCTGAAAAACTGTCGAACAGACAGGCGGACCCTTTAAATTTAAGGGGGCCACCCAGACAATTAAAGGGGCCGCCCATCTGATACTCAAAAATGCAATTTTTGTTAAAAATTGTTTTCTGACTTTTTGGAAAGGTGTGTAACTTTCTGATTTTAAAAACGAACATATAACACTTGTTTTAAGCATAATCTTATCTCGAGCTAGTATAATTAGTGTATATAATATCAAAACTAATACAAGTTAATCAACAAAACACTTTTCATATTAAATCCTCCTTAATGGGTAATTTGATACATGGATCGTACTCAATTTTTAAAACCATTTGTTTTGAAAATTTGAGCAACCTGGCTCTGATACCAATTGTGGAAAACTAGAAGGGGGGTTGAATAGTTTTCCCTTCTTTTTCGTTTTATAAAAACTTTGTTTCAAAATGTTGATTAGAATTTATTCAATTTTTTGTTTGAAAAAAAAAACCTTCAATTAGATTTTAGTATGAAAGCAACATATAATCAATATGATCAATTATATATGTGAACTTTTAGATTAGTTTTCAAAACTTAGTTTTATAAATGAAGCATATATCAAACTTTATGTGAATACGTTTTCCTTTTAAAATCTTAAAACGTTTTGTATCAAATTATCAATTAAGTTAAGCTCAACATGAGAAGTGTTAATAATATATATAAATCCATTTGACCATATCATACAATAATATGTCCTATCACAATATTAACTTCTATGTATAACACATTCAATCATCACAACTATATAAGCAACAATTAAGACATATAGGCAAGCATAGATGTAAAGCGATAAATGCAAGAATGAATGAAAAGAAATGAGAGAAAGAAAATGCAAACCGGACACGATGATTTATAGTGGTTCAGCTACAAGGACACCTTCCTTGTTCCTACTCCACTCCCCGAGCCACCTACTCGAGAGTTTTCTTCACTACTCAACAAGCTCCCTTTTGGCGGAGAAAACCGTACACAACTTTTGCTTACACAATTTAACGACACTAAGCTAAATGTCGAGTTCTAATAGTAGCTAGAACCAATCTCACAACACAACTTCGATCACTACACAACTTCTACACAACTTCACGACTTCTTCACGACTTTACGACTTCATCACAACTTCTTCTAAACTTCTTCACGGCTTCACGAATTCTTCACGACTTCACGACTTCATCATAACTTCTTCTAAACTCCACTACTTATTCACACACCTACATCTTCACAACTACATGTCTTCTTCACACTACTACTTCCTCCCACTACTTCTTACTCACTCATTAAATCACTACTAAGTAAGATCATCTTGATCTACTTATTACATATACATAACTCACAACTTCACATAAGCACTAACTAGATCCTAATACATCTTTGGGTTTATGATAGGGAGGATTCTTCTCTTGCACTTTGAGTGATGAGAGATTGGATCACTTGAAACAAAGATTAATAATCTTATGATCAAAGGGTTTTAGAATGATGTTTAGAGAGAATTGGATCTGAAAATTTTTGTGCAAAAGGTGAGAAAAATTCCAGGTTTGAGGTGGTATTTATAGGGAAAATTTTCTGACCAAATCTGACAGGGGAGCGTGGCCGGTCCCCTTAATTGTGTGCCGGCCCCCTTAAAATTAAGGGGGCCGCCCCTTATAATTAAGGGGGCCGCCCTACTGAAACGGCCAGATTTTCTGTCTTTTAGTGGGGAAAGTTTATTTGGTGAAAAACTAACTGATTTTGGTTAAAAGTTTGAAATCATATATTTAGTATGATTAAAACATTTTTCTTTATTACCAAAAGTGTTTTTCAAAAATATATAATATGTTTATATAGTTAAATAAACTTTGTATTAGTTAATTAAATACCCCTTTGATCATGAGATGTATTAAGCACTTGTTTATCCATACCTTAAGTGATTGTTGAGGCAAACTCGAGACGTTGAGATGTCGAGGCATGTTGACGTAAGAATGCATAGAAGAACTGTGATCACAAGTAACTTAAGCATTTTACGTTATATGTTGTAACTTACATCTTTGTCATTATCAAAACATGAAGAGGATGTTTAGATTAAATATCGTAATATTCATGCTAACAATTGTTTTTGGTAAACTGCAAGGGAACTAATCCTAATGCCCAAATGACTTATAAAACTTTGTAAATAATCTAAAATGGTCCAAAGAAACAGGAACAATCAACTTCCAATAAGATTTTGAGTACAAGGACCTTTTTTACTAAAAATTGGTACACACTGATTCAAACCAACAAACTTAGCAATTATAATTAAATAAACTTGACAAATACTAAGAGTAGTGATTACAACTGTTTTAAGCTAAAAATTACAACTATAGATGAAATTACATTAAAAACGACCTAATCTACAGTAAGCTAAAAACTGATACTACTCTAATTTCCCCTTCTTTCTTCTTTTTTCTTGACTTTTATAGAACCTGGGGTCTCTCTCTTTCTTTCCCACTTCACTTTGAACCGTTGGATGCTTAGTTTTGATCCCAGCCCTTGAATCTATTTTTGGCGGGAAACTGGGGAAGTGCAATTGGGTGGGTTTGGTGAGGTGTAGGTAGGAGTAATTAATGAGGGGGGGGGGGTTTAGGGGACAGGTTGGTGGAGAATTGTAGGAAAAGGTGGAAAAGAGGGGGGGACATGGTTGTAGAAAAGGTGGGAGGTAGGGGATGAACAGTGGTCGATAGGTGTTTGACTTGGGTGGTTTGACCCTGTTGACTTATTGACCCTGGGAGGGGTTTTATTATTTTGGGAGTGGGCTGGTTTTGTAGTTGGGCCAAGGGTTTGGGGTATGGGCTTAGGGTAGTGGATTGGATTAGGATTGGGTTTGTTTGTTTGTTTAGCTAATAAAACCACAAGGACCAATTATGTATTTTTCTGAAAATCCAAGGGGCTGTTTTGCCATTTTCCATAGTACAAGTAAGGACAACTTATGCCAAGCTTCAATAGTACAAGGACCATAGATGATAAATTCCCATTTTTAAATATCCATGGACCTTTTCTGCCATTTTAGAAACTTCAGGGACCAAACTTGTAGATTTTCAAAACTTTCCCTCCAAGGATCAATGTTGCCAACTTGTGATTTCCCAAGGACCAAAATTGAATTTTTCTTCCAAAACATTCCACCAGGGACCAAATCTGCCAAAATTGAAACTCCAGGGACTAAACTTGTAAATTTTCAAAACTTTGAAATTTTTCACCAAAGGACTAAATATGACAACTTATGATTTCAAAAGGACCTTTGGTGACTTTTCTTTTAAAATAAGTGCCCAGGGACTATTTTTGCCAATTTTTGAAAGTTAGGGGACTGAAACTGCCAATTATGCAAACTTTGTTCGTTTTTCATCTGTTTTTACTCATTTTGCATATTAAACATATAAAACACTATCCCTGGGATATTTTCAGTAGTTTGATGCCTTTTTGAGTGTTTTTAAATGTTTTGCAGCTCAGATTTAACCAAAAATGATGAGTGTTTGAGCACTCATCAGCCACATACAGAGCCTAAATTACTTAACTGTACACCTTTCAACATGCATAAATATGTATGGACCATGCTACTTTAGAGATAGCCTAAACATTAATTCCAAAGCTACAATAAGGCTGTGAATTCACTGTAATTTAGAGCAACCAAATAGATTATCACAATTACGTGTTTATGTGTCGATGTGAACTTCTTACCCCATAAGAAGTTCCAAATCATAACAAAAGTTATGCGGTGCAAGGGGAATAGGTTGCTCCAACGCGAATTGCTTGAATGTTGTCGGGTCGCTCGCCTCGCCATGCTTGTTCCCTGTAGTAATAATATTAACATATGATAGGTTAGTGGATTACACTGGGTTATATTTTATTACGCAACCTGCTCAACCCATCCATTTTAGCACCTATAATATTTATCGAGAGCCTTTAAAAAAATATGTTTATCGAGAAAATATAGCACCAATACATCATGTCACGTACCAGCATTTGGATCCTCAAGAACCAATGAATCTTCTCATGAAACTAAACAGCATGGAAGAAGGTTGGTGCAAAGAGAACCCATGTTGTAGACTTGCTGGTACTATAAGAAGAAACCATAACACATGAGAGATACGATTGTGATGCATGTAATCACAACGTAAAAACCACATTGAAAAACCACATCCAAACACCCTATAAGA
Organism: Artemisia argyi; assembly: GCA_030686995.1. Taxonomy (NCBI): domain Eukaryota; kingdom Viridiplantae; phylum Streptophyta; class Magnoliopsida; order Asterales; family Asteraceae; genus Artemisia; species Artemisia argyi. The sequence goes on from CM060697.1 coordinate 80,708,045, forward strand.
CTTATCAATTAAGCTCATATTTGAGATATACCTACAATATTTTCAACCCATTATGACTTTAGGTCAAATTTATCGCCTTGACCTGTAAAAAACAACGTATAACTTGAATCGACCCTGTTTTAGATTGTCCAAAAATCATGCGTACTTGAAGGACCTTCTGTTCATCTCAGCATGCCCTCCTTCTCGAAACGTTCAATTATACACAAAGCTCGTGTGAACTAAATAATCATGGTGGGGATGTGTGTGTGCGGGCGTGTATCAGAGGCCAATGGTGGGGGTACGTGTAACACCCCCAATTCATGGTTGCAGCGGAATTCGAACTGGGTGTTACTTGACGGCACAATAGTCACAATAATAGAAAACGAACTCCAATTGAGTCGTTTTAAAAGATGTATCATTCAAATTATATAAATATCAGAGGTTACAAAATGAGGTCCCAATTGGTTCCATGTTTACAAATCACATTAAGTGAGTTTTTGAATGATAATAAAATTTATAGCCCTCTTGAACATCCGTGCCCTTCCGTGCCATCCTTGATCGTCATGAACCTGAAATACATGCTTGAGAGGTCAACACAAAGGTTGAGTGATATTCATAGAGTTTGTTAAATCGATTGAACACAATATGTTGGTAGTGTGAGTTATAGGCTCACACCAATGTTTGGAAAACAAAACAGGAAGGCTACGTTATTATACGCCCGGAACATGTATTATACACTAAGCTTATGAAACCAAAACGTTAACGTGTACCAATATCGATTGGCAGATTTATCCCGGTAGGTACTTTGCCGTCATACCTAATGTCTCAAATATTAATGCATTTGTTTGAACTAATCAAAACAAATGGGATTCGTCAATCCCAATAGGCCTATTCACAATATTCGCGCTCACTTGCAAGTAACCCTCGCAAGTGATTAAATGGTTCATACTAAGGGATCTTGGTTTGGCAAGGATGTTACTTAGTGATAATAAAACATAGTCGAATAACATACAGTAGAAAGCATTGTGTTCGAGTAGAAAAATAATAGCATGTATTCCCCCCAAGGGTTTGTAAAACATTGAAGTAATGTAAAGTGGGGCTATGAACTCACCTTAAGTTAAGATAGCAAGTAATGAATGTAACGGTTGAATCGTGTAGGTTTCTACGAGCAACCTATAATCGAATGTTGCGACTTAGGATCGGAGTGAAGAATATGAAGTAGTGCCTATATATATATCTTGCATTTAGTCCATGATGTGGTATGATGTATAATGTAAGTCTTTGAAAGAAATGATTCATGAAACATGTATGTTTTGTATATCGTTCACTACCGTTCGGGCCGACATAATTCAGAAGTCATGTTAGTAAGCGTTCGAGGAGCCAGGACACTTTAACTCGTAAATCCACAACTCAACTCGACGGCTTACATAATGAACTCCTCACATGAGGCTCCCTACTATTGTAGTAGTTGATGAAATATATAGATATAAGTTTTGATCCGAAAGGTTACATGTCCGATATTTGAATAAACTTAGGAAAGTTTATTTGTACATGAAGATTGTTATTAGGGGTAGCTTCATAAGTCTTAAATGACCATTTTCTCTTGGTAAAATCTCATGGTTTCCTTTTAGATGAAGTAGATCCAAATTGTATGTTCAAGTTCTCATCAACTCTTTGTTTCATGTTTACGCCTATGAAAGTTGGTATGGTCATTTCGTCATGGCCTAGCCATGACCTTTGGTCCTTGTTCCAAGGTCATGAGACTCAACCTTGGTTCTAGTCATGTTTGTGGTCTTGATTATAGGTCATAAGACCTCTTGTTCCTTTCAAAGTATAACCATGAACTTGTGACTTTCGCCTAAAAATGGGCTGTTTAGAATTTGAAGAATTTTATCACTCGGAAAGTGTTTTTAGGTCTCGAGCTTCTTTGTTCCTGAACGAAAACGTCGTTTCGGACAACTTTCGTGTTTTAACTTTTTGATGAATCGGACCAGAAGTGGGACTTTCAAAACCCAAATTTGATTAGGAAGCTATTTGGCAGTTTTGCCGGAAATCTTTGGTAATTTCAAATCGCCATAACTTTTGACTCGTATACTCGTTTTGGGTGGTTCAAATTGCTATGGTTTCCTTGTTAAGTCCTCTACTGTAATATGTAATGATCCAACATCATATTTTTACCATTTTGATCAGGTCTTACCAAGAAAGTCACTAGTTTACTTGTTTTAGTAACTTGTTGTAACAATCAATAACAATAACTTGTTTTGGTCATTTTTATACATCATGGACATGATAACAAGACAATATATAGCACAAATAATATGTAAATAACATGAACATGATTATTTAACAAGAATCAAGTTAGGGTTTGGCTCACAACTTTTGGCTTTCAAAGATGAAAGGAAGTTAACATGTAAGGATAGGACTTTGATAGACTTGCTTCAACCCTTTTTCACTTCATGCAATCTTTCTACCCTTGGTATTCTTGAAAGATGGATGATGAAGGTTTAGGTGAAATGAGTGGATTTAAACTCAAGAGAAATCACCAAGTATATGAGGTTATGGAAGTGTTTGATGAATGATAACCTATCTAGGGTTTCTACCTTGTTTAAGCTCTTGATTCTTTTGGATAATACTTGGAGTGAATTAGAAAATGGAATGGTGTTTGTGTGTGTGTTGTGGACGTTCATGGAGAGGTAAGGAGGCTTTATATGGCCTTGAGGAGGTTAGAAGTGTTGACTTGTCAACACTTGATCACCAAGTTTAACACATGTTCTCATCTAAGGCCTCCTAGCATGAGATTGAGCCACACAAGGCTGAATTCCCCCTCCCTAGGTCGTTTCCTAAGCTTGGAGAGCAAGGGTGTGGACTTTGGATGATATTATCCAAGATATCTAGTGTGTTTTGACTCCGAAAACTGCAAACCGTAAGTTGTTACGCCTCAAAACGTAAAACCGGGTGTCGTAAAATTATGGAATTTGAAAGTATTGATAAACATGTCAATAAGTTCCATAATAAAATATAAAGTGTGTGGTAGGTTCCATTTGGGTGTAAAACCCTGCTAAAAACTGGAAACACGGGTCTAAAACGCGTAATTCGCGTAAAACGCTGAATATTGCGTAAAATTGAGAAAAGTAAAATGTTACTTTTCTAATGTTATAAAAATGATTTAAAATGACTTATAATGTCTAGACTGGGCTCAGTCTAGTGTCGGTTGGTATTAAATGTCTTTTAGACATCAAACCGTAAGCCTAAAAATCACGAAATGACTTATAACATCAAGGGATCATTTTTGGTCAATGGAGGAGGGAAAGAATATGTTGACTTTTTCTAATAAGTTAAAAACTCAAAAAGTCTTAGAAACGCGTTTTGTGGTCTCACGGTTAATCGCCCAAATGGTTAAGCGTGCTCATGCGAGAGTAGTACAGGCACGGGTGACCTGCTGGGAAGTTTTTGGTCATATTTTTCTCAGTCACGATTAATTCTCAAATAAATCATGAGTGTGTAAAATATTTTACTGATGTGGGGTCACCTAACGGGGTTGAATTTCGTTGTGCGTAGAATTTCTGATTGACGTTTTACCCTAAAACGTGTAATTCCGTGTAATTCCTTAATAACTTTCACGAAAATGAGCTTATGAAAGTTAAACTTTTAATTTGCCATGGAAATGATTTATCACTTGATAAAATCAAATAAAAATCAACTTTCGGGAAAGTTTCGGGAAAAAATGAATAGTAAAAGTGAATAGTGAAATTTTCCGGGAATGGTAATTAACCTGAAAAATGTGAATTGTTACAGTCTCTACCCCTTACGGGGAACTTCGTCCCGAAGTTCTATGTGTGTCATATGTTGGAGTGGTGTCGATAAAGATGTGTGGTTACTTATGAGGACCAAAGTCTGGGATTTCCGGTAATGTAATTTGATTTGTCATTTCAGTGTATGGTGTAGGATGAGGCTTCCTTTTATGTAGGAAAGGTATGGTAATAGTCGAATATCAAAGGAAATTGATATAGCAGTCGAATATTAATAGGAATCGATATAGTAGTTGAATATCAAATAAAACTTGATATAGTTAAATATCAAAATGGAAATTGATATAGTTGTCAAGTATCAATAGCAATTGATATAACAGTTGAACAACAATAGCAATTTACATAGGAATCCAATAAATGGAAATTGATATAAGAATCGAATCATGGAATAAGCGTTGAACATGCGGTTGGACCAAGTCCTGTTTGAATTGTACGGCTGCCCATGCATATGGCTACATGGCTTCACAATAAGTTTGGTATGACTGCCCATGCATATGGCTACATGGCCCCGTAATGAGTTTGGTACGACTGCACATGCATATGGTTACATGGCCTCGCAACGAGTTTGTTTGTTATTGCACTATCATTATGAAAACCAAAGTGTAAACCTCGTACTAATGGAAATTGGGATAGTCGTTGCAATCATAGCCTAGTAGGTAATCGGTTGTTGTACCTAGTGTTTATGTCATGGTTTGAAGCGATGTCGGTGAAAGATAGGATTTCTTGTGGCGAATAAAATGTAGGTATCATGCCATACCCGAGCAATGTAATGTAGGTATCAAGCCATACCCGAGCAATGTAATGTAGGTATCAAGCCATACCCGAGCAATGTAATGTAGGTATCAAGCCATACCCGAGCAATGTAATGTAGGTTGACTTCATACTTATGTTATTTCGGATATAATTAAGCCCACTTGTTTATAATTCTTTATTTACATAGAGAGGCATCCCAAACAATGTAACTAAAGGAATATAAACGTATGGTTCGATGATTTATAATTTCTTTATTTAAATGAAAAGGCATCCCAATCCATTCAAATAAGGACATTATAAATCATCCTACTTAAGGATTCCCAACACAACATTCATACTTAACCGGTGAGTTACAAGGTAGTGTATTACGAGATGATACTGGTGTTCCAAAAGTACAAGATGAATAATCAATCTTGTAAAGCTGATAATGGTGCTTGTGGTGTAACTAAGGATGATTTGAGCTTTAAAAGTGCATCAAGATCTGTTAATGAGCTTGTGTTTGTAACGGTTGTGAAGATAATGATGTGATATGTTAATGAACAAAAGTGTGTAGTGTATGCTTAACATTAATACTCTTAGGTATCGATGTTGAGTTTGCTTTAAAAATCTTAAGAGATTTTTAAAAGTTTATGACGGAATGGTATCCTAAACAGGATGGTACTTCTACGGGATGAAGAGAAGAATTGATAACTATCCAAAGATAGTCGTTCAGATTATCTCATAAATGAAAAATTTCAAGAATGAAATTAGGTAACACAAATAAGATGTTAAGATTTCGCTGAGTGGTAAGACATTATCGTGTCTCTAGATTGTTTTAATGTATTCTGGTGGTTTATCGAGTTCATGTAGGAAATCAACCTAAACATAACCCTAGTACAACTACTCTCAGTATTGGAAAATTTTAAGTCGAATATAGTTAGTCAGACTATATTCCACTGTCCCAAGGTTAAATATAGGTGACTAGTCTATATTTAGCCAAGGTTCGATAAAATTTTCAAATACCTAAACTAGGTATACTTTTGATATGTCCGTTGCTTTCGGGAAACTGTCCACTAAACAAAGGCGATGTCAAACCCTTAAGTTGCAAGTCCCGTCCATACAAGACTTGTAACGTGTGTTTTCATATTCCATTGCATAGAAGGTAGTAAGGGTAGATACGTATGGAAAGGAAGTTTTAAGTAGTTCTAAAATAGAACATACTTGGCCAGGATCACGAACTTTTAATAATGAAGGTTTCATAAGAAAACTTTGATGAATGTAGAGAAAGTTCAGCTTTTGTCGATGATGGATTAGTTTGTCCTTTAGAAATCTCATATTTCTTGTTTTGAAATCGATAGATTGTGACGGGTTTTTGATATCATAAGAAATGATATTGATAATGTGATGGAATAATTCTAGAGACCATTTGGACAAAACACAATGTCTCGGAAGTAGGTTAGACCATTGTGCAATTCACAATGTCTGGGAAGTAGGTTAGGTCATTGTGTGACTCAAAACATTTGAGAAATGATTAAGACCATTGTATCATACAATGTCTTGGAAAAGTGAATGAGACCATTGTATCTCACAATGTCTTGAAAAATGAATGAGACCATTGTATCTCACAATGTCTTGAAAAATGAATGAGACCATTGTATCTCACAATGTCTTGGAAAATGAATGAGACCATTGTATCTCACAATGTCTTGAAAAGTGAATGAGACCATTGTATCTCACAATGTCTTGGAAAATGAATGAGACCATTGTATCTCACAATGTCTTGAAAAGTGAATGAGACCATTGTATCATACAATGTCTTGGAAAAGTGAATGAGACCATTGTATCTCACAATGTCTTGGAAAATGAATGAGACCATTGTATCATACAATGTCTTGGAAAAGTGAATGAGACCATTGTAATCAGTTACAATGTCTTGGACATATAATGTTGGAGTAGGAACATGATTGGGAGAGTGTGGCTGTGCCGAAATGCCTTAGAATAGGCATACACAGATATGTTTAGTCCATTGTTTAGATAAATGATTGAAAATAAACCGAGTTTATATATCAATATACTAATATGTTCATGTAGCATAAAATGCCTAGTGTGTATATATCAATATACTGATATGTGTTCATGTAGCATAAAATGCTTAGTGTGTATATATCAATATACTTATATGTGTTCATGTAGCATAAAATGTCTAGTGTGTATATATCAATATACTTATATGTGTTCATGTAGCATAAAATGCTTACGGGGAAATGCTCAATTATGTTTAGGGTACATATATCAATATGCAATTATGTTTGTGTAGCATAAAAATGTCTACGGGGAAATGCTCAAAATGGGTATATATGAATATACTAATATGTTTGTGTAGCATAACATTCTTACTAAGTCCATAATCATCTGGAGGATGGAAGACACGGAGAGCGGAAGGCTATAAAATGTTTTTGTTTGTGATTGTAGTTATAGTTTAGGTCTCAATTAGACCCGTTTCTCTATAACCATGGCTCTGGTACCAATCTGTAACACCCCCAATTCATGGTTGCAGCGGAATTCGAACTGGGTGTTACTTGACGGCACAATAGTCACAATAATAGAAAACGAACTCCAATTGAGTCGTTTTAAAAGATGTATCATTCAAATTATATAAATATCAGAGGTTACAAAATGAGGTCCCAATTGGTTCCATGTTTACAAATCACATTAAGTGAGTTTTTGAATGATAATAAAATTTATAGCCCTCTTGAACATCCGTGCCCTTCCGTGCCATCCTTGATCGTCATGAACCTGAAATACATGCTTGAGAGGTCAACACAAAGGTTGAGTGATATTCATAGAGTTTGTTAAATCGATTGAACACAATATGTTGGTAGTGTGAGTTATAGGCTCACACCAATGTTTGGAAAACAAAACAGGAAGGCTACGTTATTATACGCCCGGAACATGTATTATACACTAAGCTTATGAAACCAAAACGTTAACGTGTACCAATATCGATTGGCAGATTTATCCCGGTAGGTACTTTGCCGTCATACCTAATGTCTCAAATATTAATGCATTTGTTTGAACTAATCAAAACAAATGGGATTCGTCAATCCCAATAGGCCTATTCACAATATTCGCGCTCACTTGCAAGTAACCCTCGCAAGTGATTAAATGGTTCATACTAAGGGATCTTGGTTTGGCAAGGATGTTACTTAGTGATAATAAAACATAGTCGAATAACATACAGTAGAAAGCATTGTGTTCGAGTAGAAAAATAATAGCATGTATTCCCCCCAAGGGTTTGTAAAACATTGAAGTAATGTAAAGTGGGGCTATGAACTCACCTTAAGTTAAGATAGCAAGTAATGAATGTAACGGTTGAATCGTGTAGGTTTCTACGAGCAACCTATAATCGAATGTTGCGACTTAGGATCGGAGTGAAGAATATGAAGTAGTGCCTATATATATATCTTGCATTTAGTCCATGATGTGGTATGATGTATAATGTAAGTCTTTGAAAGAAATGATTCATGAAACATGTATGTTTTGTATATCGTTCACTACCGTTCGGGCCGACATAATTCAGAAGTCATGTTAGTAAGCGTTCGAGGAGCCAGGACACTTTAACTCGTAAATCCACAACTCAACTCGACGGCTTACATAATGAACTCCTCACATGAGGCTCCCTACTATTGTAGTAGTTGATGAAATATATAGATATAAGTTTTGATCCGAAAGGTTACATGTCCGATATTTGAATAAACTTAGGAAAGTTTATTTGTACATGAAGATTGTTATTAGGGGTAGCTTCATAAGTCTTAAATGACCATTTTCTCTTGGTAAAATCTCATGGTTTCCTTTTAGATGAAGTAGATCCAAATTGTATGTTCAAGTTCTCATCAACTCTTTGTTTCATGTTTACGCCTATGAAAGTTGGTATGGTCATTTCGTCATGGCCTAGCCATGACCTTTGGTCCTTGTTCCAAGGTCATGAGACTCAACCTTGGTTCTAGTCATGTTTGTGGTCTTGATTATAGGTCATAAGACCTCTTGTTCCTTTCAAAGTATAACCATGAACTTGTGACTTTCGCCTAAAAATGGGCTGTTTAGAATTTGAAGAATTTTATCACTCGGAAAGTGTTTTTAGGTCTCGAGCTTCTTTGTTCCTGAACGAAAACGTCGTTTCGGACAACTTTCGTGTTTTAACTTTTTGATGAATCGGACCAGAAGTGGGACTTTCAAAACCCAAATTTGATTAGGAAGCTATTTGGCAGTTTTGCCGGAAATCTTTGGTAATTTCAAATCGCCATAACTTTTGACTCGTATACTCGTTTTGGGTGGTTCAAATTGCTATGGTTTCCTTGTTAAGTCCTCTACTGTAATATGTAATGATCCAACATCATATTTTTACCATTTTGATCAGGTCTTACCAAGAAAGTCACTAGTTTACTTGTTTTAGTAACTTGTTGTAACAATCAATAACAATAACTTGTTTTGGTCATTTTTATACATCATGGACATGATAACAAGACAATATATAGCACAAATAATATGTAAATAACATGAACATGATTATTTAACAAGAATCAAGTTAGGGTTTGGCTCACAACTTTTGGCTTTCAAAGATGAAAGGAAGTTAACATGTAAGGATAGGACTTTGATAGACTTGCTTCAACCCTTTTTCACTTCATGCAATCTTTCTACCCTTGGTATTCTTGAAAGATGGATGATGAAGGTTTAGGTGAAATGAGTGGATTTAAACTCAAGAGAAATCACCAAGTATATGAGGTTATGGAAGTGTTTGATGAATGATAACCTATCTAGGGTTTCTACCTTGTTTAAGCTCTTGATTCTTTTGGATAATACTTGGAGTGAATTAGAAAATGGAATGGTGTTTGTGTGTGTGTTGTGGACGTTCATGGAGAGGTAAGGAGGCTTTATATGGCCTTGAGGAGGTTAGAAGTGTTGACTTGTCAACACTTGATCACCAAGTTTAACACATGTTCTCATCTAAGGCCTCCTAGCATGAGATTGAGCCACACAAGGCTGAATTCCCCCTCCCTAGGTCGTTTCCTAAGCTTGGAGAGCAAGGGTGTGGACTTTGGATGATATTATCCAAGATATCTAGTGTGTTTTGACTCCGAAAACTGCAAACCGTAAGTTGTTACGCCTCAAAACGTAAAACCGGGTGTCGTAAAATTATGGAATTTGAAAGTATTGATAAACATGTCAATAAGTTCCATAATAAAATATAAAGTGTGTGGTAGGTTCCATTTGGGTGTAAAACCCTGCTAAAAACTGGAAACACGGGTCTAAAACGCGTAATTCGCGTAAAACGCTGAATATTGCGTAAAATTGAGAAAAGTAAAATGTTACTTTTCTAATGTTATAAAAATGATTTAAAATGACTTATAATGTCTAGACTGGGCTCAGTCTAGTGTCGGTTGGTATTAAATGTCTTTTAGACATCAAACCGTAAGCCTAAAAATCACGAAATGACTTATAACATCAAGGGATCATTTTTGGTCAATGGAGGAGGGAAAGAATATGTTGACTTTTTCTAATAAGTTAAAAACTCAAAAAGTCTTAGAAACGCGTTTTGTGGTCTCACGGTTAATCGCCCAAATGGTTAAGCGTGCTCATGCGAGAGTAGTACAGGCACGGGTGACCTGCTGGGAAGTTTTTGGTCATATTTTTCTCAGTCACGATTAATTCTCAAATAAATCATGAGTGTGTAAAATATTTTACTGATGTGGGGTCACCTAACGGGGTTGAATTTCGTTGTGCGTAGAATTTCTGATTGACGTTTTACCCTAAAACGTGTAATTCCGTGTAATTCCTTAATAACTTTCACGAAAATGAGCTTATGAAAGTTAAACTTTTAATTTGCCATGGAAATGATTTATCACTTGATAAAATCAAATAAAAATCAACTTTCGGGAAAGTTTCGGGAAAAAATGAATAGTAAAAGTGAATAGTGAAATTTTCCGGGAATGGTAATTAACCTGAAAAATGTGAATTGTTACAGTACGGGAAGGTACTTAATACAAAGATAAAAAATCACCATTCATCTGATTTAGGGTATCATCTGTGCCATTTTGTTATAGTCCGACGACGTAACATAAAATGCATTACTTCCACTACCCAAGATCGCAACTACACTAACATGATTGTTATCATATGCTAACTACTGGCGTCTTTCTTGAAAGAAAAACAAATCAAATTTCTTAACTAAAGTGAATTAGCTAGTGTATACATTTAAACTAACCTTATGTGGTGTAGGAGTTTTCGCCCTCAAATGTCATTGTCACGTAAGGTACATGTATATTCGGGTCAATCCATCCTAACACGTGCCCAAACTTAGCCGTTACCCAAACCTTAAGTAACCCATTACCACAATCTCTGTAGTAATGGTGGTGAAAGGAAAAGTGAGTTACCTATCTTTTACTTGTCTCACGTGCTTTTAATGCTTTTGAGTTTTGATACCACGTGTTGTTTATGCAATAACTCATCTGTCTGTTGGTGTCCAAAAGGATCCGAGTTGTTGAATATTAAATTTCTTGTGGATGGATCAACAACGTAGCCTTGACAAGTCACCCATTCCAGCAATTGCAGTAACATGTCCTTCTTTTCAGGTTGAGGCGTGTTATCCCCATGGAAAACAAACCTTGAAACAGATAATATGCCAATAAAGTGCCTCACTTTTAGGGGTGTTTTGGATGTGCGTTTTAAAAGTGATTATGTGATGATGCCATAATAGATCACATGATTAGCTCTAATGAAGATACAATAACCACATATAATTGATTATATAAAATTCTGATTATTTTTAGAGTTCACAAATGAAAATATGAAATTACCACAAATATCATTTTATGAAATGAGATGTCACACCTTGCCAAGGCGGAAACCCGAGTGTAACTTCATGGATATCATCACAACACCTGGTATCTAAATAGAGAATTTCTACATGCACAAAAGTAGAGCAAAGTACAAACACAGAGTGTTGTAACAATACCCCAAAATAAAATAACCAAAACAATACATAAGTCCAAACATAGATGATAAACCACTTCCAATACAACTAAGCTCTCGTCTAATCACATCCTTCTATCTTATCCTTAGAAAGCTCACCTGAAAATGATGCTTAAAACGTCAACATAATGTTGGTGAGATTCATAGGTTTAAGACTCACACACAATAGGCAACCGATTCACTGTGATTATAAAACATTGTTGGACAAATAATTATAGTTATCATACAAGCTACATGTATTCACAAACCAACATCACACACAAAGGCAACCGTTTGGACGGAACGTGTCCACCGATCCCATTTCATCATCAATTAGGTCGCATGCGCGAGCAACGGGATAAGCATCCCCTTAATTGAATCCACATCACAACATCCGGGCCGGAACGTGACCGCCGCTCCCATTTCATCATCAATTAGGTCGCATGCGCGAGCAACGGGATAAGCATCCCCCCAATTGAATCCACATTCACAACATCCGGGCTGGAACGTGACCCCCGCTCCAAATAATGGGTAATTAGTACCATCTGATCGGACCACACAACATTATAGTGAGTAGGAGTTACTACTCTCCAATTGGATACTCCCTCCAATTGGACCACACAACATTATAATCACATCATTCAAACTACATAGCATTATCATCACATATAGCATTCACACGATAAAATTATAAGTCCAAGCTTTTTAAATCACACATAATCACAATAACTCAAAACAATTAACACAAGCATCATTCCCATCCCAAGTTTAAAACAAAGTAAAAAGTGGGACTATGAACTCACCTCAAACTTTGCAGCTTCCACAAACTAAAATCACAAATCTATATCACACAAAAAAAGTCCACGTTACACATGGACAAGCTAAAAGCTATAACCCATGTAATACACATATGATGGATGTCTAAGGTTCATATGACCCACCATGGATCTCCTAGACTCCATACTAATCACCACCAAATCCTAATGCTCACTAAATCCCTTGCACTTTTAAAATCATATAACGCAGAATTTTAGGGTACATTCGCCCACATGAAATAATAACATTAAAGGCTTAAAAACTCACACCAAAAATTTACCATAGTCTCTCATAAGCATATAAGCTAATCCCAGAAGGCCATGGTCCAAAAACATACACAAGTACCCTTCATAAAATCAAACTTACAAACTATCCAGATTCGGATCTGAACGCACACCAAAAAGTTTTAACTAAATTAAAATACTTCTACGACTTTTTATCGCAAATCCTTCTCGTGGGAGTCTAAGTACATATGAAACTTAACTCAACCAGAAGGGCTAAGCTAAATCTCACTTTTTTATCCACATCTCACTATCAAACTTATGACCTAAATCTGTCCCGATTTTACAGCTTTGACACCTTAACAATGAAAAATCAAAAGACTAACTTGCGGACGTCAAAATGAATTGTGGCTGGACTTTTTGGAAAGCTCTTTCACTAAACTTCAATTTAGACTAAAATTTCGTGATCTAACTCATCACCATCTGTTAAATACTTTCGAATCTTTACAGCACTAATTTTATGTCCAAACCCTAACTCAATAACTAACATGTTTTACGCTCAATTCTCTTCACCAATCATCATAATATAATCATTAATTGATCCTAACATGTTTTAATTAATTAATTTACAGAAACTTACAAACCCTAGATCCATCATACTTAATATTACATGAATTCGAATAATTAAACAAACAATTGAACACGTGTTTTAAGAATTTTACCTTGATTCTTGATTATTGCTTCACAATTATAAACCCTAATTTTTTTCTTCTTCCTTTTGCCTCTCTTGAACGACCAAAAACCAGAGAAAAACATTTTCGGGTTGTTTGGGTTTGTATATATATTAATTATGGATAACCCTTGGGCCTAAGAGTCATATTTAGACTCAAATTGGGTTTTCTTTTCCCCTAAAAACCCTCTTTGGCCGATTTTTATATATATGGGATATATATTTATATTTTTTTATTAAGTTTATTTATTACACTTAAAACCTTATACTTTTGATACTTTATATATCCATAATGAATCCTAACGTCTTATGCGATAAACCTTAGTTTTTGTGACGACTCGGAAAATTATCATTTTCAAAAATAAAGTTTCTAAAAATAGATTTTCACTCTTTATAAATGTATAACACACAAAAGCAAACTCCTCGTAACTTGCTAACGCTCAAATACATGAACGAAGACTCGTTATGCAAAAACACAAAATACACCAAAACTTTACAAGTCATTTCTACACCACAAAAGTGATCAAAATGAACTTTCCCAAATTCTATACTTTCCAATTCACAATAACAACCATTTACGCAAAGAGATTTAGTGTTAAAACTCACCTATATCACTTCAATCACCTAAGACACACCAAACAAACGTCAACCGAGTCAATACTATCAGTCAAAATGACCTGCTAAAACCACGGTTGTTACATCATCCCCCACTTAGGGAAATCGCGTCCCAAGATTTCAACTACTCTAGTCACCACTCACAACAGCAAAATAAAATTTATAGATATTAAGCGGAATAATACCACTCCATAAAATCACAGAGAAAGAACCACAAAAATGTGAATCGGCTAAATACCCGAATTCCCACGATAGAAAACATTCCGTCACTCCAACGATACACGCAAATAGATACACTCCCCGATCAATAACACCAATGATCCAAACGACTTCTCACAGGTAGGTACAATACCCCCGAACTAATGGAAATCCAAATGGTAACCGCAAGAAGCACCACATATAATGGATACACATAAAACAAACATTAATTAAAACATTTGCGAACACCCTGCATCTAGCTTTTACAATCTAAATTCAACTACAAACGATCTACTTTACCAACCACATCAGCAAACAAATTTAGGTACTTAAATTACATCTGATCTTCGCGTTCCCAAGTAAACTCAGGACCATGCTTAAAATCCCACCATACCTTTACCAACGCTATTTCACCACACTTTAAACCCTTAACATCTCGATCCATAACCTCAACAGGTTTCTCGACAAAGCGAAGAGGTTGTCGACCTTACTTTTATCTAATGGCACATGCAGACTAGCATCCGACAAACACTTCTTTCAATTAGATACATGAAACGTATCATGTACACCACTTAATTCCTCAGCTAACTTCAACCGGTATGCCAAAAATCAAATCCTTTCTGAAATCTCAAACGGTCCTACATATCTCGGTGCTAACTTGCCTTTCCTACCGAAATGCATAACACCTTTCCAAGGAAATACTCTTAACATCACAAAATCACCAACATTAGACTCTAACGGCTTACGGCGATTATCCGCATAACTCATTTGGCGAATATCTCGCTGCCTTAAATCTCTTTCTTTAATCTGAAAACCGTATTCGCAGTCTCTCATTCTAGTTCAGGATCAACTAACTGACTTGTCCCAACCTCTGCCCATAGAACATGTGATATACATTTCCTTCCATACAATACTTCAAACGGCACATTCTTAATACTAGAATGATAATTATTGTTATAGGATAACTCAGCTAAAGATAAATGCATACCCTAGCTTCCTCCAAGCTCAAACACACCCATGCTCTCGTCATACATCCAACTCCTGATTTGTACGCTCACTTAGTTCATTCATTTAAGAATGATAAGTCATACTCATCTACACTATCTCAAGGCTTTATAAAACATTTACCACAATCGCGGAGTAAGTATTTCATCTTGATATAAGTTGATTGACGCGACACTCCACGTCTTTCTACCAACTCATCAAATGTAACGTCTCGCTAACTCCTCCTTACCACAATCTTCATGTATCTCTAACTGTTGCATCACCATAATAATCATTGACATTAACATTCACCTTTAAGCGTATCAAACACTTGCTAAGGTATCTGTATTCTTCTCCATACTTGCTCCCCAACACATCTCTTGCTAAGGTAATAATACGTCTTATCCATTCTCGAATGTATCTAATACCTTGCATGATCGATGTCCTGAAGCTTCCTCTCCATGAAACCAATAGCGGGTCCGCAAAGTACAATCCTCCATCTTCATCCTTTTCCATTTGTTGGTCTAAACCAAAAAATCCTTATTCTTACATGTTCTCTCCATTGAACATCTCTCTCTAGGCTGTCTGTATCATCCCTTTAACTCCAAACTGAATTATCACAATCATTGTTCATAGACAACTAAGTTTCACTCGTTCACTCCTGTTCAGCACTCTTACCATGATGCCCGCTCTTCCTTGACGGTAGCAAATCAGAAAATCGTAGTCACTGAGAAATTCCACACCCACCTTCTCTTCCACATATATTAACCTCTTGTCAAATATATGCTAAAGATTCTTATGATTTGTGTAGATAACACTTCCTGCTCCATACAAATATCATCTCCAAGTTCTACACCCCAACTTGAAGTCATGAATCACATAGTTCCTCTTATGGATCTTCTACCTCCACGATGCCTACACAATCTATAAAATGTTCGAAATGAATCGTCAATAGTACCTGCCAATCCTAAGGACAATCGTCTCTTAGATGGTGTCTTAGGTACTTTCTACGCTCCATTACTTTTATCTTACTAGTGTCCACGAAAACTCACTATCGCCGACCACATACCTGCAGAACGTACATCTTGAAGCTAAACCTCTCACTTGAACAACTTGGCAAACATCCTCTTCTTATTCAACAAACATGATGATAACCAAAACGACAATCTATCCTAGGAAAACGACGCGAACCATGTAACCGGTCGAACTAAAACGTATATCAACGAACTCAAAAGGGTTACGAATTACTGACTAGCGTAGTAATCGAATATCAAAATCAAAACTAGAAAACAAAATAAGGAATTTCACCAATAAAAGTAGGCACAGATCAATTGTTCATGAAAATCCCATACAAGAAAAGATAGAATACACATACCCATATAAAATCCACAAGCATACCCCAACAAAAGAAACACTCGATGAACCAAATACATATCAAGTTTTGGTAAATGAGAACCATATATAGTTCTTATTCCCATACTCGACCTTACCCCAAAAAAAATAAATTCGTTTTTCACATGATATACCTTAACTCATACATTTTTATTAAAATATATATAAACCATTTTATGTGAGAAAATCATCTCTAACTTAAATTCCATATTAGGCATGGTTTTTTTTATAACACCAAAGGTTAATTATATTAATATAGTATCTCACCTTACTTGTTTAAGATATTTAAATCGTGCTTATTAACACAATAAAATAATAGACTTTCATAGAGAATTGTTATAAATAGCTTTGACAATAGACTGATAACCATTTTTTTCCACACCTCATTTCCCATAAAATATTAGTTTCCAACAAATGACCTTGAAATACCCAAAACGAATTGTAAAATGCCATAAAGACTCTCGCATAACCTCTTAATCGAACGTGAAAGACATTGAAGAATCACGTAATCAAAATAATCCTCAAACGAACTCATACCAGTGAACACTTGCAAAAATACATTGCAAACCAAGCGAAGAACACAAAGACTCATTCATACAATGAGCAAATTAAGATCATAGAAAAAACATGGACACTAACAGGTCGCAAAACATGTCACGAAATCTAATTGGTGTGCAAACGAGGGATTAAATATCCACACCAAGTTGTCACGAACCAACAATACTCGAAAAGTTAAATAATATTCCTTAGAGAAATGAATACAATGAATAAACAAGGAAATGAACCAGTATCCAACAAAACAAATTCGATTACCCAACACCTATCACGACGTCGAATAGAAAGAATATGGCATCTGTACCATCTTGGTACGAATAGGGATGCCAACCAAAGAATTAGGTATACAAACGGAGAGTCTAGCAAACGAATCAACTTAAATATCACCACATAAGTACCAACAGATAATCGAGGTATCAGCATATGATAGGTAGGATGGAATCTTACCACCTACACAACCCAACATATAATGACTGCACAACCGGTTAAGAGAATACTTCTCTAACCATACAGCCATCATTAACATGATATTACATACCATCTACCACAACATATAACAACAAACATCAATCAATGCAATAATGGTCACAAGTCCACGTGTGTGATACCCTTATAATTATGTTCGCAACCATAGTTATAAGCCTATTCCACACGCATACTTACTTCCAAAACCACACATCTCAATGATAATGCCTATATACCACATAACATCTAATACACCATGAAATCCATGCTATCATACTTGCAAGTCCACTTGTGTTGTGACGCATGTATAATTATGTTGGCCACCATAATTATCTATGTCCCCTTTCACAAGTGTACGCCCTCCTATGACAACACATCATGCAAACAGTCATGCAAACAAAAACAAAAGACGTCGCAAACAATCATCTCACATGGACCAATTCCAACGATCACATAAACACCATAATCAAAATCACTTGGATAAGATCGATCCAATACTCAAGAGTAATCATGCTCCAACATGGCTCTAGACGGCAAAAAGGCAATATAAGAATTTCAAAACATGACACAAAACAAAAGACGTCGCATAATGGCTCAAATTCCAATCTCGCACTTGCCTCCCCACTCAGATCAATTCAACTTACTACTCGATGTGGACTCTAGATCCGAATCCACACCATTCCATCCTAACCCACTTCATATTTACTCAACCATCCATTCATGTTTCCTACTTGTTGAGGTAGTCGACAACATGCAAAACCATCTCTATTTCTTTTCTTCCAATTTTGCATGATCCACAAGTGCATATAAATTGCGAGGTTTAGACTAAACCACCTCTCCTTCCTATTAGAAATGAGGACACTTCCAAGGGTATTTGGTAACGGCACCATCTCCAGAAGTCACTGTGGTTAAAAACCTCTCCACTTCTTCTCCACCAACGTTTTCCATAAACGTCCTCTCCTTGTCTGAACATGGATACATGCTATCGGGAACTCGGATTCTGCAGTTAATCCGCTTCATCCTACCACTTCTCTTGATAGCAAAATAATAGCCCAACGAAATTTCTTACGCGAGGGAAGATGACGTACTAAAATCGAAATATACAATACCATGTATAGGGGCTCAATAGGCATCCAAAACTCGATAAAAACATCTCATAAACTTAGGGAAAATATACGTATAAAATACCATACTTATACATAGGCCCTAAATGCAACTATATGAGGGACTCCTAGGTTATAGTCTAGGTTCAACCACCTAATTCTCTATAACCAATCTGTCACACCTCGCCAAGGCGGAAACGCGAGTGTAACTTCATGGATATCATTACAACACCTGGTGTCTAAATAGAGAATTTCTACATGCACAAAAGTAGAGCAAAGTACGAACACAAAGTGTTGTAACAATATCCCAAAATAAAATAACCAAAAATAAATCCAAAACAATACATAAGTCCAAACATAGATGATAAACCACTTCTAATGCAACTAAGGTCTCGTCTAATCACATTCTTCTATCTTATCCTTAGAAAGCTCACCTGAAAATGATGCTTAAAACGTCAAAATAATGTTGGTGAGATTCATAGGTTTAAGACTCATACACAATAGGCAACCGATTCACTATGATTATAAAACATTGCTGGACAAATAATTATAGTTATCATACAAGCTACATGTATTCACAAACCAATCATAACACACAAAGGCAATCGTTTTGACGGAACGTGTCCACCGATTCCATTTCATCATCAATTAGGTCGCATGCGGGAGCAACAGGATAAGCATCCCCCTAATTGAATCCACATCACAACATCCGGGCTGGAACATGACCCCCGCTCCCATTTCATCATCAATTAGGTCGCATGCGCGAGCAACGAGATAAGTATCCCCCCAATTAAATCCACATTCACAACATCCGGGCCGGAACGTGACCCCCGCTCCAAATAATGGGTAATTAGTACCCTCCGATCGGACCACACAACATTATAGTGAGTAGGAGTTACTACTCTCCAATTGGATACTCCCTCCAATTGGACCACACAACATTATCATCACATCATTCAAACTACATAGCATTATCATCACATATAGCATTCATACGATAAAGTTATAAGTCCAAGCTTTTTAAATCACACATAATCATAATAACTCAAAACAATTAACACAAGCATCATTCCCATCCCAAGTTTAAAACAAAGTAAAAAGTGGGACTATGAACTCACCTAAAACTTTGCAGCTTCCACAAACTAAAATCACACATCTATATCACACAAAAAAAGTCCACGTTACACATGGCCAAGCTAAAAGCTATAACCCATGTAATACACATATGATGGATGTCTAAGGTTCATATGACCGACCATGGATCTCCTAGACTCCATACTAATCACCAGCAAATCCTAATGCTCACTAAATCCCTTGCACTTTTAAAATCATAAAACGCAGAATTTTAGGGTACATTCGCCCACATGAAATAATAACATTAAAGGCTTAAAAACTCACACCAAAAATTTACCATAGTCTCTCATAAGTATATAAGCTAATCCCAGAAGGCCATGGTCCAAAAACATACACAAGTACCCTTAATAAAATCAAACTTACAAACTATCCAGATTCGGATCTGAACGCGCACCAAAAAGTTTTAATTAAATTAAAATACTTCTACAACTTTTTATCACAAATCCTTCGTGTGGGAGTCTAAGTACATATGAAACTTAACTCAACCATAAGGGCTAAGCTAAATCTCACTTTTTCATCCACATCTCACTATCAAACTTATGACCTAAATCTGTCCCGGTTTTACAGCTTTGACACCTTAACAAAGAAAAATCAAAAGACTAACTTGCGGAACTTGAAATTAATCGTGGCTGGACTTTTTGGAAAGCTCTTTCACTAAAATTCAATTTAGACTAAAATTTCTTGATCTAACTCATCATCATCTGTTAAATACATTCGAATCTTTACAGCACTAATTTTCTGTCCAAACCCTAACTCAATAACTAGCATGTTTTACGCTCAATTCTCTTCACCAATCATCATAATATGTTAGGAATACAAATATTCCTGTAAAAGTCTGTGTCACTTAATTATTGTAATAGCATTAAGTTAGCTCGTTGTTAGTTTATTTATTAGTTAGTTAGTATTAGTTTAAGTAACACCGTGGAAGAAGGAAGGGTCTTTACCCACTGTATGCCTGATCCACAGCCCGGGTGTGGGCGTTTGTAGCTTAGTATAAATACCCCTCTCCACATGTGGAGAGGGTTGGACCTTCATTCACTCTAATCTAATCTTTCCATTTTTCTCTCAAGGTTCCACTCTTTCTTCCTTACTCTTTCTTCTAACGCCACACATAACCACAAGGTTATCATGTTTCCAACTTGATTAGTATGTTACAATTGGTATCAGAGCCAAGGTTTCATCTTAGGGCCTTGTAGAATCGAATTTGGAGTGGTTTTGTGTAGTTTTTGTGAGTTAGAAGAGTTTTATTGAAAACATCTTGGTTTGATCTTTCTTGGGTTGTTGAATGTGTTAGAGATGTACTTTTATGATCCTTGGTGCTAGTACAACATTGGGGTTCAGTTGGTTATACCATATCTTAAGCCTATTTGAAGTTTGGATTGGGTTTAGGTCGTATTTCATTGTTGCGGTTAGCTCTACTATTACATTGCTTATCTGCGATTAGCTCCTGATCTCTATGGTTAGTTTGTCTGCGATTACTATTTTGGGAATACAAACAAATCGCAAGGAAAGTGACAGTTTTGGACTTTTGTCAACTGCGATTAGCTCCCGCGGTTAAGTGGTCTGCGGTTAGTTCTTTGTAGTTAGCTTCTCTTGCGGTTAGCTTCTCTTGCGGTTTGATTATTCTGCGGTTTGGTTATTCTGCGGTTTGCTCTAGGCTGAGATTAGTTCTTGCGGTTTACTACTCTCTGCGTTTATCTCCTAGTGTTTGTCTTTGTTTGCGACTACTAATTTGCGGGTTGCTCCTGGATTGTGACTAACTCACCTGACTTTGAGTTTGGTTCTCATATGTGGTAATCTCAGTCCTGCGGTTACCCATACTTTGCTACTTGTTTGGGTTCTAGTGACTATTTGCTACTTGTTTGGGTTTTTAGTGACTATACCCTAAGTATTGGCATTTCATCAAGTGGTGTGATTCGTGTGAGTGGTGAATCATTTTGCATCGAGTGTTTGGTTGAAACTTAAGTCGTTTCTATTAATCTAATTGTGATTCGACGTTGTGGGCTAATCCTTACGATTTGACCAATCTCAATTGGATTTATCGTAAGTTGACTTGTCGCAACTATACACCTAGGGCAAACAGTAACCCACCTGCCTCTAACGTTCCGTTGATTTCTTATCTTTATCTACAAATGAACGGACTAGTATCTGATGATGACTCAATTGTACAATCATGCTCAGATTCTCAAGAGAATGTGACTCCTCAGTCAAGTAAATTGCTTGAATTGGCAAGAGAATGTCACATTGAATGCTTTCAAACACTTCAGTCACATCTTTCTGTGCTGTTAGAGAATAATGGATTCAAAAGGGGATTTGAACGTGCATTCATAACTCTTTTCGGTAAAGATGTTCAAAAATTCACAGACATTATGATTCTAAATTTGGATCAATTACGACAACAACTGGACCGAGAAGAAACTACTAATGAGGGATCCTCAACTGCCTTACGTGTGCTCAGCAAACAACTGCATAGATTCATTAACTCAAAATCCTCCATGATCTATGACTACGAGAGTCAGATGACTATGAAGTGTTTTGTTGACCACACAAATATAGATGTTGACACCTACAGAGACATGCTACTCTAACACTTGGATAAGGTTAAGGAGTACATCGAGAAAAGGGCAAAGCACGAACCGGTGTATGATGACAGGGTTGAGACACATGGGGGACAATCAAGTGATTGTTTGGGTTTAACATCGGATGCTAAGTCAGTCAACATTGAATGCATGGATTCAGAAGATGATAAAATTGTCACTTCTGACAAGTTGGTGACCCATGCTATGGATAACATGCTCAGACCTGTGCAATCTCTTGACTCAAGTAATGAGGTATCGTCAATTGATCAACACAAAACACTCACTAATGTATGTCATCATACAGATCAAATTAAACTTGGTTATAACACAAATCTGTTGAAAAAGACTGACAGTTTGTCCTCTAACTCAACAAATATGTGTTATAAAAGGGGAGAAAGTGATCTGTATGATGAAAGTTCTTGCCTTAAAGTTGAGTTTTCTAAGACAATGGACCAGAACATGGTTGAAAAAGTGACATTTAATCAACTTCTAAAAAGGTTCTCACAATTGCAAAAACATTGCATTTCACTTGAAATTGAAATGCAACAAAAGGAAGAATGTCTTCAAAACAGCAAACCGCGTTTGAATCCGGAATTGCCTGAACTTAATGAATATTTTATGATAAACAATCTGAAAACTCAGCTGCAAGACAAGGACTTAACAATCAACAACCTTAAAAATCGTATTAAGATGTATGAGCAACGTAATGAAGCCAAATGGAAACACGATACTAATGAAACTGAATGCAAAATGGCTAAATTACGTATGGAAAATGAGACTCTGAAAGTAAAATGTAAAGAACTGTGTGATTCAATCAAAGAAATAAAAGCTAAGAAAATCAATCTGACAACTCCACAGTTCACTAAACACAATGATCTCATTGCTCAAAGTCTGATTTCATGTCCTAAAAATCCGGGTGCACAAATCGTGCCAAGTTATGTTTCAAAGAGTCAAATGAGCCGTAATCTTTCAAAACCATCTATATTGGGAAAACCAGTTTTTAAAACAGTTGGTAATCAATCTACCATTAGACAACCAAATGCTTTTATTTTTGAAAGACTAAAATTCTCGAAAACTCGATGTGTTTCCCAAGTAGATAAAAAACGTGCTTTGATTAAGTCGGTGGGCTCAAAACCTAAAATTCATAAATCAAATGGTCATAAACCTGAAATACCTTTGAGACATAGACCAAGGAAATCTGATAACCTAACCACTCACCACAAGAATGTCACAATGCATGAAATATCATATAAGTTTAGATCTTCTTGGATATGGGTACCAACTGGAAGGACATTCATGATGAATGGTTACAAATGGTCACATGTGTGTACCATAGACATTGTAGCTTCAAATGGTCTACACAACAGGTCTAAGAAAGTCCTTGTATGGCAACCAAAGACACAGATATCTCCCACGGCTGGAGACATGTCTACTCACATTTGAGGTGTAATCATGTGGACTCCTGATTAATTCCTTTCAGGACTCGTTCTTCACCTTTTACTAACTGACATATACCCAATGTATTTACCATTTATAGTTTGTGTATATATACGTATTGTCTGCTCTGCATTCATTCTCCTTTTATAGGTTCTTACGGTGGATATATATGTTTTACTGATTATAGTTTATGTATGCTTGTTTTTCCTGTTATATGCTACTTTAGTTGGTATGTTGTTTCTTGATTTTATCTGGTCCCGTGGTGTAACTCATGCTTCTTGTAGACTATTTCATCATTGGTGTCACAATTATAACTCCGGGGACCACTTTGTACACTTGTACATATGTCAACTAAGTGGTGTAGTAGTACAGGGACTAGTTTTGTCACTTTTACTATATGTTTTCCCACATATAAGTAGATATCTCTTGCGGTTAGTTACTTAATCACATAATATCATCTTACAATTCACTACACTCTCGACTTAATCGCAACCGTGCTCTATTGCATTTGGTGATTGATCCCATAGGTTGGTATAACTTCCACACGTGTTTTCCACTTTATCTCTGTAACACTTACACACTCGTTTTGCCATTCTTATCATCTAGGTGGTGGTGTTAAGTGTACGAGTCCCACGCGTGTGATAATCATTAATAGGTTAGAATTGTGTTGGTTCTCTAATGTTCTTAATTGTTCCTTTCATCTGCTACTATGTTAAATCTTATATTGTCATTGCTAATAGTTTGATTAGGATCGATTGTAAGTAGGAGAGTGGTTTTTAGTGGATTGCGTTTAGATGTTGAGTTAAGTTCTAGGTCTGTGCTATTGTTGTTGTTATTCCTTCGTAGATCATTAGCCTGTTTTATTAAGCCCGCGATTGTGAGATCTGAGGTTGGTTGGCTGCTTTGATGGGTCAACTCTTGATTGCGTTTAGTGGTGTTTCTTATTTGCGGTTAGCTCTGTTTCTTGACTGCGGTTAACTCTAACATTCAGGACTGAGTTTAGTGAGTGTTGCGGTTAACTAGGTCCGCGTTTAACTTGCTGTGTGATTACCCTCTCTTGCGTTTATCTAGGCTGCGTGTAGCTAGAGTTGAGTTTAACTCAATTTGAGATTAACTTGTCTTGTGATTAAATTGTCTTGCGGTTAACTCATTTTGCGGTCAATTCGCCTTGCGATTAACTCACCTTGCGATCCTTGCGTTTATCTAGGTTGCGTGTAGCTAGAGTTGAGTTTAATACAATTTGAGATTAACTTGTCTTGCGATTAAATTGTCTTGCAGTTAAATCGCTTTGCGGTCAATTCACCTTTGTCTTGCGGCTTTCTCATCTTGCGGTTATCTTGCACTAACGTTAAATTGACCTGCGGTTATCTCTCCCTGTGTTTACCTGTGATCAACTTGCCTTGAGGTTAATCTTACCCACGTATGACGTGTATTGAGAGTTATTCACATTGCGATTATGCCACTATGTGACTACTCTGACTGTGATTTCACTGCTTGGTTTTGAGTGAATTTATGTCTAATTGTTGCTAACTTGCTTGCTAATTTCTAATGGTGTTCATTCATGTTAGTCTTAGTTGTTATTCTATGCCATTGATTCCTTGTGATGAATGATATCCTTCATGTGTGCTTATTACGGTTCTCTCATGGTTCTGTTGATATCACCCTGTCATGTGATGTCATGGATTCACTTGTAACTAACACTTACTATCCCGTGTGTTTGCTTTCTGTGGTGATTTGTGTTAAATGCAGCTACTATGGCAGAATCCAATATCGAAGGACCATTGGCTCCACCTGTTCGTTCTGACAACGATATCCTCCCGTTCAGTAAATGGGTAGCTATTGGAAAGAGTAACTGTTATGTTAAGACTGATAAACCTCATAATCATCCCATATTCAAAATGGCCCTGGATTTACTTAAAAACACCACATTCTTCAATGCCTTCACTGCATCCTCTACAATCCCATCAATTTACATTCAACAGTTCTGGAATACTATCTGCCATGACAGAGCAACCAACACCTACAAGTGTCAGCTGGATGAGCATTGGGTAAACATCACAATGGAAACTCTTGGTAGTGCACTACAGATATTACCGACTGGTGATAATGTGGAATACACTCCCCCACCTAATCTAGCTACCTTACTTGACTTTGTCAATGAACTTGGGTATCCCACTCATGTTTCAACACTTTCCACTGTTATCACTCACGACCTCTATCAACCATGGAGAGCCATCGCAAGCCTCATCAACTTATGTCTGACGGGCAAAACATCTGGGTACGAAAGACTTAGAGCTCCATCTCTACAAATCCTTTGGGGTATTGTCAATGGGAAGGATATCAACTTTGCTGAAAGAATCTGGGAGGAATTTAGTCAGTCCATCCACTCGTTCCTGGTCGAAAAAGCTAATCTTGAAGCAAACAAAGATGGTAAGAAGAGATCTGCCAAACTTCTGATTCCGAGCATTCGTTTCACAAAGTTGATCATATAAAGTCTCCAACGATCTCTTAAATTCCACCCCAGAGAAGACTCTCCTCTTCATCAACCCACAGATGAACATCCAGTAGGTTTCCTCAAGTATGATGCTAAAAGTACAAGCGAGATAATATTTGGCATGGACATTCCCACTGCTCTACTCACTCGTGATATTCTCACTGCACCTTATTATGGGGACTACATCAAACTTTTGAAGGAAAGTCGGGAAGCATCTGCTAATTAGCCCTCCTTGTCCACCAAGTCTGAAAGAACCTCATCTAAGAAACGCAAGGGTGTAACAACCTCAGCTGCGTCTTCTGAAGGTACTAAACGGGTGAAACTCACCACAGGGGGAATAAGACCCAGCACCAAGAATATCCCACCAAGTGTCAGAGACTGATACCAGCTCAGCACTAAAGGGTGATGACTCCAACTTAGCTACTCAAGATGTCACTAGTAACAAACCTGTGCAGGATAAAGCTGTTGAGTCTGAAACACCAATTGACCCACTCCATGACGAGTTTGTATCTACTGCTTATCCCGATTTACAAGGTAATCTCAAACTCAAGACCGATGATCCTAAGCTTGCAGTGGAACCTTACAGCTCTACTGGAACTCTGGCATCATTTAAGAACCTTGACACTTTTGGAGATCAATTCCTAGTGGATAAGCCTGATGATGCTGAAGGTGACAAGTCTGGTGATGAGCGAGAAGAAGTTGTTTCGATGGTTGATGTGCCTATATAGCAAGACATTTCCACCATTCCTACCAGGTCTACACCAACTCCTACTGCGGCTACTGACGACACAGACACCACTCAAGCCGCTGCAACTCAAGAGAAAGTCACTGAATCTGCCACGATCTCAACTCCCTCCACCACTGAGAAGAAACTGGATCTGGATAAATTAGCTAGCATCACAGCTAATATTGTTCAAGATAATCTCATCATCCATGAGAAGTTGGAAAAGCATGCTTCAGTAATACAAAAAATAGTGAATCTCGATCTGCCTAAAACAATTACTAATCACGGCAGCAGATTGTACAAGTTAGAGCATCTAGATCTCGAACAACAAGAATCTCAGGCAATCAATGAACAAGTTGCTGAAGCTGTCAGCATCGCTCTTGAAGCTCCCCTCAGATCCAGATTCAAAGACCTGCCCATCAATGATATGAAAGTAATTCTGCAGCACAGCATGTACGAAAAAGGTCAACATACAGGACATGAGGCACATGTCAAATTGTATAAAGCGTTAGAAGCCTCTATAAGACAAGATGATGCTGAGGAACTCACCAGAGACATGGAAATAGAAAGAAAGAGAAAACAAAGGCGTCAGGGTCACCAGGCCCCCATCGGGATCACCTCCACAACCTCCTCCACCTGCTGGGGCATCTGGTCCATCAGGCACTTCCTCTCTACCTGGTGGTTCTCAAGCTCCTACTAGGCCATCACAACCCACCTCATCATCAAAGAAACAACAAACTGACAAATCCTCTAAGACAACACCATCCAAACAGGCCAAGCAGGTCAAGTATGGTGCATGGACCACCATTGACGCTGGCAAGACTTCTCTTGCATCTCCTGTCAATGATGATAATGTCTTCAATGAAGAATCATTCATTCCACAGCCTACTGACTCTTCTGATGATGATGAAGATGATGCATCCACGACTCATATTCCACAAAAGTAGTGGTGGAAATCATTCACCCGTAGTGACTCTACTGATCCACCACCTGTTCTACTATCTAAAGAAGATAAAGAGTCGTGGTGGAAACCTAATGATGAGCAGTCACACTCACCTGAGCCTAACTGGACTGTTCCTTCTTCTGATCTGCCAATCAATGACAACAACTGGGTTAATGCTATCACTACCAGCTTCGTTCCTCCTTCTGAAGACTCTATACTATCACAAACAGGTGATATGGGGACGTTCATCACATGGTTTTGTAAAAAGCTTGGCTTATCCAGGCTTACTCAGAAGGACCTTGAAGGACCGGCGTTCAACATTGTCAAAGCCTTTCATTAGGATGTAAATCATCTACAATACCAAATGGAAGAATGCCACAAGATGTTTAACGATATTGTGGATGAAGGAATCTTGAAGTATAATTACAACAATCCCCTTCCTCTGGGCGGCACTCCTGGTCATGTTACAATCCAAGCAGAGTTCTTCTTCAACAAAGATCTTGAATATCTCAGGCTTGGCAGCAGACAATGCAAGTCGGCGTTGTCCATCACCAAAATGAAAGCTGCACATTATTCAGATGTTGGGTTGGAACAGCTCGTCCCTGATGGCATGTGGATTGAGCAAGAATGTGATTACGACATTTCCGCATCTCTGGGTATTTCTCACTGGTGGCTCAAAAAGCAACGCTTTTACATAGATCGATTTCAAGCTCAAAGTGACCGAAAGTCTGTTCGATCACCACTTCAAATCATCAGTGTGGTCAAGGTACAGATACACCCTATCCACGGATATGACTATCTCAAGAGTGTGGTTCTCCGTCGAGCTGATTTCAAAGATTACACCATATCCAAAGGTGACTTCAAACATCTTCGTCCTAATGATTTTGAAGATTTGTATCTGCTCCACCTTCAAGGAAAGTTGCACCACCTGCCACCTCGTGAGAAGAAGACGCTTGTGTTTGCTGTACTTCATTGGGTCCGGGGTATTGTCATCAGAAAAAGGGTCGAAGACTTTCAACTTGGAATTGAAAGCTATCAATCTCAGCTCAATCTTACGCGACCTCTTTGGGATGTTACTAGTATGGAACCGGTTGCTGATTTTACAGTCAAGGAATCTCCACTAGCCGTGATATTTCATGACAGATACAATGTTCCTATGGTCTTACAGTTCAATGAAATACACAAGTTCAGTGATGGTACTCTACAAATGGTCGAAGAGGCTTTGGACTTCAGAGTAAAAGAATACCATGTGTATCATTATGGATCAAGAAGGTATACCAACCACTGGACAGATCACGATCTGACACTAAACAAAAAATTCCTGGCTGGTATTCGTAAAAGATTGAAGTTGAGGCGAATCTTTCGTAGTTTGGAGTGCTACGTGGGTGGCAGAGTTCGAGCTGGTGACTATCGTCTTCTATAACGCACTGAATGAAATTTCATTGTGCGTTGTTATATGTTATATGTTGGTTTTTTTGTTGATGCTATGATGTTTTGTACTTTGAACTATATGAACTTTCTGAACAACTCTCTCCCATATCCTCACTGGTTGTTTCCTTTGTACATAGTATTAAAACAAAAAGAAAATAGAAAAACATAAAATCTTTAAAAAAAAATTCCATAAAAATCATAAAATCATAAAAACCAAAAATATTCTTCTCTCGACATGTCTCCTGTATAATCAATAGTATGTACGTTTCTAGAAATGTCATTCAATAATGACACGGAAACATACATATGCTTGAGCAGGAGTTCTTCCTTCGAATAAAACTTTTCTAAAACATGTCGTCTCTAAAAATATGCTTTAAAAAAATTATGGCTTACAGTCATTTCAGGCTGTAACCCGGACTTCAAAATTATGGTTTGCTATTACTTCAGATAGCAACCCGTTTTTCAAAATGGGGAAAACACGTCGCCAAAAAGACGGTTGTTCCTTTTACCTGGTGAAGTTCACCTGGGCATGGATTACTTTATATCCATGTTTCCTCGATCTAATGTACGCTTCAGTGCATTATTTCTTGATAAAGAAGATAAATCTTCTTTTTATCGCCAAATTCTTTCCCTTCTATGATTTTTCCGGAAAGTATTTGTGCAAAACTTGGTGGTACCATGAGATTTTGATTGAAAATCAAATTGAATCTGAATTTTGATAAAATTTTTCACTCAATCAATGACTTTAATATTTTATAAAAATATTTCAGTTTAACATCTGTCATTGATTGAGGGGGAGAGTGATTTCTCAAAATTTTATGTATCATCAAAACTCTCCACACTTTGTACAAAAACCTTGCAACAAAACGATTTGTGATGGTTATGTGTCAGAATGAGAACATTTTGAAAGAATTTTCATTAAAACTTCAAATATTTCTTGTAAACTCATCAAATCTGACACATAACAAACTCCCTCACAGATTGAGGGGGAGCAATTAAAAGGTTCATTTTATCAGAAAATATTAAAATTTACCGCATTTCTCTCCCAAATGCTTTCTAAACTTATTTAAATCAATTGAGATCCAAAATCTCTAAAGATTTGAAATTTTTGATCGGGGGAGAGAATGTGATTTAAATATGAAATCTGATAATCAAATATGATCTTTTCGACTCAATAAATAGGCTCCCACATATGTGCTAAAAACTTTCGTATATCGATGCACATATTGAGGGGGAGCAAAAGGCGTTTGTGGAAGTAATACCAAAGACCGACCATTTATTTTTATGCATGGAGTTATATGGTTGGTTAAGGTTAGGTATGAATTCCCATGATCCACCAGAACCGGAAGGATCTTCCCAGGGACAATCCTCTAGATAGATTAGAAGTCCTTAGGAATGATTGAAAAAAAAGGAGTAAAGTGAGAAAGGGAAGAGTGCGGACTGAGATAGAGCTAGGACTGGAACAAACCCAACAAGGTTCTAGTGGTGAAGTCTCGGTAAGCACTGAAGGGGTTGAAGAATGAAAAATAAATGAAATGAGAAAGGGTGAAAAGAAATAGCCCTCCAAATATTCAACCTTAGGGCAGAAACCGGGTTCAATTCATAATCTACTGGCGGTTACTAAGGTAACACCAGTATTGAAACAAGACGTCATGGACCCAGTGACGCACTGCACTAAACTTCCCAACCACTCAAGTTCTCTTAAAAGAGCTTGTTTCAATCTCACGGGGAACCCTGTGCAATGTATCGACCGCTCATTGTGAGCTATGTTGATACCTAAAACAGGAGACGCCTCTCCAGTCTCCAGGAGCGGATCAAAACGCACTATTTAGTCTAGAGCCATGAGATCATCCATAAATCTCGATAGGACACACTTCCAAATATGCTTATTGTTTCACACAATGTGGAAAATAATATATAAATATTTAGAGTCCTACACATTATCCTTGTGGTAGTGCCAGAACATCCGAGTGATATGAAAATATTCACAATGACGATGGAAACCCTTCTAGAGCGAACATCTTTCAAGCTCTTGGTAGGTGACATGTGAGATCCATCTTGGATCAATGATCAAGTGACAACTGGAAAGCAGCAATGGTGCGATTCAACATTGAATCAAACTTGTTCCAGGAAATGGATTGACGGATACTTTTTCTAAAACCTTTCA
This sequence comes from Artemisia argyi, assembly GCA_030686995.1. Taxonomy (NCBI): domain Eukaryota; kingdom Viridiplantae; phylum Streptophyta; class Magnoliopsida; order Asterales; family Asteraceae; genus Artemisia; species Artemisia argyi. The sequence goes on from CM060697.1 coordinate 80,739,561, forward strand.
ATGTGCTCACAAACTTACTTTCGAGCACATTGATTGTGTATACTCTTTCAAACAAAAGTATTTTTGATGGAAATATGATTCAGAACTTAAAACTCTCGTCGTGTCTCAAAAATGTTTATCATATGACACGCGAGTGATTTCTATAAATCAAATTTTCATCAATCCGTGAATATCAATTCACCGATTCACTCTATCATGTTATCTGCTTTGAGACGCTCCGGTATGAGAACATGCTTGGTATGAAGATTTCGAAGTGGATTCTTTGGAAAATTCATTACTACAAGCTGGAAATTCCTGTCAAGCAGAGTCTTCTTTAAAAGAGACTCTACCTGATCACAGGTCGGTTTTCATAAAACTGGAGGGTAGTCTGTCCTCGCAGAACGAATGACAAAGCCATATTCGTTCTCTATCTTTATTGCTAACTGTTTTATTTCAGGGACACATATAAAGATGGCGTTGATGGCTCCTATTTCCAGCTGAATCGGGTCAATCCATACCTCATGCTCACACATCCTCCTCACTTTCCATGATGATGAGAGACTTGCTACAAAAAATGTTGAGAGACTACCAACAACGTTTCCGCAACTCTGATGGAAAAAGTCTCCTGATCCACAACTCTAATGTAATGTCTCCAGATCCAGAAGGGAGTGAGCATGATGGTCCTAAAGTCACTACATCACATGAAGGCGTTACTACTATGGATGAGCTTGGAGATTTACTATGGCTGATGATCTCAAAGAAGCTCAAAGATCACATATCACAAAGGAATCCAAATCAGAAGTTCATCACAAGTTCGTTTGCTTGAAGTACAAAGTGTGCAGAAAAGTGAAGAATCAGAACCTACGAGCTACAAAGACTAAAAAATGCTTGAAGATCAAAAAGCTTAATTTCCAAGGTGACCTCACTTAGGGGGAGATTGTTAGGAATACAAATATTCCTGTAAAAGTCTCGGTCACCTAATTATTGTAATAGCATTAAGTTAGCTCGTAGTTAGTTTATATATTAGTTAGTTATTATTAGTTTAAGTAACACCGTGGAAGAAGGACGGGTCTTTACCCACTGTATGTCTGATCCACAGCCCGGGTGTGGGCGTTTGTAGCTTAGTATAAATACCCCTCTCCACATGTGGAGAGGGTTGGACCTTCATTCACTCTAATCTAATCTTTCCATTTTTCTCTCAAGGTTCCACTCTTTCTTCCTTACTCTCTCTTCTAACGCCACACATAACCACAAGGTTATCATGTTTCCAACTTGATTAGTATGTTACATAATATAATCATTAATTGATCCTAACATGTTTTAATTAATTAATTTACAGAAACTTACAAACCCTAGATCCATCATACTTAATATTACATGAATTCGAATAATTAATCAAACAATTGAACATGTGTTTTAAGAATTTTACCTTGATTCTTGATTATTGCTTCACAATTATAAACCCGAATTTTTTTCTTCTTCCTTTGCCTCTCTTGAACAACCAAAAACTAGAGAAAAATATTTTTGGGTTGTTTGGGTTTGTGTATATATTAATTATGGATAACCTTTGGGCCTAAGAGTCATATTTGGACTCAAATTGAGTTTTCTTTTCCCCTAAAAACCCTCTTTGGCCGATTTTTATATATATGGGATACATATTTTTATTAAGTTTATTTATTACACTTAAAACCTTATACTTTTGATACTTTATATATCCATAACGAATCCTAACGTCTTACGCGATAAACCTTAGTTTTTGCGACGACTCGGAAAATTATCATTTTCAAAAAATAAAGTTTCAAAAAATAGATTTTCACTCTTTATAAATGTATAACACACAAAAGCAAACTCCTCGTAACTTGCTAACGCTCAAATAAATGAACGAAGACTCGTTATGCAAAAACACAAAGACACCAAAACTTCACAAGTCATTTCTACACCACAAAAGCGATCAAAATGAACTTTCCCAAATTCCATACTTTCCAATTCACAATAACAACCATTTACGCAAAGGGATTTAGTGCTAAAACTCACCTATATCACTTCAATCACCTAAGATACACTAAACAAATGTCAACCGAGTCAAGACTATCAGTCAAACTGACCTGCTAAAACCACGGTTGTTACATGAGAGAGGTTTCATGAAATTTAAACATCTCTTAAATTAGGATAAAGAGGCGGTAAATGTGTAATTTTGCCTTAGTAGTGTTGTAAAACCAATAATGCAAACTGATTATTGTTACTTCAAGTCATAAGTATCATAAATTTAGTTCCAGAACACAATTCCAAACACCCACTAAAAAAAGAAATTTAATTACCTCGCCGATTTTGTTGCCGAAGGTGAGGATAGTCTTCATGAGATCATTTATTAAGTTTATATATTAAAAAGTCTCAGAAATGAGGTAGAAAACCTCTTCATAGTAGGCCGAGAAATGAACCTTGCATTGCCCTGAATAATGAATTAATACATTTAGTAAGTGAAACCAACAGACCATTCTATTCATAAGCTTTCGATATAGTTAAAGTCTTTACATAAGTTCAAGGTCCAATATTTTAGGCCCGTTACGGCTAGTGGTCTTCATTCTTCAGGCTTGTAATAGACATTATAAATGTTAATTATATTTTTAGTATTTTTGTTATCCAGTAATACAGTGTCATACTAATGTTTAGAGCACCATTTCTTTAGAAGTACCTTAAACATATTCTATCAGGTTGGTTACTAATTTACAACATTGAATAAGAATTGTATGAATGCTATAGAATGGCAGCTTCATTACCTCAATAACAGTTCTTAATATGGTACAAACTTTTTTAGTTTTTTGAGATCCGAGACCGGTATCAGCACTGAAAGTTCTGTATTCAAGCATTTTTTGTTCCTCTTTATGGATATCAGCAATTTTGTGTTTTCTCTTGTAATGCTGATAAAGTTGAAATCATACAACCAAAGGTTATTCCCGATCGGTCTAGTCTATTCTTACTTTGGGGTCAAGATGTTACATAAGGAAAACATTGTAGATGTAGAAGAACATACTTTCAGCCCCAGAAACCAACCAATGGGTTCACTTCTGATAATTTCTCGATTCTTAAATACATTTCATCCTGATTCATGCATGTATCCTCCGTCAGCTCACCCACAATTTGTTATAGATCGCCTTTGGGTAGATATGCATGTAGTAAATGGTCTAGAAGGCGAGTCGTCACCAGGAGTCCTGACTTTTTTTATAAAATATAAACTTTGAGAATGTGAAATAAGCGTATGATTAGGTTTAGGTGTGTAAAATGCTAAAAAGTGATAAAAATTACCATCCATTTCTCGGAAAAGGCCTTCAAAGTCTAATCTTTGGTAAGGCAATAAGAGTCCGAGAGCTGTTTTTCTTTGCTCAATTGTGACGGCCATGATCGTTTTCCTTACGGATTTTATCCTCTCATCAGAAGCAATAAACTGAAAAAATCCCGAAAGTATAAATGCTTTTAAATTATAGCAATACTATTGAGGAATAACTCAACCGTAAATTGTCATAAGCTTTAAATCCTTGATGAGTTGCCAATCCTTTATAGAAACTTTTCTTGTAAGTACGGACTATTCAGTAACATTACATCTTTCTACTTCTAATATGTGTAATTTTGACAGTATGAAATGAATAAGATTACCATATGCTCAGTCCTACAAAGACTGAGCAGGGTTAATAATAATCTGTCATAACAGATCTAATAAAATCTTATAGTTGATGTTCCCAGGTTAATGAATGTTTTTTGCTTCCTATTCTTAGAAGAATGCGGCCCCAAAGCACCTTGTATAACAACCACTTATTAGTTCCTACATCCAAGATGGCCAAATATGAGTGAACAAAAATTACGAATCAAGCAAAGAGGATACGCGTCATGGCTGCGACCATAATAGGTCCATACTTATAAGAAAAAACACTCATAGGTGGCAATCTCATTGCATAGGTGGCTCAGATAGGTGAACAATCAAGCAAAGAGGGTACCTGTCATGGCTGCGACCGTAATAGGTCACCCCACCAAGATACGAGAGATCTCAGCTTTACTAAACAAACACGAACTCATCACAGCCATTCGAAGACTGTGGATAGATCCCCCATGGCTGTAAGCTTATGTAGCTTGCCCTGCCATTGACCGTAGTTTTGCCATGCACAATTATCATAGCACTGAACAACGGGACAATTGGTATGTGTTAATTCACATACCTTTTCATAGCCAAAAACCGACCCAAATAGACTAATTATGCTAACAAAATGCCAAAGAATGTGTATTTTTATGTTTGTGAACGTGCAGGTACGGATAAATCACAAAGAGACAAAAATCAAGCAAAAACCAGAAAAACGGGCATGAGAGTGGGAAAAGGTCAGAAAGTCAAAGCTTGGGATCTGAAAGTCAACATTAGTCGTTCAAATACTAAAGAATGGCATGAAAGGCCCTTGAATCATACTTTTGGAATTTGGCAAAATCAGCCCTTGGATTTCAGCAAATTACATAATTGGTCCTTGATTTATATCACAACAAAAGCTGAAAAAAATATTACAAGCTTAAGTCCAATCCAATTTATCTCAAAGCCCAATCACTACTATAACCCAAAGCCCAAGTATACCAACCCATTCCCACGGTCAATATAATAACACAGGGTCAATGGTCAAAAGTGAGGTCAATTACTAATAAAAAAACACAAACGCGCCTTTTTTATCCCCAATTCCCAAACCCAGAACCCCCAATTCTCCCATGAACCCTAGAAATCACACCATGGTTCAATTGGCTAACACCACCCAAATTAACCTTGATTAGCTACTCATTGGGGCATCTAGAAGCATACTCATGTGCAAGAAACCTGTCAGAGAGAATGATTAGAGCATGATGAGCTTCATGGACACATGGAAGAGTACTATTGGACGCAACACCTCACTCTTCTCATTGGATTCTGCTTCTAGATACTCTGACAAGGACAGAGAGTGGTGCATGTTTGGGGACAGATGGAGGCATATCAGTGGATGAGCCACGTCTCATCAAATCATTCAAGGGTTGTGGTAAGATTAAAGAAGCACAATATCATCCAAGGGCTTAGAGATGTTTGGAGAAAGCACAGATGCACCAGGATTGCCAACCTGGCATTGAGACCCCCCTCACTCTCACCTCTCCTATATATAGTGTTTATTTTTAGCTTATTTTTGTGTAATTTCTTAGCTTAGTGAAACTCTGTTGAAATTTTAGTAGAATGTACTTAGCTTAGTTATTGTAATGTTTACTTAATGTTTTAATAAAAGTTTTCAGTTTTCTTCTATATCTTTTAGCTTATTGATACGTGGGAATCGCACCAGGCTTTACCTCTCAAGGGATCCTGAGAAGCTTACAACCCCCACCAGGCAGTGTACCTGATCGTTGTAGTATAGTATAGTGACAAGTATCGGGGGATTGATCGTTCAGCTTAGGAATAGTGTCGTTAGGATTAGAAAACCTAAATACTAGTTCTAAAGGTGAGGGATGATTATTTTTGTATTTTATATTTTATAGAAAGCAAGTAAAAATCTCGGGTTTGAAGGATTTGGGCGGAATTAGTTGCTAATCAACTAACCCAATACTAAAGATGCAATCAAAATAAAATACTAGAAATGAAAATAAACTAAATTATACTAAAGTTGTGAGCAATAAGTGGAGAAAATGTGTTTACTTAGATTTCACTACTCCCTAGACATCTTTTACACGTTAATTACTTGTTATAATTGCATGGATGACGGATCGTATTCCTTAATACCATTCATGGGGTGGCACACTTAACTCCCCAATTCTATGAGCTCTTATCTCCTCCTACACTATGCCCAGCACAACTATAGGGATAGTAAACAGTGGCTCATGCATTAAATACAACCAATAAAGACCTAGTGCGCGTCGGTTCATGTTTCTTAAGACGTTCAAGCATGTTACCAATTGGAGATCTACCAGTTTTCTTAAGCCTAACATATAAATCATTCATCCAAGACAGGTATAAACAAGTAATCAACACATAATTAACATCTAGGTTTCATTAGATCCAAGTAAACACAAGATAGATCTAGCCTAGCATGATGGAATTAAGACAAGAACAAGATATAGACAACCAACACATAGACATATTGATTGAATTAAAAGAACACTTATCTCAATTACACATGAAAGGTATCAAGGGTTTGGAACCCTTGAAAAACCTGTAAAATTCGCACCAAAATCATACTTAGGGTTTCTCCAAAACTTCTCTCTCTTTAATGTGAAAATTAGAAAACTATATATAGGAAAAGGGGTCTGACGGCGTCAAGACCAACCTTGTGACGCCGTCACCTCGCCACCAAAACTCTTCTCGGACTGCCTTGATCTACATTTGACGCCGTCAAGACTTAATCATTTCCAGGCCGTCATGACTTTTACTCTTGACGCCCTACCTTCGTGACGCCGTCAAATCTGTACTGGGTCGTCATGGAATTTTGCTCTTGACGCCGTTAAAGAATTACTCTTGACGCCGTCACCTACTGTTCCCAGCATGGAAAATTAAGACTTTGGCGTTTTCTTCACTTTTATACTCCAAAAACGTCCGAATTGCTTCCTTTTCCAGATTTCTCTCCCAAAGTACCTAAAATCACAAAAGGAACGATTTAGGGCAATATTTGATCAAATAAATTCAATTCCGGGCTTAAATGACCCCCTAAAAACGGATCATTTTTCGCCTCATCATATACCCTTACACTTGAGATTTGCTTGTCCTCAAGCAAATGCGCTTTTATTCTACTCAAAATACAAGTTAGGGGTCATTTAACACTAATATAAAAGTAATTACAACAAATAATCGTTCCACTAAAGACCAATAGACAAGCACGGAGGTCATACACTAGCACCTCACAAATAGTGTTTAGATACTCACATCTCTCGGGTGTAATAAAGTGTAAATTACAATATGGAAACGGAAGATATCTCTCACTACCTGTCATAGCAAAATAGATTACCATAGGCTTGGGAAAGGATCAAACCTCCACCACATGGCGTAAGCACCTAGGATAAACTATCAAAGAGGTCTTTTAAAGGGTTGTAACGTTAGGTGTAGGGATATGAAATACACGGTTTTGTTGGATAAAGGAAGTTTTACTGGTGGCGAGTTAACAATCTTGGTTAATTACATGTACAATATGGCGTTGCTAAGCCAAGACTAGACTCGACTTAAGCTAATAAATGAAAAATAACAAAAACATAAAACAAACATAGAATGAAACGGGATGGTAGTCCGTATGTTTTTTCTCTTTTCCTTTTTCTATTTTTTTTTTTCTTTTTCTTGATTTTTCGATTTTTTTTTTTTTTTTTTTTTTTTTTTTTTTTTTTTGGCATACGCTCTTACCCTACCATCCAAAATAATACATCATAGGGAATGAACATTCCCCTTACACTTGAATCTTTACATACTTTACATTAAACTAATCTAATGACTCGAATTAAGAAAATCAAAACACTTGGAGCACTTTTAAGATTAACGCACATATGGGGGTAATAAATGGTGTTCTTCCCCATTACTCCATAAATAAGTACTTACCAATGAGTCCCAATCGTCCCAAAACAATATGTACAAGGATATGACTCGACTTAGCAACCATGTAATCAATTAGATAGTTAACTTAGGGTTTAACAAATAACAATAATGCGCTAAAAATGAGCGCATACACGGAAGGCTAAGGCGATTTGGTTGTACATTTAAGTGTGGTGTAACAAATTCTTCCTTTAAGTAAAATGCTTAAAGTTAGAAACGAAAAGATAGGCTCGGAGGGGTGTACTAGGGGTATCGTGTACTAAAAATGAGTACAACGCTAAGGGTGTGGGAAAAATTAGTTGACTTAACTAGCCAATTAATATGACTTAAATGGTCAAGTAATTATGATACGGGTTTAACACAAGGGTAATCCTAATGCCTCTTATCATGTAGTAAATCCTACCACATGAATGTAGTCTCACTAGCGGTCTCGGGATGCATCACTAATGCAAGTTCTAGAATCTAAATGCTACCGGTACACTCATAAGCACTAATAGTAAATGCTTTTCCTATCAAATCTAAAGGCGAACCTCACATATTTGGGTGGAAAATTTTTCTGAGAGTACGGTTATGTGCTAGTCATACAATCTCCTATCCATGAGACGCTTGCTATGGCTAAAGTTTCACTCCTAAATGTTGTAAAAAATTTTAAATTTGGCGCTAAAATTGCACTAACAAGTATTTCTCATAGTTTTATTACACATCTACCATTAGATAAAACAAACTCAAGCGAAAGTGCATATGTAAGGTATCATCTTTTTACCCTCCCCTTACACTTAAGATGAACATTGTCCCCAATGTTCAAGTAAAGAATGTAAAAGTGAAAAAGAATGAAATCAAATACTCCACTGATTCGCTCGGTATGGATAATAAGGTGGCCAGGTTAAATCTTCCTCCAAGAAAATGAACAATCAAAGCTTCCCTTCCAGAATATAAATCATCTTCTTGTCATACATAACCTGTAAAACCTGATAAAATAGACAAGACAACCTCGCGTAAAATCGGCGGCATCCTATATAAGTTACTAAATCGTAGAAAACAAGATAAGATATAATGCTTGTGGAATGAAGTTTGCAGATCTCCTGGAGATTATAAAACTTAATAATTCACAAAAACCATAAGACTCCGTTAGAAAAACAAAACCGGTAAAATTTCCAGATTTTTACACTTGACGCCGTCAAGAGTAAACTCTTGACGCCGTCAGAAGTGACCTGCAGAAATTCTTATGTTAAGTTTCCGGAAAATTTCTGGAAAAACTTGGTCCTACTTCCTGGAAAATCCTGCAAAACTTCATTATGACTCAATACAAGCATTTGACTCTAACAAATACGAATATCCATGTTCATTTAATATTGTGGAGAATCATGATCGGGTTGTTTCTTAAAAACATATTTGGGGTTTCCCCTTACACTTATCTTTTGCAAAAATACCTTTAGGTGGAGTTAAGACTAGGCCAAAACAACAAAGTAAAGTATTTCCACTATTTAGTTTAGAAACATGATCTACCAACAATAAAAATTAAGCATGCATACGGAAGCAAATAACAAACAAACAAACATAAAATCACACAAAACATGGGTTGCCTCCCAAGAAGCGCTTTTCTTTATTTACGAGTCTTGTAGCTAGACTCAAGGTCATGGGTTACTACGTGACCTCATCATTGGTTCCACTCTCTAGGTCGTCTTCTAAACCAGTTTTGTATTCCGGACCTAGTTGCAAGCATTCTTTGTAGAAACCAAGCATTCTGTTCTTTACATACTCTACTCCTCTACGTTTATCCTCTTCATTCCTATAATAAGCCGCTTGCTTGTGTTCCTTTTCGAAATTAGATAGAAGGCGGTATTGCTCAATTTTGTAGGGCATTTGATAGGCAACTTCATCATTTTCTTCCTTGAATCTAACTATCCCTAAAGTCGGATCATAACTCATCCTAGTGGCCTCAACAAATGGTTTTCCAAATATTATTTGGCTTAGGCAAGCATCTATCACCGGACGAGTGTCCTCAACTATCATAAAATCGATCTCATAGGTGAGATTCCCTATAATCACATGCAGTCCCTTCACTCTTCCTACAAAATTACTTATCAGATTCTTATCGGGCATCATTCTAAAATCAAGTTGTTTCTTCATCACCCAATTGTAATAAGTCCTAGTCATGATGTTCACGGGGGATCTAGGGTCGATGTAAGCTTTCCATATATGCATGTGCCCGATATTGCATGGGATGTTAATGTTAGAGGGGTCTCCCATTTTGATAAGGGGGTACCAAGGATATATGGTCTCTCGGGACTATCGAATAAATCCTTATGGTATTCCCGTTCTTCCTTGGTTGGCAACTTATCAAAGTATTCTTCTATAGGTTCTACCTTAGCTTCCCTACTCTCATCCTTAGTCTCGGCTTCTATTCTAACTTCATCCTTGTCACTCTCTTCAATCTCCTTATCTATCGGCTTAATGGTGACAACATTGACAAAGTGGACATGTTTGGATGATGAGGGGTCCTTAATTTGGTTTCCGTTATTGGTGTCCCTAGTGTCCTTCCTAGGTGTGACTAATGCTTGGTTGTTGAGGGCTTTCAACAAGTTGTCAATCTTGTTGGTTATCTCAGTTTGTTGTTGGTTGAATTCGGTTTCAAACCTACCTATGCGAGCCTCTTGAGATGCCATGAACTTAGACATCAATCCTTCAAGATTGTTGGTACTACCAAAGTTGTTAGAAGGATTGTTGTTGAGAGTACGGTTGGAGGGTGGACCGGTTGGTTGGTAACGATTAGGCGGATTGGAAGAATTGGGTTGATTTTGTTTCCACCTAAGGTTTGGGTGATTTTTCCAAGAGGGGTTGTATGAATCACCGTAAGTGTTTGGCTCGGGCTTGAAAGTGTACCACTTATCTCCCGCTTCGTCGGTACGCGTGGATGCGTAGTCCGCAAAAGCTGTTCCGGGGAGTTCCACACAATCACGAGTGTCGTGGGGACCACTACATAATTCGCATGAAGAAGTGATTTTGTTCACTTGACTTGAAGGCTTAGGAGCTTCGTAAGATTTCATGAGAAACTTGACTTGGTCCTCAAGTTCCATGATCCTACGGTCGGGAGTGCTAGAATTGTTCGAAGGCAAAGATATTGCCTTGACCGTTTTGTTCAAGTCACGGGGATCATTCCAACTTTTGTTGTCATAGAGAGCAAGATCTTCTATGAGTTCCCATGATCGTTCCGCACTTAGATCACGTAGCTTACCACCGGCCGATTGGTCAATGGCTCGCCTCGTGGAGATGTCGATATGGTCATAAAAAATTTGGACTTGGAGCCAAAGATCTATGCCATGATGAGGGACTTTTTGGAGTAAGTCCTTGAAACGAGTCCATGCTTCATAAAGAGATTCATTTTGACGTTGTTGGAACATCAAGATGTCATTTCTAAGCTTAGTAGTTCTCCCCGGTGGGAAAAATTGAGCAAGGAAACGAGTGGTGAGATCATCACATGTGGTGATGGATCCCGCGGGTAAACGCTCAAGCCATTGACTAGCTTGATCCCGTAGAGAGAATTGGAATAGGCGTAATCGGGTTGTCTCTCTAGTTGCAACATCTAGGTCTATGGAATCTACGATTTTGAGGAAGTCCTTAAGATGTTGGTTTGGATCTTCGGAACGAAGTCCATGGAATGCACATCCGCTTTGCACCAACCGGATGGTGTCGGATCGCAAGGGGGTCACATTGGCTCCGGTGAGCTCAATGGTGTTTCGGTAGCCTTGGTGGCTAGGTCGGGAATACTCTCCTAAGGTTCGGGGCCTAAGGGGTTCTAATGGTGGGTTTTGTTGTGGTGGGATGACGGGTTCAAAGATGTTCCCGTTATCCATGATGTCGGGTGGTTACGAACAAAGGCACAAAGAAATAAGATAGACTAAAGAGAACCTAAAAATAAAAATAAAATCTTACTAGAAAGGAATCTAGCAAGTAGACCTAATAAAAAGAAATTCTAACCTAGACAATAACTATTCCCCGGGCTGCGGCGCCAAAAACTTGATACGTGGGAATCGCACCAGGCTTTACCTCTCAAGGGATCCTGAGAAGCTTACAACCCCCACCAGGCAGTGTACCTGATCGTTGTAGTATAGTATAGTGACAAGTACCGGGGGATTGATCGTTCAGCTTAGGAATAGTGTCGCTAGGATTAGAAAACCTAAATACTAGTTCTAAAGGTGAGGGATGATTATTTTTGTATTTTATATTTTATAGAAAGCAAGTAAAAATCTCGGGTTTGAAGAATTTGGGCGGAATTAGTTGCTAATCAACTAACCCAATACTAAAGATGCAATCAAAATAAAATACTAGAAATGAAAATAAACTAAATTATACTAAAGTTGTGAGCAATAAGTGGAGAAAATGTGTTTACTTAGATTTCACTACTCCCTAGACATCTTTTACACGTTAATTACTTGTTATAATTGCATGGATGACGGATCGTATTCCTTAATACCATTCATGGGGTGGCACACTTAACTCCCCAATTCTATGAGCTCTTATCTCCTCCTACACTATGCCCAGCACAACTATAGGGATTGTAAACAGTGACTCATGCATTAAATACAACCAATAAAGACCTAGTGCGCGTCGGTTCATGTTTCTTAAGACGTTCAAGCATGTTACCAATTGGAGATCTACCAGTTTTCTTAAGCCTAACATATAAATCATTCATCCAAGACAGGTATAAACAAGTAATCAACACATAATTAACATCTAGGTTTCATTAGATCCAAGTAAACACAAGATAGATCTAGCCTAGCATGATGGAATTAAGACAAGAACAAGATATAGACAACCAACACATAGACATATTGATTGAATTAAAAGAACACTTATCTCAATTACACATGAAAGGTATCAAGGGTTTGGAACCCTTGAAAAACCTGTAAAATTCGCACCAAAATCGTACTTAGGGTTTCTCCAAAACTTCTCTCTCTTTAATATGAAAATTAGAAAACTATATATATGAAAAGGGGTCTGACGGCGTCAAGACCAACCTTGTGACGCCGTCACCTCGCCGCCAAAACTCTTCTCGGACTGCCTTGATCTACATTTGACACCGTCAAGACTTAATCATTTCCAGGCCGTCATGACTTTTACTCTTGACGCCCTACCTTCGTGACGCCGTCAAATCTGTACTGGGTCGTCATGGAATTTTGCTCTTGACGCCGTCAGAGAATTACTCTTGACGCCGTCACCTACTGTTCCCAGCATGGAAAATTAAGACTTTGGCGTTTTCTTCACTTTTATGCTCCAAAAACGTCCGAATTGCTTCCTTTTCCAGATTTCTCTCCCAAAGTACCTAAAATCACAAAAGGAACGATTTAGGGCAATATTTGATCAAATAAATTCAATTCCGGGCTTAAATGACCCCCTAAAAACGGATCATTTTTCGCCTCATCACTTATCAATCATTTCAAATTGCTTATTTTGTCTTATAACTTTCTTAATCTGTTTAATCTTAGCTGTTATTAGATTAATTACTATTACTTTCATTTCAACTTTAGTCATTTACAGAAAAGAAAAATAAATAAAAAATCAGAAAAATTATAAAAATAAAAAATATAAAAATGTTTTCAAATTGGTTTAGAGAAGCTTTTAAATAAGTTTAGTTAGCTTTTACACAAGCTATTCAAGCTCTGTAGCTTGTTGTAGTCTTGTTTTCATTTCAATTTAAACTAGTAGCAGCAAGATTCAGTCAACAAAAATCAAGTGTATATTGGATCAGTGGTCTCTGTGGTGATTTTGGATAGTTTGGACAGAAAGGGAAGGTCCTGCCTATCCTAGAGATAGGCAAGCTCAGTGAGTCCCCCTCTGTTCATGCTGAGGGGGGAGTGATTTGGTAAAATTCTGATTCAAGTTGCTTATCATTGGTTTCTGAAGTGTACTTTTATTCATTTTTAATAGTACTGTTACATTGATTGATTATGTTGTTTTAGTGATAGTTTTAGTTGTAGTTGAGACTGTTTGATCATATTTGATTGCATCATCTTGTTGAATCTGTTTTAGCATAGCTTACTAAAGCTTCTTATTAGGTGTGGATCTGAATTGTTTCATTTCTGTTGGATCTGTGGTGTTTGATGTTTGATTAAGTCTGAGTAGTGATTGGATGTTTGTTAGAGATTTATTGGTGTGAGTATTAATAACTGTTTCACTGAAAGTTGTTTGTCTGTCACAATTAGGGGTGTTTGGATCTGTCTATCATTGAGAGTTGATGTTGTTGGATTCCTGTCATTTGAGCACACTTAGATTAAGCTAGTGTAGTAATAGTGGTAAAACTCATTAAATCAAGTAGAGTAGTTTTGAAATAGTCAAAGTTAAAATTAATTGCATCTACACAGTTAGTAATAGTGGTAATCTGTTAGTGTACTTGAGCTAAAAGTTGGAATATAATTAGAATTAGCTTATAGTAGAATTAAACTAGCTTAATACAACTAATTAGAGGTAAGATTTAGCTGATAAAGTTGGATTTAGTCAAACTAATAGCATAAAATTAGTCAACTGTTGCTCTGATTAACTAGTTCATTAGCTGCTGTACTTGCTTGATTTTTGAGTAGCATACTTTGGTTTTTGGTCAAAGAATTGTTTGAAATTGCATCTCAGTTGTTCAAACTAGTTTTTGCCCCCTTCAGCTGATGCTCAGTAGCTTATTTGAAGTGCTTATTACCTCTGTTTAGCAGCATAGTTGAGACAGGGTACTGTTTGATCAATTAGGCCTGCTATTGATAATCTGAGCTTGTATTTGTGATTGGTGATAGTTTCTGAGTTTAATTTGAGTAGCTTTAGTATTTTGTACCATTTCTTGGTTTCTGTGACTGTTTGTTCTTGGTCTGCTTATTAACTGAGCTTATTACTTCAATTCTGAGATATTGTAGATTTCTGTGATTGATCTTGATCATTCTTTGCGTTTCTGAGCATTTTACATCATCTTAAGTCTGAGTTTTAATTTTCATTCATTTTGGTTCACAAGTGCTTATTAATAAGCACTTGTGAATAAGCAGTTTGGTCCAAATAAGCACTTAATCAGCTTCATTTCATTTCAAAATTTTTCTTCAAGTTCTTTTTATTATTTTTGATTTTCTGGAATTTTTCCAGATTTTTCCAAGTTGATTTAGTATTTTTCTTAATTTTCCTTTGATTTTAATCATTTTTAAATAGTTTTTAATAAACAAAAATTCAGAAAAAGCTGTGAAAAATACAAAAATATTTTAGGAAATTCTTTTATAATATTTTAGATTTTTCAGAATTTAATTTTCATTTTTCCTCTTTATTTTTCTATTTTCTTCCATTTTTAATTCATTTAAAATTACAAAAATCAAAATAAATTCATAGAAAATAAAAGAAAAGTCAAAAAAATAATTTTCTTTTTCTGGAAATTCATTTCAGTAGTTTAAGATTTTTAGAAAATTATTTCAAGTTTGTAGGATCATTTTTCGTTAAAAGTTACGTTTTATTAAACGCGTTTGCATTTCCGTTTTTACGTTTTCAATTTTGATGCATATCTAGCTTGTACTTTTTGCATATTTCATCATTGTTTGTTATTAATTGAATTACTTGATCACTATTTTCCTTTTTCACCACTTTTCAATTCATGATTTACACGAATCAATATTCTTGATTCCATTCACCTTCACTCGGATATGACTCGGGTGATCCGTATTTCTTGCGGATCATTTCGATACTATACTACTATACTATAATAAGTTGATTTTCACACAATCAATTTTTGGCGCCACTGCCGGGGATCGAACCCGGGTCACCCGCGTGACAGGCGGGAATACTTACCACTATACTACAACGACTAAACAGACAATGCTGCAAGCGCAAGCGTACCACGCTTAAAGAGAATAAAATGTCGTGACGCAGGAAGGTCAGGCAAGAAGACAATCGACTAAAGAGGATACGCCCACCATGGTTGCAACTGTAATAAAGTGCCTTGCCAAGATGCGGGCGATCTCACATTTATCGAGTCCGTCCAAGCGCATCCCAATGTCACACAAATACCTTTGTAATTGAATATGTTTATTATTTTTTAAATAACACACAACTTAGTAAGCTTCGTCAGCCAATCACCTTCTTTTTTACCAACCACAATTACCACAACACTGAAGAATGGGACAACCAATAATAGTAACTATCCCTAAGTTGCAGCATACCAACAAAATACGATTTTTAAGCAAATTGAAACTATAATTGCAGAGTGTTTGTTGTTATAAGGAACATATACTGTCAAACTCAACATTAGCACCAAATCCCCTAATAAATACAGATTGCCTTCTGAAAAGACTTGTGTCATATTCAATAATTAAACCTACTTCAGAACCACGAATCCACTTACTCTCTAATCATCTTCCAAGCCATCTTTATTAATCAAACCCTAATATTTTTCCCAAATTTGAAAGAAAATTAATTAATAAAAAAAAATTAGAAACCCTTTTAGTATATAACTTAAAGCTCTCTATTAAATTAAAAAAAAAAAAAAAAAAAAAAAAAAAAAAAATCAGGATAGTAGACATAAAAAATCATACCTTTAGGCCATTGAATTGTTCTTCCAGTATTCGAAAATCGAAGTGGAACGGTAGGGTTGAAAGAACACAATCGAGTGGAAGTGTGGCTCGTGAATTGTTGGGTGGTTTTGTTGTTGTAATTTTTAATTTTAACCCTTAAATGTTGTGTATATTACTCCGCTTGTTTTAAATTTTATTATTTTATATTTTTGACACATATATTTTTTTTTACCCAATTTGCTTAACAAACAAATTTTGGTAAAATTTTGGCTAAATCAAGAAATAAAATTTTGGCAAAATTAGCTTATTTTAAAAAAAAATAAGCGCAATCTCAACAATGTTGTGTGTCAAATATAGCCTTACAGTTTTATTTTATTATATAAAAGATGGCACATAAAGAGCATCTAGAAAACCAAAGTTGAATCAAAGAATAAAATAAAGTCAAGAAACGGGCTCTTTGAGGTAGGGGTGTTCATCGGTTCGGTTATCGGTTAATCGGTTTATTCGGTTCGGGTTGTTCGGTTAAAAAATTTTTTTGGGTCATAACCGAAAACCGAACCGAACCGAAAATATTTATAACCGAACCGAACCGAGAACCGAACCGAAGTTCGGTTCGGTTATGGGTCAAAACCGAAAACCGAATTTTTTACTTAAATTACACTATTTTTTTTTTTTTTTAATTTAATTATATATATTTTTGGCAAAAAAAATATTTCAAGCATAAAAAAATGTTTTTTTATATTAGTATAAAATTTTAATGGATATTTTTATATTTAAAATAATATAAATATATAAAAATATATATATATTTATATAAATTCGGTTTTCGGTTCGGTTTTCAGTTCAGATAGCTAAACCCATATCCGAACCGAAAACCGAATTTTTAATTCGGTTCGGTTCGGTTTTAACAAGTTCGGTTCGGTTATATGTTCGGTTCGGTTTTATTTCGGTTCGGTTCGGTTCGGTTTTCGGTTTATTCGGTTAATTAACCGAACCGTGAACACCCCTACTTTGAGGCTTTGAAAAGCCCGTCTTTGCAGTATTTTATTCAGTGGTAGTAGTTGGTTACACCTACCGCCCCCTTGATTAACATATAAAACCGTTTTCAAACAACAACCTCCGACCAACAACAACAACACAATGGCAACAACAACAACCTCGTTGGAAGATGTTCCGTCACTTGACATCATGACTGAGCTTCTTCGTAGGTTTAAATGTTCTTCTAAACCCGACAAACGTCTCATCCTTATTGGTACCTTTCTTCACCACTTTTTTTAATGTTTAAGATACTTATTTATTTATTTATATGAATTTAAGGTTTATTTTGAGATCCCTAATGAATTGTGATGTTAATTGCGTATACTTTGACTTTAGGTGTGAATCAAGATTTGAAAATCTTGATTTTTTGTGGCTTAATTTATAGTATTAGTTTATTATATAAATTAGTTTGTGCAATGTGTATATTTTTAGCAACAAGTTAAGTTCTAGCATACCCAACAAAAAAAAGATTTGATTTTGATGGTTTTTTTTAGAGATGGGGTTTTGTTTTTGAGATTTGTGAATGTTACTTGTTATGGATTGAATTTAGGTACCAAAGTGTCAAGGAAACGGATGAGGTTTTTCTTGTTTAGGTTACCTGGGAAGTCGAGTCTTTGACTCGGATTTACGTGGCCTAACACGGGTGTCCCCGTGATTGTTTCTGACTCTTTCTCTGGCCCCCAAATGTGTATCTAGGAGAGGAGAGGAGAGGAGGTGCCTTACCACTTGGCTATTTGGCGGTGATTACCCAAATGTTAATTGTTAAGCTCAATTATTGTGTTGGTGTTGATCCTTGTTGAGATGTACGAAATATGAAATACGAGGATTAAATTTTTGATTTCTTATGTGAATTGATATTAAAAATGTTTGATTTATATTGCCCAAATGTGTCAATATAGTATTTATTTTACTTTCGTTTCTATATAACGTTTGATGTATGTTATTATGTATTGAATAGTGTTTGAACTTAGGTTATAATCGAAGATTAGGTGTTGATCTGTATTGGGTTTTAATACTTTTATGTGTTTGATAAATTGCTTATGAGGAAATGAATGAATGTTATTAGGTCCACCCGGATCGGGGAAAGGTACTCAGTCGCCTATCATTAAAGATGAATACTGTTTATGTCACTTAGCTACGGGTGATATGTTGAGAGCTGCTGTTGCGGCTAAAACTCCACTCGGGATTAAAGCGAAGGAAACCATGGAGAAGGTGAGCTGTGACTTTATAATGCATTGTTTTCAGTCATAAGATTGGGTTTCGTCGCAAATTAAGCACCTTGTTGTTAAAGAATTGGAGAAAAAAGACTACATTTTTCATGAACTAGCAATTCCAAATGCGAAAAAAGAAAACTCGGGGATTTTTTGTCCAATGTTAATCATTGTTGCAAATGTAAAAAGGTCTCGTTCTTAATCATCCTATTATTTTTCTTTACGTTTTTGTTTTGTGTGTTACTCTAGGGAGAACTTGTGTCGGATGACCTAGTGGTTGGGATAATTGATGAAGCAATGAAGAAGCCATCATGCCAGAAAGGTTTTATTCTTGACGGTTTTCCTAGAACAGTTGAACAGGCACAAAAGGTATACTAATTCTTTCGTGATCTACTTCCTTCAAATTATAAGTATTACTTCGTGACTCGTTAACTTTTTTGTACAGCTTGACGAGATGCTTCAAAAACAAGGAACTAAGATTGATAAGGTGCTTGACTTTGCAATTGATGACTCTATATTAGAAGAAAGAATTACTGGTCGTTGGATCCATGCTGCAAGTGGTAGGAGTTACCACACAAAGTTTGCTCCTCCCAAGGTTCCCGGAATTGATGATGTAAGTACATAATATATGAACTACGTATATATCGCCATTAACTCATATCTTTCTTGTGATCTTGTTTAGTCTGTCCGTGACTTTTAAAGTTATATAGATATCAGGATCTAGTATTATAACCATTGTCTGGTAACAAGTGGGTTTTGTTGAAGTGTTCTAATGTGTATCAAAAATTATATTTCGAAGGTTACTGGAGAGCCTTTAATGCAAAGAAAGGATGATACTGCAGAAGTTCTAAAGTCGAGGCTGCAGGCTTTTCACAAGCAAACTAAACCGGTAAGTCTTCATCCTCGAGGATAGTTCTCATATTCTTATAGTCCATTCTCATCTTTACTTCAACGTCTTCCTCAGTAAATCATGAATGGGTTAAGTATACTTTATCTCTAAAGGGTTATAGTAAATCAGCTAAAAGGAAATATGTCAAAAGAGCTGATAGTGTACTTCAAATGTATACCTAAACCATCTAATTATGAGAACTAGATTATTATTCCAATTATTTAGTTTTTGTATATATTTTCTCGTAAGGCTAGTTTTTGCATCACGACAGTAAGCGTGGGTTACCCAATCAATATTGACCCGCTACATGACCTGCCCAACTTATACCCCATTTAAGGTCCAATAGGTTTCTTAGCTGGTTTTATATGAACCGCAGGTTATAGACTACTACAATACGAAGGGCGTTGTTGCAACGCTTCCTGCAGAGAAACCCCCAAAGGAAGTGACTGCTGAGGTGCAGAAAGTTCTATCCTCGTAACTGATCTACTGTTTACTTTCTGATGTTTTAAATGTTGTATGTAAACCCGATACATTATCGGAACGGCTTATTCTTGACTTCTTTTTGCTACCATTTACTATTTTTCCAACCTTGAGGAGCAGCTGCTTGAGTTGCTGACATAGAATAAACTCTGATTATTATATTTCAGTTTGAGAATTTTCTTCAGCATCAATGGCCAGAAATTATTGCAATTACAATTTATTGATTCTTCATTGTCATATGTATCATCCAAAACACAACCTAAAGCTTAGAACTGACTCCCGAAAGAGCCAGCTTGATAAACTCTTTACTTAAAACCTTGCCGGGAGCATTCTTTGGAATCGAATCAATGGAACAAACTCTTCTTAGTTTCTTGTAACCACAAACCCCATGGGCACTTGCCATGCAACCTCATCTGGATACCCGAAAAATTACACACACCGTTTTTACTTAGAACTCTAGCACTTTTGTTTCTGTGTCTAAGATGGAGGGGTGAAAATGTGAAATATATACGGAATCACCGCTGCTTCAGTTATGTCAGGATGCGAATGCAGAATGTGTTCCAATTCTACTGGTGGCACCTAATGATTTATAAAAAAATGTTCCAAGTCTCTGCATTTACTATTTAAGGACTTGAATGCATGACTGCATGTTGTACCTGATAAATTTTATATTTAATCAACTCTTTTCACCGATCCACAACAAATAAGAAGCCTTCATTGTCAAAGTAACAAATATCGCCTGTTTTGAACCATCCTTCTGAGTCCACCATTGTAGCGATAACTTCTTTATCATCAACATACCCTG
Organism: Artemisia argyi; assembly: GCA_030686995.1. Classification (NCBI taxonomy): domain Eukaryota; kingdom Viridiplantae; phylum Streptophyta; class Magnoliopsida; order Asterales; family Asteraceae; genus Artemisia; species Artemisia argyi. Next base: position 80,760,046 of record CM060697.1, read on the forward strand.
ATCAACCAAATCAACACCAGCCATTCAGCAAAGAATTTACAGTAAACTCATAACATAAACGTCCCAAGATATATTTAACCTTCCATTATGAATGGACCTCTAACCAATAGTTCACCATGATTCATCGGAGGTAAACTAACCCCAGTTTTGGGATCAACTATCTTGGCTTCACAATTGGCTATGAGCCGCCCTACGGTACCAGGTATCATGCTTTCACACTCGACTTGCACCTTGTGCTATCTCACCCGTGGTTTCAGTTAATCCATATGACTAGCAATCGTTAACCAGCATTAGTACACCAATCAACACTCAAATAAAGAAAGAAAAAAAATTAATCAAGGTTGCACGCCAAGATTGTAATGCAACTTACCTGCACGAATGACACATTAGGAAACCGTCTCCTAAATTTATTAATCACGGCCACCGTGATCGGTGTTCCGCCACGAGCAACAGACTCGAGACTTCCAATCAACACTGTTAACCAAACGCTCATTATTTTCGTCCAACAATGCCACAACCACCGGTGGTGCTACTGCCAAGTGAGTAACACTAAACTCTTCAATCAACCTCACCATCACTCCCAATCCCAAATCGAACTTAGCTATCGAAACTAAACTCTCACCAAACGCCACCATCCTTAAACACAACGTGAACCCATTCACATGAAAGTACGGCACTGTGGATAGGTGCACTGCTGGTGACGACGATGACCTAGGTTTACGGTTGCTCCAACGATCGTAGATATTAAGTTTCGATGGCTCAATTTCACCCCCTTTGTCTTTCCGGTGGTGCCTAATAATACTCAAAATTAAGACACATAGAAAGAGTGATTGTTACATTGAGCATTTCACTCTTAAACTACAAATGTACCAAAAGATTGTGTCAGAGGTAGTGCATGACTAATAGCCAAAGCAAATATGATTGTTACGTTAAATTAATATTTGTTGTTTATAATTGTACATTTGTACACTTCAATCGAGTCGTGGACACAAGCTGACTAACGAGGTAACTTAAGGTAGACCCGAAATATAAACAAAATGTACTCGGTATAGTATAAGTCTTCTTTGAGGGTTAAAATTGGATTTGTGAACTCGCGAGCCATATAAAGCTTGTGTTACTATACATCAAGGTTACAAAAATCGCGAATCGGTAGTCGATTGTTCGATCACCTTGTAGCTTGTAATCGGTTTAGGTGAGATTAACTAGTGATTAATCGGATTGGTATTTCTGACAATTTTTGGGTATTTCTGACGAGTTTTACGTATACCCGGCACGATATTCTTTAGAAAACAACTTGTAATAGATATAAACAACTAAGTGATTTAAACAAGTTTACGACGAGTTTTGGTATTTCCGACAAGATCGACAATTTTGACCATTGTTGACCGCCATGACCACGAATATTTGCATGTTAGTGAATAGTGGATCAGTAAATAATATAACCATAAATGTGAGGTGTGTGAGTTTCTTATTTTACATGTAACAACTAATATTTGCATGCCGACGAACATCTGTTTATCTTTCTTTCCTAGCAAGAGCAGCCATAAGCATAGAGAATCCCACATATGCTTTGGCTTGCAGGACAATAATTTTAAATATGGTCAAGTTATACTGAGTTTGCAGGAATTGAATAATTTTAAATATGTTTAAGTTATACTGGATTTGCAGGGATTGAATATGGAAACAAAGGCAATCCATTCATAATAGGAAAACCGATAACTAAACATGAGTATTGTCTAAAGGCAAGAAACCCCAGAATCCTATCAACTATTAGGATCCAATTTATTACAATTTTCCGAACTACTTATTCATGTAATGCTTCACTCATCAGGTGGTTCATTCTGCTTGCTGCTACCAAGGATTTGATTGTTTGCTGCCTACTCCGAGTGTCCGCGACAATATACTTAAGAAAACCATGTAAGAAATTCACCTGTTAATATCTGGCAAAATATTAAGGCAATGGGAAAGTTTATATCGCATATGTACTTTTTTTTAACCTTCTTGTCAGAAGCCCCCGCCAGCTTTCTTTTTTTAGTTCCTCTATTTCGGTGTCCGAATCTTCAACAACCGAAAATAATACAACAATAAATGCCACGCTAGTTTATGGTACAATAACAAAACAAATTGCTGCCATCCACACCTTTTTTTTTTCTTCAGTTCCTCTATTTCAGTGTCTAAATCGTCAACAACATCCCTTAAATAATACAACCATAAATGACATGTTAGTGATAAAAAAACCATTGCCTAACCTTTTCTTGCTTTTTTCCTCAGCCGGCTTCGATGAAGTAGAGACTGATGGGTCATTTGATAATTTCTTCAATCGACGCTTTTCAGTAGCAGTACCTTGGTCAACTGTGCTAGAACTTGCACTTTCATCAGTTGGTTCGTCTGCACAAATTTTCTAACATGTGAAGCTCTCAAAGCTTCCATGCTCATAGTAAGTATGCGTTTTTAAGTGTGGGTAGTGCCTAAGATATTCCCTATGGCACGGGGCAACACAGACTGTACTTCTGAAGCCTGCACAGGAAGATAAGTTTAAATAAAATTATTGCAACATTCTTTAACGTTATTAATGTACCTCATCCTCTGTCCCAAAAAGGGACTCTGCTGATATTGCACAACGAAAATAAATAATCAGTTCAATTGGTATATAAGAATCATTTTTGAGAAATATGTAGACATATGCAGATAATCACTTTAGCATTTTGTATAGCAGCATTCGAGGGTTTTTTCATTGTTTAGTTAAGGGGTTAATTTATAAATTGTAATTTTTTAAAATGTGAGTCCAAAAAAGGTGGTGTTATTATTATTATTTTTTTTGAACGGCGGATATTATAAAAAGGACTAGCAAGGAGCTAGAAAATTACAAAGGAGAAATTAACCAATCGTTCCAGCTAATACATTTTTTCCCTCTAGAAGTAAGCCAAGAGAAAGAAAAAAGACGGATATTGTCAAAAATGTCACATTTCCTCATGGATTGAGAGCAGAATGTAACACAGTTTCGAAAGCGCCATAAGATCCAACATGAAGCAACAAAGATGACGAGAGCACGCTCCTTAGAATCCTTGGAAGCATGCCATGAGACAATCCAAGAATTCCAATCTTCGTACGAGGATAAAATAGGAACCTTTGAGCCGCTCCAAGTGTGAATAAGTCTCCAAACATTATAGGCCGTATCACATGATAAGAAGGCATGATCCAGATTCTCCACCTGCTTATTACAAATCGGGCATAAAATAGATTGAATGTCTAGGCCCCGAGAAGACAAGTTGAAGCGATGAGGTAACTTATCAAGGGATAAACGCCACATAAAAATGTTGACCTTTCTAGGGATTATTTTGCACCATCGGGTACTCGGGGTCAAAGACGGGAGCAGTAAGTCATCAACATGGTGACGAAGACTGCCAACAGAGAAGGTACCATCATTTGAAAGAGACCAAAGGCAAGAATCGCTATCATGGTCAACTTCAACCGAACCAATAACCTCCAACATCCGAAGTATTCAGTAAGCGACCTACCTGAGGAGATTGGTCTAATCCAATCCCATGACCACGAGCCATTAGAAATACGATTTTGAATCAAACATTCTTCTTAGAATTCTCCAAGTGATATAACCTGTTGAAACGATCACGAAGAGGCGAATTTCCAGCCCAAGTATCAATCCAAAAACGAATTAAAGAACCATCACCAACCTTATGTTTAATAGAACTAAAAGGGACAATTATTTGGTGTGATTACCGAGTGTTTTTTGGTGTTATGTTATTTGGTGTTGAAATGATGTGGCGCTGACGTTGCACAAAAACCCGGTGTTAACATTTTACCGTTCCCTTTGCTCTAACAACGTTATGCTAGTCTTTATCAAATACATAATATTTAATATAATAAAATAAAAGAATTACGTTACCAGTAAATGTGTTGAAAAAAATACTAGACTCAAACACTTTTTCTCGATTAGAAAATGGAAAGAATGAATGATATTGTTGCGTATTTTAGATTGGGCGTGAAAATGGAAATATGAATGAATGATGGTGAAATGATGATGTTGGATAGATTTGATCGATAAAATAACAAAATCTTGTTTCCAAGATCACTGCTTTGATACCAAATGATAGGATCTTTTTAGAAATCACAAAGGAAATGAGAAAGATCTAGCTCAATAATAGGAAATTCAATGTAAAGAATGAACAACGAATTAGAGAACCAAATGATTTGTTATTAGAGATATGAAGCATTTACAAGTAGAAAGAGAAGATTACAATTACAAGCATAGTGTAAAATGACCGAATCAATGTGTTTTTATACAAGGATTTGGTAGAAATGAAATTGGGTGGGAAAATTGGTTATGGCTGGTTTAAACTATTCTTGGCTGCTTTGACTTTTCTGTTTGACTTAATATGTTGACTTTAGTTGACTATTTTGAATTCCTATCATAAACCATCCCATGATTACACTAGGAAGACTAATAGAACAAATATTAAAACTAGATAATAATACTTAGTTAATGCTGACATGGGAAATAAATATATGACCATTCAAATTGCATATCATGGAGTTTTCACCTGACATTATGGTTATGTTTGGCAGAAGTAGCTGTGAGCAGTAAGCATTGAGCAGTAGCAGTGAGCAGTAGCTATGAGCTATGAGCAGTAGCCAAAAAAGCTCACAACTTCATAAAGAAGCATTGGAAAAATGAGCTTTCCTAAAAAATAGCAAAGCCCACAGCTCTCATGCCAAACAAACATCAAAAATAAAAAAGCTCATTCTCACCGCTCATTACCCCAAAAAGCTCCAAAAAAGCTCCGCGCCAAACATAGCCTATATTGACTCATCACATTGTTGCCAAACTTTGAGTTTGTTGTTAAGGTATCAACCAAAACACCGAATATCATGGAGTTCGCACCTTCTTCACATAATGTTTCAACTTTTGTTATCACATTTATATTCCAACATATAGTAAATCGAAATCTTATATATATTCGGTGTTTTGGTTGATTTCTTAACAACAAACTCACACATTCTTGTCCACAACTTCAATCTATAATCACTTGATTGACGCATGATGCATAGTTCATCACATATCTGCAATTTTCATTGTTTTGATCATAATACTACAGCTAGCAACAAGATCAGAAGCCGATGCAAGATCTCAAGTCCTCAGAATGACATGTGAGCATCAAAGAGAACACGATATAACTCTTTTCATGCCAAACTTTGAGCACAAATACGAACTTCACGTAATGAGACAGCACATGTAGGCACCGGACCCGATATTAACTATGGACTTGCACAATGCTATGGTGACCTTTCATCAGATGATTGCATTTGTGCTATGCAGAATGTTGGTATTTTAGTGTAAAATAGATTGAGTTTGTTAGGTCACCATTTCTACAACATAATCACTTAAGAATTCTAGAGAGAGAAAGAGAGTTTAGAGAGAGAGTGGAAGGAACACCTAATGACAATATGAGACAAATAATCTTACTAGTGAACCAACCAACCTCAAAATGAGGTTTTGCATAGCTATTTATAGGTAAGGATTAGGGCTTCTCTAAACTTAGACAATATGACATACTTAGCCCTTAGACTTTATCCAAACCTATAAACCAAGCATAAAACTTACAAAATACATAAAATAACTAATGTTATAACTAAGTAATGCAACCTATACCAAAACTCAATGACCGACACTTGAAATAATAAAGTCTATTCCCAACAATCTCCCCCTAAGGGTCGGTCATCAAAGGTTGCTTGACGTCGTCATCTTCTATACTTTGACTTTGTAGTCGACGTCCTCAAAAATGGTTAGAATACTCTTTCATCGTTCTTTGTACTTCGTTCCTTGTTGATGTGATGGTGATCATGTTATGAAGTTGTCTGCCGATCGTCCCTTCGGTGTCTGTGGTGGTTGTCCGCCATTCCAACATGCTCATACATCTTTGGACTTTGACTTGTGAAAGCGTGAAGTTCCTTTGCATACACTTAGATCTTTAGTCTTTATACTTTGCAGATTCTTCTTTTTGGCGTAGAGTCTTTCTTTGAACTTTGTGGTGCTAAGATCTTTGGGGGAGCGTTCATTTGCTTCAAGATGTATGTATAAGCATGCTGGAATCTACCATCATGGAGGAGATGTACCTGCAAGTAAACAGTTAGCAATAATCAACCAGTACTTACAGATAAGGAATTAGAGCTTGTCAACAGCATATTGTGAAGACTCCTTCTAATCCTTATCCAGGCCGTTCCCATATCAGATACTCCCGAAGGAGCTTACGAGACCTACTAGGTAGCTCAATGACTGGGTGAGTCGCTGGGGATCACTCCACGACTGTAGATCGCTAAAGAACCACCATGAACACTAAGCATAACCCTTGTGGGGTTACCGAAGTGACCTGCTGTCAGGGCTGTTTAATGTTGACCCTGGCAGGAATTTCCGTTCAATCATTGAGAAATACATATGTAATTCTCTCATAAACGTTCTCGGCAGATTGCTAAGATCTGCGAAGGACTCGATAATTTACAACTGGTGCCCATTGATGTAGAACACCAGTTGTAGAAATACTAAGTGTTCCTAAGAGATCTTTGATGTATCTCATGGCTCTAGACTCTATAAGTGCACACCTAGGTTTCCTATGCGGAGACTAGGGAGGGGTCTCCTGCTTCAATATCAACCGTCTCTAAGAGATAGGTCGATAGGTTATGCTGGTTCCCCGTGAGAATGAAACAAGTTCTTTTAAGAGAACTTGAGTGGTTAAGAAGGTTTAGTGCATTGCGTCACTGGGTCCATGACGGCTTTGTCTTCAATACCGGTGTTGTCTTTTGCAACAACCAGTAGCATACGTATTGAACCCGGTGTCTGCCCTAAGGTTGAACATATGGAGGGCTATTTCTTTTCACCCTTTTCTTTACTTTTCTTTTTAATTCTTCAACTCCTTCTATCCCTTTCATTCTTTTCTCCTTTTTTTTCATATCTTACCTAAGGACTTCTAATTCTAACTATGGGAGATGTCCATGGGTAGATCCCTCCGGCTCTGGCGGATCATAGGACGGATATTCCTATCTTAATCACCTTATAACTCCGACAGTAGCCAAGAAACCTTTGATTGAAAATCTCTCAAAGTGTTTATGTTAATCAAATATTTTGTTTAACACTTTGAGAGTTTTGTGTCCACTTTTGAAGGGCTCCCCCTGCACATGTGCTCATAAGTGTTTTAATAAATTTGCACATGCGGGAGGAGCAATCTTTTGAATTGATCCACTTTCCGTGAACAAGACCGATTCGAGACACGCTTACATCACTAGTTAGACTAGCTTGAAGTTATTACCCGGCCTGGTCAAGTCCACAGAAAGTTTCTCGAAACGGTACATTTCTACTCAGACAAATCCTTTCGAGACACGCTTACGTGGCTAGTTAAAGAGTTCCATTGTCAGCTTTTAGGTGACAACTAGCTCTAGTAACTAACTTGATGTTATTACCCGTCGAGGAAAAGTCTTTTCGAATTTACTAACTTTTATGTTTCGTCAATTCCTGGGTAAATCTGAGTCTAGCTCGCATGAGATTTGACATTTCTGCAACTTTTAACTTTCATATTTTAATCACTTTCCTTTTCTCCCCCTCAAAAATAGCATATGAGATGTTGTTTTTGATAAACATTTTGATTAAAATATGCTTTTTTAGTCTTATGGGGAGATATCAACAAGAACTTTTGTTTTCCAAAACGATGAGTTTTCAAGTGCTCCCCCTCAACAAGTGAATACTCATTGAGGTGAAATACTTGTCTTTTGAGCAGAATTATGAAAATCAGAAAATGTTTGATTAATTCTACTCAAAAGTAAGAAGCCTTCGCTCCTTATATGAGGATTGAGGCACTGAAGCGTACCTATGGGTCCTTTCAATACAAGCACGGGTTGTACACTGTGATTTGTGCACAAACCATAGTTATGGATGAAGAAAGAAAATTATGATGAAACAAAATTAATGTTATACCAAACTGATCATATTCGAGGAGTGTTTGGACGGCGGTAAGTGAGTATGTTCGGAATAGGTTCCCTTGCTCCAATTAAACTCTCCAAAGTGCGTATCTGCTCCCTGAACCGCAGCTTTTGATCAATCCTAGCCAAAAACTAAAGTGCTTCTTTCACATCTCTTTTATTCCATCCCACTTTGATCCCACTATCATGTTCTTTGAGCTTTTCATTCAGCTGAATTCTGACAAATCTGAGAGTCTGATCCCCGAACTTATGAACCTCTTCGTATTTCATGAAACGGTAACTATCGTTGTGCGGGTAAACTGCTCCAAAAGGTTTGTTGTTGAAAATGAAAGGTCTTAAACGCGGGATGTTAGGAGGATATAACTGTGGAGCAGTAAAGTTGAGTGACTTTTGGTAACTTTCGACCCCGAGTTGTGCATCTTCGACTCTTGCTTTGAGAATGGTTTGGCGCATGAAGAGCAAAATGGAGTTGATGACATCATACTGAAGGCTACCGGACAAGTTTTGAAGTTTTCCTTGAACCTTGAGCAAGTATATGTCAGCAATGTCATTGAGGTTCAAGCGATGATAGTCAGCATCACTAAATGTATAAACTTGGTCATCACTTCGGCGGACCTCAATTTTATCAAGAAAGTTATATTCATATCTCTTCTCAGTATTAGGGACTGCTGTGATGGCAAGAATGCGATGATTCGAGAAGACTCTGTGATTGGATCGAAAAGTCAGTTTGTATTTGTAGAACCATTTACGCATCTCTGGCCACGGAAGAGTACATAAGGCAGCTTCATGATTATATTTGGAGATAGAAGTGGAATGCAAGCCTCTCATTTGATCTTCAAGGGTTTCCAGAGGATATGATGCGGCCCTGAATTTGGTGAGAGATGTGGCATAACGGTGATTCGGATTCGTGTTCCCATGAATAAGATAGAGAAGGTCTTTGTTGAAGAAGTATTGCTTAGGAAGCTTAGGATCACTTGGAGGACCAACAAGGGGTAACGGTTGAGTAAAATCTTGATATTTGAACTCATCAACGAGAGGTTCCGTGCCATGATAGAGTTTGTCCCAAGAAGGTCTCTTTTCCCAAGTAATGTTTTCAGATAGAGCTCTTGCAACCTCCTCCACGTTGTATTCAAACTCAAGTTCAGTGGTGGTGCATGTTTTGAACTCGGTGAATCCTGCTTTGCGAATCTTAACTAAGTCAGACAACTGAAGTCTTTGAGTCTGCATCACCTTTTTAATTCTTTTTGTGAAGCCGATAATTGATCCTTCAGTCATTTCTTTAGCTTCAGTGTCATCAGGGTAAGCATCAACCATATCATCGAACCAGTTAAAGGAAGGAGCATCAGGGTTAATCCATTCAGGAGCTGGAATTAACTGAGCATCCGTGGGTGGTTCCGTAATGGTTTCGGTGATAAGTGGAGGGAATTCATCCACATCGACATCAGCATCTTCAGTTGTTTGTGAGGGGAGAGGATCCGCAGTAGATTGTGGAGGGTTTGGATCAGCAGAAACATTGGCGGTTGTGGTTTTGGTAGGAGCTCTGGAGGTAGAACCAGACACTTTCTTCCTCTTATCAGGTTGTAGCTGATCGTCCGGGTCGGAATCATCATGTCGACGCTTAGTGGCAATAGTCTTTTTGCAGGATTCGCTTTTCTTTTCAGCTTTCTTGATAGACTTGATAAGAGCCTTGCGTAGATCATTTTCTTCCGGATCATTCACAATAGCTTCCAGTAATTTACCTTTGAGATCACTTATGGAAGGTTTTGAAGGTACTGTCTGAACAGTGATAGGTGTAGTTTGAAACCTGTTAGAAACGAGCTCTGCAAGATTCCTGTTGACATAATGTCTCACAGCAGAAGGAAGTTCCTTCTGAACATACTTCTGAACTTCCCCAGGTAATTTCAGTTTTACCTGCTCCCCAACTGCCTTATCTACATCGTAGATTTTGAAAGCTTCAACATCACGTTGTTGTTCTTGAACTTGCTGTGCAAGTGCTTCGTATCGGTCATGTAGTGATTTTAACAAACTTGAGTGAACAACAGTCGTGTTAGGGGTTTGTTGAGGATGACTTTGAGGTTGTGATAAAGGTTGTTGTTGTGGTTGAACTTTTGGTGGTCCTTCATCAATACCTACAATGTCAAGAGAGGTATCTTGACTGGTTTCGAGAGGTTCATCCTTTTTCTCACCATCCGATTCCTCATCATCATCATTCACATCTTCTTCATCATTAACTTCTTCTTCATCATTAACTTCTTCACTTTCCGATTTATCTTCCTCATCGCTACTCTCTTCATTCTCGGATTCCTCATCGTCTTTGTCTTTTGAGGCTTTAACTTCAACTTCGGTTTCAGCCGGTTTATCGAGTGATTCATTTTGATCAGAACTTGATGATTCAGCTTCATCTTCAGAGTTATCATCACCTTGTTCAGAAGATGATTCGGTTTGTGAATGCGTTTCTTCTGATGTTTGATCATCTTTTTCTGATTCTGGAGTTGGGCTTACCGGCTCTTGAGTTCCAGAACCTTCACCTTTCTTAGTAACTTTTGCAATTCTTTCTGCTTCCGATTCTTTGCTTTTCCTTAAGGTTAGTTGCATTTGTTCATCTTCTTCGGATTCAGACATCGGTGAGGTTACTGATTCTTCTTGAGTTATTAAAGCTTTTCCCTTATCTGCCTTCTTGCTTGAAGTCTTTGCGAGTTTATCAGTTTCAGTTTCCCATTGAGCATTTCCTTCATCATTTGTAGGTTCATCTTGAAGAGTAGTCACTTTCTTCTTAAGCTCTCTTGTGACCTTTTTGGTTCTTGATTTGGGAATGGTTTTGATTGTAGAGGCTGTTGAAGTTGTCTTTTTAGAAGTTCTCCTTCTCTTAGTCTGAGTCAAACCCACTTTACCAATTTTCTGTGCTTCATCATACAGAATGTATGCCTCAGTGTCACGAACATCATCTGGTATCAGATTATCGGGAATTCTCATTCCTTGTACTTGAGTGTTTGTCTTCTGAATCCTGGTTTTAGAGTATTTATAATCCACAGAAGGGGTGTGTTTCTTGTCTTCCGATCTACGATCAATATCTGGGTATTTCTCCATGAAATGAGCAATGAGACACTTTGTGAATCTGTAGAATGGAATTCTTGAGGTAGACGATTTGAGAAATTGTCTTGCGTGATTAACCATTTCCACCCAGATTAGTTGAGCATAGTCTATTTGAGCTTGTTTGACGACCTCCCAGAAGATCTGCATCGTTTCTAGAGTAGGATGTTCATGTCCAGTTTCTCTGCCCGTTAAACTGTTGGCGAGAATTGAGTAAAGTGTGAGCCAGGGTTGTGGAATGTATTTCCTGTCAACGTGGGATATGTTTCTGAGTTGGATTACTGATTCATCATACTGCAGTTCCCGAAGAAGTTTGATAACATCTGATAATGACGGCATATGAGAGAATTTCTTGAGATTCGGCAATCCGAGAACAGTACGGAGAGTTTGTACATTAAACACAACAAGTTTGTGATCGAGATGAACCCCCAGTGACTTTTCATCTTTGCTGATTTCAACTGTCTCCCAAAACTGTGTTAAGTAAACTTCAGGTACTTCAGTGGTGATGGTGAGGAGGCTGTAAATGAAGTGTCTCTTTAGTATTTCCAGAATGATTTCACAAGTATCATGACATGTGATTGAGTCAAGATCTATCCTATGGTTTGTCTTAGCGATTACTCTTTCATCTCCTTGAATCAATTCGTGTCTAGGTGTTGATTTCTTTGCCATATCGAGACCTGAAATGATTCATAAACCAACAAAAGCCACATGGTGATTAGCTCGTTAGTGTTAGACAAAAGAATAATATCCGAAAACAATCGCCTAAGATAAAGTCAACATCACATATACAACTCATGATAAATCAACCCAAGAGACATACACAATCCTCATAAGAATCAATCACAACTCTTAGATAAACATGAAATGCGATCATTTTCCCATTAAAGAAAATCCATGTCATGACAAATTTTTTGAAAAATTTCGGCAGCATTTCTTTTCAAAAAGTTGGAAAAACTAGAACCCATACGTGATGGTTCCATTTCGAAACTCCTGTCTCGGAGTGAAATAAGTAAGAAATTAATAACTCAAATTGACAAACAGTTTTGACTTAATCTTGAAACAGTTTTGTACATAACTCGATAAGCTTAGAACCCATGATTGTTTCAAACTCAAAAAATTTAAGTTCCAAACTCGATAGGTTCTTTTGGTACCAAACTCGATAACCAATGTATGTTCCTAACTAGATAAACAGGTTTGGTTCCAAACTCGAAAAATCTTTTACAAGCACAAAAGGTAGTTTCTAACTCGAAAACTCAATTATGGTTCCAAACTCGAAAAGTTTCTTCAAACTCGAAAAAACATTGTTTCAAACTTGAAAAACTCAGTTTGGTTCCAAACTTGATAGGTGGATTCAAACTCGAAAAAATATTTGTTTCAAACTCGAAAAGTCTCTTCAAACTCAGAAAGTTGTATCTAACTCGAAAAACAATTTGGTTCCCAACTCGATAAGCACATAAGTTCCAAACTCGATAACCATTCAATCATCAAACTCGATAGTCACAAAGTGTTTCAAACTCGATAAGCACAAGATGTTTCAAATTCGATAGTCACAAGATGTTTCAAACTCGATAGCCACCACATGTTACAAACTCGATAAACAGACGAGTCTCAAACTCGATATGCACAAATGTCATCAAACTCGATAACTTTAACACAAACAATCACAAACTCGATTAAGCATGAATCATTTCAAACTCACTAAGTCACATGTAATGCATCTAACTCGATAACTATTTAACTTAACTCGATAATCCATTATTCAAACTCGATGTTTACCAAGGTTTTCAAATTCGCAGTGTTCCTCAATGATTGTGAGTCCAAATTATAAGTCTAACACTCATCAACTACACCTAATCCCAGTGATAGTCATAAACAAGGAAAAATTGGGCTTATGAAAGTTAAACATCACCTATATACACTAAGATGAGGCAACTTAACTCAAGGTATAGTGGATTAAGGTACATTGGGACATGCCGCAATTGACCATATCAATTAATTAGCCTAAATCACAACATACCAGAAACACCCAAATCGGATTACACACAAACCCTAGACCTTCGATTTGACACATATTTAACAATTAGAATGCATGTAATGATAACAAATAAGTCAATTGTGAACACTCACAATCAATGAATAACTTGGGTCTTGAAAGTCTTGATTTTGAGAGAAAAAAATTTATGGGTCGCGTTTGGTTTAGTATGAATGACTGGAAATTAAGAGTAGTAGTTATGAAAACCATATGATATACTTATGAGTTTAGGGTATTAACACATTTGGTCCCTCTACTTGTATAACCAAAGAAAGTGTTATAAATAACACACATTTAGTCCCTTGAGTTTTAAAATGACTTAATGACTTAGGAGACCGAAAGGAAGGTTACGAGAATTCTGGATGTGGCACCCTCTTGAACCAACTAAAAGAAGTAATTTGGAAAATTTTAACAAGCTATGGTTCAAGAGGTGCCAAGAATGAGATAAAATAGTGATGAGGAAAATTGAAAAATAAAGAAAAAATGAAGAAGTTAAAAAATTCTGTCTCCCCCTCAAGATATGCATTTTATAATGATTTTTCAGAAAAAACGTTGTGAACTTGCATATCTTGAATAAGGAAATCTTTTTTTTTTTTTTTTTTTTTTTTTTTTTTTTTTTTTTTTTTTTTTTAATATTTACAAAGATAGTTTGATGTTTGACGATCAATTGTGTTTTAAAAACTTTTCCAGATCATCTGGAGTCAAACATCGCATACCAATTTGGTGAACTAGACTCGCAAACCTTGATGGTGCTAAAGATTTGGTAAGTAAGTCCGCCAATTGGTACTCAGTCCCAACAAAATAAAGTTCAACGGTACCCTTTTCAACGTGTTCTTTGATGAATTGAGTAAAGTGTGAGCCAGGGTTGTGGAATGTATTTCCTGTCAACGTGGGATATGTTTCTGAGTTGGATTACTGATTCATCATACTGCAGTTCCCGAAGAAGTTTGATAACATCTGATAATGACGGCATATGAGAGAATTTCTTGAGATTCGGCAATCCGAGAACAGTACGGAGAGTTTGTACATTAAACACAACAAGTTTGTGATCGAGATGAACCCCCAGTGACTTTTCATCTTTGCTGATTTCAACTGTCTCCCAAAACTGTGTTAAGTAAACTTCAGGTACTTCAGTGGTGATGGTGAGGAGGCTGTAAATGAAGTGTCTCTTTAGTATTTCCAGAATGATTTCACAAGTATCATGACATGTGATTGAGTCAAGATCTATCCTATGGTTTGTCTTAGCGATTACTCTTTCATCTCCTTGAATCAATTCGTGTCTAGGTGTTGATTTCTTTGCCATATCGAGACCTGAAATGATTCATAAACCAACAAAAGCCACATGGTGATTAGCTCGTTAGTGTTAGACAAAAGAATAATATCCGAAAACAATCGCCTAAGATAAAGTCAACATCACATATACAACTCATGATAAATCAACCCAAGAGACATACACAATCCTCATAAGAATCAATCACAACTCTTAGATAAACATGAAATGCGATCATTTTCCCATTAAAGAAAATCCATGTCATGACAAATTTTTTGAAAAATTTCGGCAGCATTTCTTTTCAAAAAGTTGGAAAAACTAGAACCCATACGTGATGGTTCCATTTCGAAACTCCTGTCTCGGAGTGAAATAAGTAAGAAATTAATAACTCAAATTGACAAACAGTTTTGACTTAATCTTGAAACAGTTTTGTACATAACTCGATAAGCTTAGAACCCATGATTGTTTCAAACTCAAAAAATTTAAGTTCCAAACTCGATAGGTTCTTTTGGTACCAAACTCGATAACCAATGTATGTTCCTAACTAGATAAACAGGTTTGGTTCCAAACTCGAAAAATCTTTTACAAGCACAAAAGGTAGTTTCTAACTCGAAAACTCAATTATGGTTCCAAACTCGAAAAGTTTCTTCAAACTCGAAAAAACATTGTTTCAAACTTGAAAAACTCAGTTTGGTTCCAAACTTGATAGGTGGATTCAAACTCGAAAAAATATTTGTTTCAAACTCGAAAAGTCTCTTCAAACTCAGAAAGTTGTATCTAACTCGAAAAACAATTTGGTTCCCAACTCGATAAGCACATAAGTTCCAAACTCGATAACCATTCAATCATCAAACTCGATAGTCACAAAGTGTTTCAAACTCGATAAGCACAAGATGTTTCAAATTCGATAGTCACAAGATGTTTCAAACTCGATAGCCACCACATGTTACAAACTCGATAAACAGACGAGTCTCAAACTCGATATGCACAAATGTCATCAAACTCGATAACTTTAACACAAACAATCACAAACTCGATTAAGCATGAATCATTTCAAACTCACTAAGTCACATGTAATGCATCTAACTCGATAACTATTTAACTTAACTCGACAAGCAGAGTAAAAAACCAAACTCGATAATCCATTATTCAAACTCGATGTTTACCAAGGTTTTCAAATTCGCAGTGTTCCTCAATGATTGTGAGTCCAAATTATAAGTCTAACACTCATCAACTACACCTAATCCCAGTGATAGTCATAAACAAGGAAAAATTGGGCTTATGAAAGTTAAACATCACCTATATACACTAAGATGAGGCAACTTAACTCAAGGTATAGTGGATTAAGGTACATTGGGACATGCCGCAATTGACCATATCAATTAATTAGCCTAAATCACAACATACCAGAAACACCCAAATCGGATTACACACAAACCCTAGACCTTCGATTTGACACATATTTAACAATTAGAATGCATGTAATGATAACAAATAAGTCAATTGTGAACACTCACAATCAATGAATAACTTGGGTCTTGAAAGTCTTGATTTTGAGAGAAAAAAATTTATGGGTCGCGTTTGGTTTAGTATGAATGACTGGAAATTAAGAGTAGTAGTTATGAAAACCATATGATATACTTATGAGTTTAGGGTATTAACACATTTGGTCCCTCTACTTGTATAACCAAAGAAAGTGTTATAAATAACACACATTTAGTCCCTTGAGTTTTAAAATGACTTAATGACTTAGGAGACCGAAAGGAAGGTTACGAGAATTCTGGATGTGGCACCCTCTTGAACCAACTAAAAGAGGTAATTTGGAAAATTTTAACAAGCTATGGTTCAAGAGGTGCCAAGAATGAGATAAAATAGTGATGAGGAAAATTGAAAAATAAAGAAAAAATGAAGAAGTTAAAAAATTATGTCTCCCCCTCAAGATATGCATTTTATAATGATTTTTCAGAAAAAACGTTGTGAACTTGCATATCTTGAATAAGGAAATCTTTTTTTTTTTTTTTTTTTTTTTTTTTTTAAATATTTACAAAGATAGTTTGATGTTTGACGATCAATTGTGTTTTAAAAACTTTTCCAGATCATCTGGAGTCAAACATCGCATACCAATTTGGTGAACTAGACTCGCAAACCTTGATGGTGCTAAAGATTTGGTAAGTAAGTCCGCCAATTGGTACTCAGTCCCAACAAAATAAAGTTCAACGGTACCCTTTTCAACGTGTTCTTTGATGAAGTGATATCGGAGATCGATGTGTTTCGATTTGCAATGATGAACTGTGTTACAGGAGATAGCAATGACACTCTTGGAATCACAGTAGATTGGAATCTTATTGAATAGGTAGCCATAATCCTTAAGTTGTGATCTCATCCATATGACTTGAGCACAACAAGCAGACATGGCTACATATTCAGATTCAGTTGACGACAGTGATGTGCAGTCCTGCTTCTTTGATTGCCATGACACAAGTTTATCTCTGAGAAATTGTAATCCACCAGATGTACTTTTGCGTGTGTCTAAGCATCCTGCATGGTCAGCATCTGAAAAAGCAATTAGTTCAAAACCAGAATCCTTCGGATACCAGATTCCCAAGTTAATGGTTCCCTTTATGTATCGAAGGATTCTTTTGACCTCACTGAGGTGTTTTTCAGTTGGTTTGGACTGATAGCGAGAGCACATATAGACAACAAATACTATATCAGGTCTACTAGCTGTGAGATACATGAGGGACCCAATCATACTTCGGTATTTGGTAGGGTCAACAGGTGTCCCATGTAAGTCAGCGTCTAGTTTTGTGGTATAGCCCATCGGTGTATTATAAGTATCACAACTCATCATCCCATGTTTCTTTAAAATTTCAAGAGCATATTTGGACTGATTTATAAAAATTCCACGGGGTGATTGATGAACTTGTAGTCCTAGAAAGAACGAAAGTTCACCCATCATGGACATTTCAAAATTATCCTTCATTAGTTTTGCAAAATCATTAGAGTAACTTCTTTTTGTTGAAGCAAAAATAATGTCATCGACATATATTTGAACAACGAGTAAGTCCTCCCCGTAGGTTTTTGTAAAAAATGTTGGGTCCACCGATCCTTTAGTAAATTTATTGGTCAGCAAGAAAGTAGAAAGTTTGTCATACCACGCCCGTGGGGCTTGTTTGAGTCCGTAGAGTACCTTTTTGAGTCGGTAAACATGATTAGGACGCTCAGGATCAACGAAGCCTTCTGGTTGGCTGACATACACTTCTTCACGGAGGTCTCCATTGAGAAATGCTGTTTTAACATCCATTTGGAAAACAACCATGTTCCTGTGTGCAGCATAGGCCAAAAAGATCCGAACAGCTTCATGTCTAGCTACTGGAGCAAAGGATTCAGCAAAGTCAAGTCCTTCTAATTGGGAGTATCCTTTCGCTACCAGGCGTGATTTGTTACGTATGACAGTTCCTTCTGCATCTAGCTTATTTTTCCAAATCCATTTCAGCCCAATGACAAAGACTCCGTCAGGTCTTTCAACTAATTCCCAGACTTTCAATCGGATGAACTGCTGAAATTCCTATTGTATAGATTCAATCCAGTTGTCATAGGTCATTGTTTCTTTAATGTTCTTTGGTTCCTCTTGACAAACTGTGAGTGCATAGATACAAGTTTCTCCATCAGTGTGAAGTCGTTGTCTTGTCATTACAGGTGCATCTGGATGACCAATAATATGAACTAGTGGATGGTCTCGAGTCCATTTGTGTATTGAAGGGTATAGTTGATAAGTATCTCGCATGTTAGCAGGATCCAAATTACGTGTAGATGACTCAGCTATATCAGGAAATGGAGGAGCCGGTGCAAACGGGTTAAAGAACACATCAGGATCATGCTCTGCGGGTTGTGGAACTGATTGTGGTGTTGGATCTTCAGCTGAATGGCGGGAGTTAGAAACAGTTTGTTCTGCTGTAGATGGTGATGCAATTGGAGGACCGTTTCTCTCAACAGTTGTAGTAGTTTGTTGAGGTGAGTCTAGTACTGGAATGTTTTCAGGTTGAGCAGCGGAATTAGGTAAGATCTCAGTAGAACGGTATTCAATTGTATCATCAAATAGTGGAGCAAACAAGGTTTCCAATTCTTTGCGGTTGAGTGGCAATGGTTCAGCCGAAGATTCCGGAGAGTGAAGACGGTTGAATTCGGGTCCTAAGCTGTGTTGTTCAGAAGCCATTTGTGTGAGTTCATCAAAATTAACGTGAATGGTTTCTTGAATTTCTCTTGTTCGACGATTCCAGATTCAAAAACCTTTTGAATGTTCACAGTAACCAACGAACACTCCAATGTCAGCCTTTGCTTTAAGTTTACCTAAATCATCACGATCATTTTTCGGATAACAAAGTGCTCCAAATACATGAAAGTAGTCGATGTTTGGTTTCCTTTTGTGAACAATTTGATAAGGTGTTTTGCGATGGCGTTTTGTGATGATGCAACGGTTTTGGGTATAACATGCCGTTGAAACAGCTTCCGCCCATAAGTAATCTGGTAATTGAGCATTAATCAACATAGTTCTAGCAGCTTCCACTAACGTCCTGTTGCGTCTTTCAACAACTCCATTCTGTTCTGGGCTTCTAGGAATAGATGTTTGATGTTCAATTCCCACTTTCTCAAAATATGACCGAAGTGTCTGATTCTTAAATTCAGTTCCATTGTCAGTTCTGACTATTCGGACCGTGTTGCGTAACTGAACTTAAATTTTAGTGAGAAAGGTGATGATCATTGAAGGAGCCTGATCTTTACTTCGTAGAAAATAAACCCAAGTCCATCTGGAGTAATCATCCACAATTACAAGAATGTAGCGTTTACCGTTGATACTTTGAACACGCATCGGTCCACACAAATCCATATGAAGCAATTGTAGAACATGATTCGTACTGTGCTCTGGTTTAGAAGGAAAATGAGCACGAGTACTTTTTCCTTGTTCACAGGCTGGACATAAGTGATCTTTGGTAAATCGGAATCTTGGAAATCCATCAACAAGTTTATAACGAGCAAGGTCAGTCATCGTTTTGAAATTCAAGTGCGACAGATGTTTGTGCCATAACCAAGATTTAGTCGATTCTGCTTTGGAGAGAAGACATATCGGAGATGTAGCAATCATATCTGACATTGATATAGTATAGAGATTAGAACCACGTGAGCCAGACATCAGATCGTTTCCTTGTAAGTCACGAACGAAACAAGTTTTCTCTCGGAATGCAACTTCTAGATCCCCATCACAGAATTGACCAACAGAGAAAAGGTTGTGTCCAAGGCCTTCCACATAATAAACACAACTGATTTCAATGTTCCCACTGACATAGTCACCATATCCCATTATTAAAGCGTAATGATCATTCCCGAATCTGATAGTACCAATGAACTTTGAGACAAAGTTTTGTAACAGTTTGAGATTGCCTGTCATATGTCGGGTGCATCCGCTATCAACAATCCAGAGAACAATCTGTACCACCTGCATCACAAGAAGAAGACACGGATGGAACAGAAGTAAGGGTGGAACCCATTGAAAGTGCGGGTTCCTGTTGGTTAGAAGCACATGTATTCAACAATTTAGGAATCCATTTAAAGTCTCGTTTTTGTTGTAACCAACGTTGCCAATTCCAACTAGTTCGTGCTTTCTTAATGGTGAATTCACTAGTGGTTGGCTGAGCCCTAGATTTGTTCTCGGCATCTATGGGGGTAACTTCTACTTCATTAGAAACCGTAGAGGGCGGCTTTCCTAAGATAGACTTAGAGGTAGTAGTGGGCCTAGAAGGAATGCGTGTCCTACGTTTCTTGTGACGATTAAGAAGAGAATTAGCTATACACTTAGTATGTTCACCAGATGATACGCTTTTACGACAAAACACACAAGATGCATTAATATTCAAAACATTCAAAGGTTCATCATTCGTTACATTTAGATTTTGATTAGAATTTGCCAGATTAGAATCTAAATCTGATGCAACATGAGTTTTATTCAAATTCCTAAGTTGATCTTCTACTCCTTGAGCTTCTAGTGATCCTCTCTTACGTTGCCAGAGCCTATTCGTCTTTTTACTTTTTCGCTTGGGTCTGCTAACGCTATTAGGGGAGACTAGTCCTGTAGAAGTGGAGTTAGCAACATTAGTATTTTGAACAACCTTTCCTTTATCAGTTTTGTCTAATTTATACATTCCTGGTGCTATCACCGTTGTGTCAACCATCTTTCCTTTTTCAAGTATCTTTATTTTCTCTTTCAAATCGATGATGATGTGATTCTTATCCTGAATATTTGACTCAAGTATACCATTGCAATATTTGATATCTTTGTGGTTTTGTAGAAATGCGTCATTTTCAATTTTTAAATCCGCAATTTCTTTCTCGTATTTGAGACACAAACTTTTGAAAGACTCATTGTTTTTGCAAAGTTGACAAGAGTTTGAAATATTTTGATTTTGAAGTTTCAATTCCTTTTTAAGACTTTGAGCTTGACACCATTCAAGCCTTTGTTTGAGTTGACAAATTTCTTTTGAAAACTGTTTTGTCACATCATCATTCTTTATTCTCAGCTTGTCATTCTCATTTTTAAGTGTCTCTAATTCCACTTTCAACAAGTTATTATCCACGCAAAGATCATCCACAAGCATAGAAGTACCAGATTTATAAAGATCATTCATGATAACAGACAGAATATCAGCACTGAGAACTTGTTCCAAGAGTCGATCAGCATCATTTTTGAAAACTCTAGTTCTTTGCTTTTGAACCAAAATCTCATTTTCAGTTGAGTTGAAAACGTTTATCATATTTTTGACCTCGTTTTGAAGTTCCTGATCCCAACGTGTAGCACAAAGACGGAGGTGTTTGACAATTGGCAACATTTGTTTTTGAAAAATATCTCTCTTTTCTCGCTCGTAAGCGGATTGAAAAGTTTCAATTTTTATTTCAGAATTACGTGCAATTGTTTCCTCCAAAATTTCGATGTCTTCCATGAAAGTTTTGAAATAATTTAAGACACGACAAGTTTTTGGTAATGGTGTAAGTTCACCGGATGAGGGTAAAGGACCATTTATTTGTGCTACAGTTTGGACAGGGGCCGCATTAGAGGATGAAACATATGACTCTTCGACAAACCATGATTTCTCAGGTAATTCCTTTTGAGTCACTGATGAGGCGAAAAATGATCCGTTTTTAGGGGGTCATTTAAGCCCGAATCCGAATTTATTTGATCAAATATTGCCCTAAATCGTTCCTTTTGTGATTTTAGGTGTTTGGAGAGTGAATTCTGGAAAAGAGGCTATTTTGGACGTTTTTGGAGCATAAAGTGAAGAAAACGACAAAGTACCAAAAATCCAAGCTGGAAATACAAGGTGACGGCGTCAAGGGTTTGCTCTTGACGGCGTCAGACATGAAGAATAATTTACCGTAGCTGGTGACGGCGTCAGATGGAGTTATGACGGCGTCAAAGTGACCAAGATTAATTTACCGTGGGTAGTGACGGCGTCACATAGGCCATCACGATTGGATCTAGGGCGTCCGAGGAAGTATATGGCGGCGAGTTGACGGCGTCAGATTTAACTCTTGACGCCGTCAGGACGATTTTCCTATATATAGTTTTCTAGTTTTTTCATTAAAAGAGGAGAAGTTTTGGTGAAACCCTAAAGACGATTTTGGTGCCTCTTTTACAGGTTTTTCAAGGGTTCCAAACCCTTGAGACCTTGCATTGTAATTGAGATAAGTATACTCTTAATTCAATCAATATGTCTATGTGTTGGTTGTTTATCTTTTGTTCTTATCTTAATTCTACTATGCTAGGCTAGATCTCTCTTGTGTTTGCTTAGATCTAATGAAACCTAGATGTTGATTATGTGTTGATTACTTGTCTATTCTTGTTTTGAATGAATGATTTATATGTTAGGCTTAAGAAAACTGGCAGATCTCCAAATGGTAACATGCTTGAACGTCTTAAGAAACATGAACCGAGGCGTACTAGGTCTTTATTGGTTGTATTTAATGCATGAGCCACTCTTTACAATCCCTATAGTTGTGCTGGGTCATGGTGTAGGAGGAGATAAGAGCTCATAGAGTTGGGGAGTTATGTATGCCACTCCACGAATGGTATTAAGGAATACAACCCGTCATTCATACAAGTGTAACAAGTAATTAACATGTAAAAGATATCTAGGGAGTAATGAAGTCTAAGTAAACACAATTTCTCCACATACTGCTCACAACCTTAGTTTAATATTAGTTTAATTTTATTTTCATTAGTTTAATTAGTTACAAAGTAGTTTTTGGGTTAGTTGATTAACAACTAATTCCGCCCACTCTTTCAAAACCCGAGATTTTAATTGCTTTCATAAAAATATAAAAAATACAAAAATAATCATCTTTCATCTCTAGAACTTTTAATTAGGTTTTCTAATCCTAGCGACACTATTCCTAAGCTGAACGATCAATCCCCCGGTACTTGTCACTATACTATACTACAACGATCAGGTACACTGCCTGGTGGGGGTTGTAAGCCTCGCGAGATCCCTCGAGAGGTGAAGCAAGGTGCGATTCCCACGCATCAAGTTTTTGGCGCCGCTGCCGGGGAATAGTTATTGTCTAGGTTAGAATTTCTTTTTATTAGGTCTACTTGCTAGATTCCTTTCTAGTAAGATTTTTATTTTTATTTTTATTTTTAGGTCTTCTTTAGTCTATCTTATTTCTTCGTGCTTTTGTTCATAACTCTTTACCATCCGACATCATGGAAGGTGGTAACATCTTTGAACCCATCATCCCACCACAACAAAACCCACCATTAGAACCTCTTAGGCCCCGAACCTTAGAAGAGTATTCCCGACCTAGCCACCAAGGCTACCGAAACACCATTGAGCTCACCGGAGCCAATGTGACCCCCTTGCGATCCGACACCATCCGGTTGGTGCAAAGCGGATGTGCATTCCATGGACTTCGTTCCGAAGATCCAAACCAACACCTTAAGGACTTCCTCAAAATCGTAGATTCCATAGACCTAGGTGTTGAAACTAGAGAGACTACCCGTTTACGCCTATTCCAATTCTCTCTACGGGATCAAGCTAGTCAATGGCTTGAGCGTTTACCCGCGGGATCCATCACCACATGGGATGATCTTACCACTCGTTTCCTTGCTCAATTTTTCCCACCGGGGAGAACTACTAAACTTAGGAATGACATCTTGATGTTCCAACAACGTCAAAATGAATCTCTTTATGAAGCATGGATTCGTTTCAAGGACTTACTCCAAAAAGTCCCTCATCATGGCATAGATTTGTGGCTCCAAGTCCAAATTTTTTATGACCATATCGATATCCCCACGAGGCGAACCATTGACCAATCGGCCGGTGGTAAGCTACGTGATCTTAGTGCGGAACAATCATGGGAACTCATAGAAGATCTTGCTCTCTATGACAACGAAAGTTGGAATGATCCCCGTGATTTGAACAAAACGGTCAAGGCAATATCTTTGCCTTCGAATAATTCAAGCACTCCCGACCGTAGGATCATGGAACTTGAGGACCAAGTCAAGTTTCTCATGAAATCTTACGAAGCTCCGAAGCATTCAAGCCAAGTGAACAAAATCACTTCTTCATGCGAATTATGTAGTGGTCCCCATGACACTCGTGATTGTATGGAACTCCCCGGAACAGCTTTTGCGGACTACGCATCCACGCGTACCGACGAAGCGGGAGATAAGTGGTACACTTTCAAGCCCGAGCCAAACACATACGGTGATTCATATAACCCCTCATGGAAAAATCACCCAAACCTTAGGTGGAAACAAAATCAACCAAATTCATCCAACCCGCCTAATCGTTACCAATCAAACGGTCCACCATCCAACCGTACCTTCAACAACAATCCTTCTAACAACTATGGTAGTACCAACAATCTTGAAGGATTGATGTCGAAATTTATGGCATCTCAAGAAGCTCGCATAGCTAGGTTTGAAACCGAATTCAACCAACAACAAACGGAGATGACCAACAAGATCGACAACTTGTTGAAAGCCCTCAACAACCAAACATTAGCCGCACCTAGGAAGCACACTAGGGACACCAATAGTGGAACCCAAGCTAAGGACCCCTCATCATCCAAACATGTCCACTTTGTCAATGTTGTCACCATTAAGCCGATAGATAGGGAGATTGAGGAGAGTGACAAAGATGAAGTTAGAGTAGAAGCCAATAGTGAGGGTGAGAGTAGGGAAGTTGAGGTTAATAAGGATGAGGAATTAGAGGAGGTAGAACCTAGAGAGGAATACTTTGATAAGTTGCCAACCAAGGAAGAACAGGAATACCATGAGTATTTATTCGATAGTCCCGAGACAACATATATCTTTGGCGATCCCCTGATCAAAATGGGAGACCCCTCTAACATTAACATCCCATGCAATATCGGGCACATGCATGTATGGAAAGCTTACATAGACCCTAGATCCCCCGTGAACATCATGTCTAGGACTTATTACAATTGGGTGATGAAGAAGCAACTCAATTTTAGGATAATGCCTGGTAAAAGTTGGATAAGTAATTTTGCAGGAAGAGTTAAGGGAGTACATGTGATTATAGGGAACCTCACCTATGAGATTGATTTCATGATAGTGGAAGACACGCGTCCGGTGATAGATTCTTGCCTAAGTCAAATAATATTTGGGAAACCATTTGTTGAGGCCACTAGGATGAGTTATGATCCAACGTTAGGGATAGTTAGATTCAAGGAAGAGAATGATGAGGTTGCTTATCAAATGCCCTACAAGATTGAGCAATACCGCCTTCTCTCTAATTTCGAAAAGGAACGTAAGCAAGCGGCTTATTATAGGAATGATGAGGATAGACGTAGAGGAGTAGAGTATGTTAGAAATAGGATGCTTGGTTTCTACAAAGAATGCTTGCAACTAGGTCCGGAATACAAAACTGGTTTAGAAGACGACCTAGAGAGTGGAACCAATGATGAAATCACGTAGTAACCCACGACTTTGAGTCTAGCTACAAGACTCGTAAATAAAGAAAAGCGCTTCTTGGGAGGCAACCCATGTTTTGTGTGATTTTAATTGTTTGATTGTTATTTGCTTCCGTATGCATGTTTTATTTTTATTGTTGGTTGATCATGTTTCTCAATTAAAATGTGAAATACTTTATTATGTTGTTTAGCCTAGTCTTAACTTCAACCTAAAGGTATTTTTGCAAAAGATAAGTGTAAGGGGAAACCCCAAATATGTTTTTAAGAAACAAACCGATCATGATTATCCACAATATTTAATGAACATGTATATTCGTATTTGTTAGAGTCAAATGCTTGTATTGAGTCATAATGAAGTTTTGCAGGATTTTCCAGGAAGTAGGACAAAGTTTTTCCAGAAATTTTCCGGAAACTTAACATAAAGATTTCTGCAGGTCCATTCTGACGGCGTCAGGGCATTGCTCTTGACGGCGTCAGGAGTCAAAAATCTGGAAATTTTACCAGTTTTGTTTTTCTAACAGAGTCTTATGGTTTTTGTGAATTATTAAGTTTTATAATCTCCAGGAAATCTGCAAACTTCATTCCACAAGCATTATATCTTATTTTGTTTTCTAGGATTTAGTAACTTATATAGGATGCCGCCGATTTTACGCGAGGTTGCCTTGTCTATTGTTGTCAGGATTTACAGGTTATTTTTGACAAGAAGATGATTTATATTCTGGAAGGGAAGCTTTGATTGTTCGTTTTCTTGGAGGAAGATTTAACCTGGCCAACCTAAAATCCATACCGAGCGAATCAGGGGAGTATTTGATTTCATTCTCTTTACTTTTTAACTTTTACATTCTTTACTTGAACATTGGGGACAATGTTCATCTTAAGTGTAAGGGGAGGGTAAAAAGATGATACCTTACATATGCACTTTCGCTTGAGTTTGTTTTGTTTGATAGTAGATGAGTAATAAAACTATGAGAAATACTTGTTAGTGTAATTTTAGCGCCAAATTTAAAATTTTTTACAATATTTAGGAGTGAAACTTTAGCCATAGCAAGCGTCTCATGGATAGGAGGTTGTATGACTAGCACATAACCGTATATTCAGAAAAATTTTCCACCAAAAAATGTGAGGTTCGCCTTTAGATTTGATAGGAAAAGCATTCATTATTAGTGCTTATGAGTGTACCGGTAGCATTTAGATTCTAGAACTTGCGTTAGTGATGCATCCCGAGACCGCTAGTGAGACTACATTCGTGTGGTAGGATTTACTACATGATAAGAGGCATTAGGATCACCCTTGTGTTAAACCCGTATTATAATTACTTGACCATTTAAGTCATATTACTTGGCTAGTTAAGTCAACTAATTTTTCCCACACCCTTAGCGTTGTACTCATTTTTAGTACACGAAACCCCTAGTACACCCCTCCGAGCCTATCTTTTCGTTTCTAACTTTAAGCATTTTACTTAAAGGAAGAATTTGTTACACCCCACTTAAATGTACAACCAAATCGCCTTAGCCTTCCGTGTATGCGCTCATTTTTAGTGCATTATTGTTATTTGTTAAACCCTAAGTTAACCTTCTAATTGATTACATGGTTGCTAAGTCGAGTCATATCCTTGTACATATTGTTTTGGGACGATTGGGACTCATGGGTAAGTACTTATTTTATGGAGTAATGGGGAAGAACATCACTTATTACCCCCATATATACGTTAATCTTAAACGTGCTCCAAGTGTTTTGATTTTCTTAATTCGAGTCATTAGAATAGTTAAATGTAAAGTATGTAAAGATTCAAGTGTAAGGGGATTGCTCAAACCCCTATGATTTATTATTTTGGATGGTAGGGTAAGAGTGTATGCAAAAAAAAAAAAAAAAAAAAAAAAAATCGAAAAAATTAAAAAAAAAAAAATAGAGAGAAAAGAAAAAGAGAAAAAAACATACGGACTACCATCCCGTTTTTATTCTATGTTCATTTTATGTTTTTGTTATTTTTCATTTATTAGCTTAAGTCGAGTCTAGTCTTGGCTTAGCAACGCCATCTTGTACATGTAATTTACTAAGATTGTTAACTCGCCACCAGTAAAATTCCCTTTATCCAACAAAACCGTGTAATTCATATCCCTACACCTAACGATATAACCCTTTAAAAAGACCTCTTTGATAGTTTATCTTAGGTGCTTACGCCATGTGGTGGAGGTTTGATCCTTTCCCAAGCCTATGGTAATCTATTTTGCTATGACAGGTAGTGAGAGATATCTTCCATTTCCATAATGTTATATTACTTTATTACACCCGAGAGATGTGAGTATCTAAACACTATTTGTGAGGTGCTTGTGTATGACCTCCGGGCTTGTCTATTGGTCTTTAGTGGAACGATTATTTGTTGTAATTACTTTTATATTAGTGTTAAATGACCCCTAACTTGTCTTTTGAGTAGAATAAAAGCTCATTTGCTTGAGGACAAGCAAATCTCAAGTGTAAGGGTATATGATGAGGCGAAAAATGATCCGTTTTTAGGGGGTCATTTAAGCCCGAATCCGAATTTATTTGATCAAATATTGCCCTAAATCGTTCCTTTTGTGATTTTAGGTATTTGGAGAGTGAATTCTGGAAAAGAGGCTATTTTGGACGTTTTTGGAGCATAAAGTGAAGAAAACGACAAAGTACCAAAAATCCAAGCTGGAAATACAAGGTGACGGCGTCAAGGGTTTGCTCTTGACGGCGTCAGACATGAAGAATAATTTACCGTAGCTGGTGACGGCGTCAGATGGAGTTATGACGGCGTCAAAGTGACCAAGATTAATTTACCGTGGGTGGTGACGGCGTCACATAGGCCGTCACGATTGGATCTAGGGCGTCCGAGGAAGTATATGGCGGCGAGTTGACGGCGTCAGATTTAACTCTTGACGCCGTCAGGACGATTTTCCTATATATAGTTTTCTAGTTTTTTCATTAAAAGAGGAGAAGTTTTGGTGAAACCCTAAAGACGATTTTGGTGCCTCTTTTACAGGTTTTTCAAGGGTTCCAAACCCTTGAGACCTTGCATTGTAATTGAGATAAGTATACTCTTAATTCAATCAATATGTCTATGTGTTGGTTGTTTATCTTTTGTTCTTATCTTAATTCTACTATGCTATGCTAGATCTCTCTTGTGTTTGCTTAGATCTAATGAAACCTAGATGTTGATTATGTGTTGATTACTTGTCTATTCTTGTTTTGAATGAATGATTTATATGTTAGGCTTAAGAAAACTGGCAGATCTCCAAATGGTAACATGCTTGAACGTCTTAAGAAACATGAACCGAGGCGTACTAGGTCTTTATTGGTTGTATTTAATGCATGAGCCACTCTTTACAATCCCTATAGTTGTGCTGGGTCATGGTGTAGGAGGAGATAAGAGCTCATAGAGTTGGGGAGTTATGTATGCCACTCCACGAATGGTATTAAGGAATACAACCCGTCATTCATACAAGTGTAACAAGTAATTAACATGTAAAAGATATCTAGGGAGTAATGAAGTCTAAGTAAACACAATTTCTCCACATACTGCTCACAACCTTAGTTTAATATTAGTTTAATTTTATTTTCATTAGTTTAATTAGTTACAAAGTAGTTTTTGGGTTAGTTGATTAACAACTAATTCCGCCCACTCTTTCAAAACCCGAGATTTTAATTGCTTTCATAAAAATATAAAAAATACAAAAATAATCATCTTTCATCTCTAGAACTTTTAATTAGGTTTTCTAATCCTAGCGACACTATTCCTAAGCTGAACGATCAATCCCCCGGTACTTGTCACTATACTATACTACAACGATCAGGTACACTGCCTGGTGGGGGTTGTAAGCCTCGCGAGATCCCTCGAGAGGTAAAGCAAGGTGCGATTCCCACGCATCAGTCACAAAAGATTTAGAAAGAGGTGGAGCTTTTGAATAGTCACATGGTGTCCAATATTGAACATAACTCATTTTTGATCGACTCTCGTCTTCAAGTTCTTCTTCTTCCTCAGTATCAAAAACAACAGCACACACAATTGTATTATCAAACATGTGGTCCATACTGTAAATCTTAGGATTTTCTTTGAATGCTGTGTGAAGAAACATTGATTTGAAATCGCAAAGTGCAAATCCTTTATCGGGTCTCGGTTTTAAAGCAAATTTATGAATTGTTGTGACAGAGTTCCCGTGTTTGTAAACAATGTGACGAAATTCTTTGAGTTGTTTTTCAAGATCAACAATATCACCGAGTAAATCATCTATATACTTCCTTTTTCGTTTTTTATGTTCACAAAACTCCTTTTTGCAATTTGACAATTCTGTTTCTGTTTTTGAAAGAACTGTTTTAAGACGTTCAACTTGCATTTTCAATTCACACTTTTCACTTTCGAGTTTCGAAATCAACTTTCTGTTTGACTCTATTAAATCTTGCATTTTGTGTTGAAGATCTTGTTCTCTATTGTAAGAATCTTGAAAAGCTTTTTCAAAACTTTTTGCATTTTTAATCTTGTCTTCCTGATTTGAAAGTTGAATTTTATAACATTCAATATCTCTTGCAAGTGACGCATTTTTTTCTTTTAAAACTTTGTTTTTCTCGTTGCATTTTATGATTTGCAATTGTTGAGCATCTAGTTGTTTAGATAACAATATGAGGTCAGGGTCTGGATCAAATGATGGTTCATGTTGTTCGAAATGATCATGTTTATCATTCTCAATAGGATCATCAAATAAAACAACTGTGTCATCATCAAATATGACAACTGTGCTTATTTGTTCATCTGTTTGAGAGGATGAAGATGATTTAGATGGAACAACTTGCGCCATATCTGATTCAGAAGCAGAGGGTGATACTATATCATTTATAAAGCATGCATTGAGGTCATGTACCTGAGACAAGCCGTCAGTGTCATACACTGGACCTGAATCATTAAGCTTAAGTTCCTGCATGTTGGCCATAAGCATCACAGCTGCATTGGCTTCTAGATCTTCCATGTCATCGTCATTGTGCACATTTGCCATGAAGTTGTTGTCATGTTCAGGGAAATGTCCATCCTTTTCATCTTGAAGAGCCATGAGTAATGCCTGCTTGTGAAACTTACTACCCCGAGTTCTCGGTTTAGGACATGCAGTCGCAATATGACCTTGTTCATTACAGTTATAACACCACACTGCATTCCCTGAGTTGGAGTTCCTAGAAGCAACTGGTTCAGACCTTTGCTGAGAAGAGCCTGAGTTGTTTCTGAACCCTCCATTGTTATTAAACCTCTGACCATTCCCAAAATTTCCTGAAGAACTTCCTGAACCAGGTCGACCAAAGTTACGATTCTGAATTTCCACCCTTCCATCATTGACAACAGCTTGATTCCTTGTGTTAGAAGATGAACGTTGACGGTTGTTTGTTTTGTTGGAGAATTTGCTAAAAGCACGAGCAATAAGAGCAAGTCCCTGATTCAATGTGTTAAAGTCATCATCGTCATCGTCATTGGAGTTCGAGTAATACATTGCATCATTGTTGTTTAATGGAACAAGTTGAGTGGAAGCATTCTGTGGGGATGAATCATAAGGGACCATTTGGTTCGAGGTAGAAGATTGTGGATAACTAAAGTAGTTCTGCTCTTGAACATATGCATGATTTGACATTGGTGGTGGAGCATAGGGAGATTGAGCTACGAGTGCTAAAGAATTTGGTATTGGTGTTGGTGTGTATCCTCCTCGTAGCGCTCTATCTTTTTCCACTTCAGGTTCATGGTGTTTCAGAAAATCATACAACAAACCATATGGAGCATCATGAAGATTTTTTGTTTGACGAACAAATGTCACATATTTATGCCAATCCGGGCCAAGACTACCAACGAATTTGGAGTTGACTGCAATCCTTGGTACTGTGATTTTGTGACGTTCCAGATCATTGACCACATTTGTGAAACGATGATAGTAGGATTCGAGTGACTCTCCTGGTTCAATTGTGATGTCAGTGTATTCCATGTAGAGTTTGGATTCCATATCATCTTTGTTCAATTGAGTGCCTTCCATAAGGAGATGAACATGTTCCCACATAACTTTGGCTGTTTTCTGAGCATCAACACTTCGATAAATTGGATTAGGTATTCCTTGAAGTATATAAGCCATTGCATACTCATCAGCTTCACGATGTAATTTCTGTTCTTCTGTGAGTTGAGATTCTGGAAGAGGTCGATCACCAGGAGGACGTGGAGGATCAGCAGTTGGATCACCAATTTCAAATCTTGTTGGCCACTCAAATGGTCCTTCAAGTATCACTTGTTTCAAGAATTTCCCATGAGGTTTCTTAAGTTCAAGAAATCGTAAGAATCGACTTGACCATTGAACATAATTTCCCGGTGTTAGCATTAGAGGTGTTTCAAGTGATCCTGCCTCATGTCGGGATTGTTGAGTTGTAATAACTTCACACATTCTATCAAACCAGTGAGGTTGTTTGGACTGAGTGTTTTGTTGTGGCATTTGATATGGTTGTTGTTGAGGAATGATTTGATGTTGTTGCATCATGAGGTAAGTAATAATTGGGTGGTTGAGACATCTTTCGTGATTATGGTAAACTGAGATCGTTAAAGATAAATAATGGTTGTAATTAGATTTGAGAAACTTGATATCAAACTCGGTATGTCAATTTGTCTTCAAACTTGATAAGTGCACTTAGGGTTTCTAACTTGATAAGTTAAGTAGGGTTCTAACTTGATAAGTGCTTTGGGTTTCTAACTTGATAAGTTAAGTAGGGTTCTAACTTGATAAGTGCTTTGGGTTTCAAACTCGATAGGTTATGTATGTTTCTAACTCGATGAGTCCAGATAATGATCCTAACTCGATAAGTCCTTAAGGTTGCTAACTTGATAAGTGCTTTGGGTATCGAACTCGATAAGGTAGGTAGGTTCCTAACTCGATATGTGCTCTTGATTTGGGCAGAGTATCCCCTTAGTTAGAGTCACAATTGTCCTAACTCGATAAACGATTAGGAAAACAAGGCTAACTCGCCAAAGAAACCCCTAACTCGATAATAATAGACACCTAACTCGATAATAATTGACACTTAACTCGATAGATTATTTAGCACCTAACTCGAAAAGATGATACCTAACTCGATAGAATGAAGCACCTAACTTGAAAGAATTAAGCACCTAACTCGATGGAACCAAAGTGAACCTCTAACTCGAAAAAATGATACCTAACTCGATAGAACATACGATGAACAATACCACTCTTTTGAGAAAATCACTTTAAAACCAAGTTTTTCTACCAAATCAAACCTAAATCAACCTATATTATCCCTTGGCGAATGATACCACTTGTTAGGTCACCATTTCTACAACATAATCACTTAAGAATTCTAGAGAGAGAAAGAGAGTTTAGAGAGAGAGTGGAAGGAACACCTAATGACAATATGAGACAAATAATCTTACTAGTGAACCAACCAACCTCAAAATGAGGTTTTACATAGCTATTTATAGGTAAGGATTAGGGCTTCTCTAAACTTAGACAATATGACATACTTAGCCCTTAGACTTTATCCAAACCTATAAACCAAGCATAAAACTTACAAAATACATAAAATAACTAATGTTATAACTAAGTAATGCAACCTATACCAAAACTCAATGACCGACACTTGAAATAATAAAGTCTATTCCCAACAGAGTTTAATATGCATATAAGGGTCGACACTTATATGAATATTAACTGGACTAACGGGGGTTCCAAGGGGGCGGTAGCCCCCTTGGTGGGGGTTCGGGGGCAACGCCCCTGAGAGAAGCAGGGTCCAAGGGGCGGCAACCCCTGTCAGGGTCTAAGTTGCTATGTCAAAAATTCCTCAGAAAATTAAATTTTCGGAAATTGAGGGACTAAATTTGATAGCTTGAAACCTTGAAACTGCCAAAAGGCAGTTAACCCTAATATCCCGTTTTATCAGAAAAACGGTTCTGTGGGATATACAGAAGAAACATAAGGATACAGAAACCCTTTTGATTGCAAACATAACAACATACACAAACTTGAATCAATTAGATTTTATCCGGTCGTTAATTTGTATCCACTCCAATTTAATCGATCTGAAAGCGTTCATACTCGTGACTTCTAATTGCTATCAGGATACCCTATTACCCCACATACGACAATTAAACAACACAGAAGCTCGTTCGTTTAATCCCATCTGTTATCAAAACAAAGGTGGGCGAATCTATCTTGATGTCTGCTTTATGTATGTTCAGAACTATAGTTTTTGTAAAGAGATTAGCGGGCCTAATGACACTATTTTTTGTGGGAATACGACAAAAAAGAGTAGACCATTTCAAGATACAGTTAGACGGGTGGTTTTGAAAGCTGTGATGGATGCATCACAAGACAGCGATTACTTTGCTAGGGAACAGATGCTAGTGTCTGGTACTGGAAATGAGTCGGTGCATGTGCTTGCAAACTATTGGAGGACTTTAAATTCGAGCTTGTGTAAGGCATGTTTTGGAGAATGCATATGCTTCAATAACCAAATGTTTACCATGGTCTGAAGGACGTGCATTGAACACGGGTTGTTTGAGATAAAAGGCAAATTTTGTTGGAAGTAATAATATAATCAGTAGTTAGTTTATAGGTTTAAAGTTTAATTGTATTTTAGTACGTTTTATGTGTCTGTAATTTGTAAAGCCTGTAAAACTTAAGTAGAATATGGGCTGGGTCAAATTGGGCCTAATAAGGGACGGTTATCAGTTAGTTATTTAGTTTAGGGTTGTACGGAATAGAAACATTGTGTCGTTTAGTTTTAGAGAATCAGTATGCCTCTTCAATGAAGCATCGATTCATCATGTATAAAAGGTCTAGAGTGTGTAAAACAATGTAACTTACTTCAATTCATAAATACAATATACGTTGTTTACATATTGTTGTTTTATTATTCTGTCAAAGATAACCTACTGTCCCAAACACCCTGTACTATTTCAATCTAAAGCAAAACCACACCATGTCGAATTATAGAAACATGTTGGAGAAGAATTGGCTTCGTTATGAACCTGTGAAACATTGGCATCAGAGCAAAGGTATTAAATCTTGGGAGAAGCCGACTCTAAACTATATGCAAAGAAACTATGAAAAACGTTTCTTGTCAAGAGAGAAGACTGTGGACACGTTGCCTATGTACAGTCCAAAGAAACGAATTTCTTTTGACAGTAAGGAGATGTTGAAGAATAGGGTGAAGGAAATCGAAGCGTTTAACGCTTCAAAAGTGCGCGGGACAAGGAAAGAAGATGGAAGTACCATCGCGAAGAAGTATCGGTACCAGGATGATGATTTCTGGAATCAACGACGAAGGTAAGTAATTCAGAATTTGGATTGCTTAAACTTGTGCAACCCAAAGGATTACAAGGCCACGTTGATGTATATGAAGAACCCGAGAAAGATGAAGCGATCAAGATGTTATATATGCTTCACTAGAGGGCATGCTTACTGGAATTGCCCAAGTAAGCACAGAAGGAACGAATTCAAGAAAAGAAAACAGATGAAAGTAAAGGAAACCGAAGCGGAAACGGGATTTGAGAAAACCACAGGAAACGAACATGATGAAACGGTTAAGACTTACATAAATTGGGAAGTGATAGGGACGGCATGGGACAACATCTGGTATGTCTCTGATGAATATCCGAGACACATGACCCCAAAATTTGACGTGTTCGAGAAGTTCAAAGCGGAAATAATGGGAACGAGTGCAACCGGTGAAGCGGGTCTGAATGTTCAAGGGATTGGGGAAGTGTTACTCCCAACAGAAGTGAGAAACTTTGTGATCCCAGGCGTGTTTTATGTCCCTAATGCAAGTTTAAATATACTAAGTTTAAGTCAGTTAATGCAACAAGGTTTTGAAGTGGTTTTCAAGGATACCAAATGCATAGTGAAACGATTGTTTGATGATATGGACAACAAATCAGCAATTGGTACGACAAGTTATGATCCCGTTTATGAACGAATGGTCCACTGTTGGACTTGCAATGATTATCATCTAAGTTATATGTGTCCTTTAAAGAAGGACTTAAATGATAATCAAACTTTTTTTAAAGAAAGGAGTGGAGAAAGTATGAAAAATGTAGAAAATATTGATTGCCTGGAAGAAAAGCAAAGATTGGACGCGGTCAGGGGGAAGGCTATTGAAGCCATAATGCAGTTTTGTGACTCTCTGTACTTTAAAGAGAACACAATTGAAGAAAGTATGAATGGTATACAAGGACCGAGGGTTCCGTCAAAAAATGAATTTGAAAGTTTAATTGGGTTCATTGAAATGGTTAGTGCACAGGAAATAGTTGACGAATGCAAGGAATTGGTCAAGGACCATTTTGAACGAATGGTGCATTGGTTCCATAAGGATTACATGGAAGACGAAGAACGACCAATACCCGCAAGAATAAACGGGGTAAAAGTGAACCTGTTAGACCTTTATCTCACAGTCAAAGGTTTGGGTGGTCATACCCAAGTTGTTATGGAGAATAAATTAATAGAGGTAGCCTATGCGATGGGGTTCCCGAAGGAATATGCGAGTGAGTTACAGAAGTGCTATGGGACGCACTTGAGTCTCTTAG
The DNA here is from genome assembly GCA_030686995.1 of Artemisia argyi. Taxonomy (NCBI): domain Eukaryota; kingdom Viridiplantae; phylum Streptophyta; class Magnoliopsida; order Asterales; family Asteraceae; genus Artemisia; species Artemisia argyi. Next base: position 80,795,986 of record CM060697.1, read on the forward strand.
GAGCCTATTATGAAGTGGCAAGGAGTTATGTACCAAGGGCGAGGGAACGCGAGGGTACAAGTGAAGAGACAAGACAAGGGCATATTGGAACCAATGCAAGGCTAGTTGATGATGAGGAAAGGATGATAGGCAAAGTTGAACTCAATGATGGAAGTGCACTGAACAGGAGAATCAAGACAGAAGATGATGGATATGAAGTGAAGTTCAGAAACTTCTGATTATATCATTAGGGGGGAATGTTGGAAGTAATAATATAATTAGTAGTTAGTTTATAGGTTTAAAGTTTAATTGTATTTTAGTACGTTTTATATGTCTGTAATTTGTAAAGCCTGTAAAACTTAAGTAGAATATGGGCTGGGTCAAATTGGGCCTAATAAGGGACGGTTATCAGTTAGTTATTTAGTTTAGGGTTGTAACGTATAGAAACATTGTGTCGTTTAGTTTTAGCGAATCAGTATGCCTCTTCAATGAAGCATCGATTCATCATGTATAAAAGGTCTAGAGTGTGTAAAACAATGTAACTTACTTCAATTCATAAATACAATATACGTTGTTTACATATTGTTGTTTTATTATTCTGTCAAAGATAACCTACTGTCCCAAACACCCTGTACTATTTCAATCTAAAGCAAAACCACACCATGTCGAATTATAGAAGCATGTTGGAGAAGAATTGGCTTCGTTATGAACCTGTGAAACAAATTTCAATTCCATTCCAATAACTTATAAGATTGAATAGAACTATGGAATCATTAATTTTGGTACCATATCTTATACAACTTGCTAACTAAGAGTTATTTGTTTGTAGGGAAGATAATTACTATTGTACTTTGCTATACAACTTGCTAACTAAGAGTTAGTTGTTAGTTCTGTAGCAGTTCTGACAGTTGCTATGATGATTGTTTTGTATCATGCTGGAAAATGCAATTCTAAACTACTGAAATCTTATCGTTTTAGGTTCTTATGATGTCATAAGACTGGCAAAGACGCTTAAGGATAGTAGCTTGAACTTCAAATACTCCACTGTTGAGAAAGCCACTAGATACTGGGACGAGCCCAATAAGCTCGGGCAAGGAGGATTTGGGACTGTCTACAAGGTTCTTACCTTAAACGTTAATTAGAGGTGAAAGTGGGTTGGGTAAAGGGTATCGTAAAACGGGTAAAAAAAAAAAAAAAAAAAAAAAAAAAAAAAAAAAAAAAAGGTGAGTTTATTTTTAATATTTTGATAAAAAAAAAAAAATTTAAAATGAATGGCTAGGATTGGTTCATTGGTTCTATGACAAATATGAGTTCTATATTGAACTTTTGCCATGTTAACAATCATATTTCTCACAATGACAGGATAAGTGTACCCTTTTGAATATATATGTTGCTCTAGAGATAGTAGATTTCGATACAACTTACAGCTTGCATTCTATTTTTCTCAATTCCTAAGAATGCATCATAAACTAACATTTAGTGATGAGTCAGATGTGTGAGCTAACAAGTCAACTAGAGATAACCGAGAGAGTATTTACAGCGTCGAATGTCATAGCTTTGTTATCATGATCATTATAGATTGAATTGATCAAAATGTCAGTGTCTCCTGAATGCTAGATAACATTTATGCGGACCAAAATGCCAAGTTCTTGTTGCATCAAAATGTCAGTGTCTCCTGGATGTTTTATAAAGCAATCTCTTTGCATAGTCGATGTATGAATTGTCTTCCATATGTTTGTTTACATATGTAACTTGTGTGATTTTTTTGGGGACAATAGAGAGAGCATAGAAGTAATTTGTATATGCTTAGGTCAAATGTGTTATGCAAATAACCAATCAGAATCTATATCAAATAAATAATAATGCAAGTAGGATCTATATCAAAGACAAGTTATGCTGGTATCCAAATCCGATACAACATGATAAAGACACATATATGATCATGATAAAGATCCACTTGTACAAAACTTTTCACTACCTCATACACTTTCGGGAAGACTAGTGGGAATTTGCTAGTAATTCTGAGGAGGATCCTAATTCTAAGGTGGAGGTTGATTCATTATCCGATACCAATCGGCATCAATCCTTGAGTCCAATCTGAATCTGGTTTGAAAACAGCTTTGCTCTTTTTGTCTATGGCTTCCCTTAGAGGTATATCAGCATTAGCATCACTAGTGCGGTCGCTGACCTGCATTAGGAACTTGACGTGAGATATAAGAATGGGTGTTCGAGAATGGTTGGAAATGACTTGTACAACAATAGCAAACACATGGTTTGTATTAGTATCCAGTAAGTAAAGTAGACAAATTATATCTTAAATTTTATCAAAGATCCAAATCTTCTTGGCCAATACCGAAAAGAAACGACTTACTATAATATTTTCCATCGTAACAGCTTGAAGACGAGATCGTATGGAACCGAATATACTTTCTTTAGTGCATCCATATCATTTTTAAACATTTCACCCCTATCAAAGTAGTAGTGATCTTAGGCGTCATCATCCGGGAATTTATGAGAACCCTTGCTCAAACAGGCTAAAATAGTACACTTGTATCCATAATAATCACGAGCGTACTCGCCCAAATCTTTGATGCAAGCCGAATAATGACAATATATGAAAAACCTAATCATTTGCTAGGAGGTTTCCTATTTTTAAGATAAGTTCTAAACCATTCAAATAATTGGAATGAATTAAAATTTGCCTTTTAGGCTCTTATGCACACATTTGCATCCCCCCTCCTCCTAATTTATATTCCAAATAACCAGATAGTTGATCATACTTATCGAACACGTTTGCAGGTCTCATGCTTCCATGAACTATATTATCTTCATGCAAATACCTCATTCTTTAGTGCATCCAAAGATGTATGTATATTAACTAGCATCTTTCATGCATTTGTATAACAACAAACATCCGCTTGTGATCGGCAGCAGGATTATTAAAGTTACTTCCCCATATTAAGCTAGGATCCGCCATTTTAGGAACATATTCTAAAAAAATTGATCCGGCCACTCCTTGGCCATGGATATCAATTCTAAACCCGTAGATACTGCGGCAGAATCTACGGCACAATCTACGGCACAATCTACAGCACAATCTACAGCAGAATCTACGGCAAAATCTACAGCAGAATCTACGGCAAAATATACGGGTTTAGAACTAATACCAATGGCCAAGGAGTGGCTGGATTAGTTTTTTTGGCATATGTTCCTAAGATGGCCGATCCTAGCTTAATCAGGGAAAGTAACTTTCATAATCATGATACCAATCACAAGTGGATGTTTGTTTTTGTACAAATGCATGAAAGATGCTAGTTAATAAACAAACATCTTTGGATGCACGAAAGAATGAGGTATCTGCATGAAGATAATATAGTTCATGGAAGCATCAGGCCTGCAAACGTTTTCGATAAGTATGATCAACTATCTGGTTATTTGGAATATAAATTAGGAGGAGGGGGTATGCAAATGTGTGCATAAGAGCCTAAAAGGCAAATTTCAATTCATTCCAATTCTTTAAATGGTTTAGAACTTATCTTAAAAATAGGAAACCTTCTAGCAAATGATTAGGTTTTTCATATATTGTCATTATTGAGCTTGCATCAAAGATTTGGGCGAGTACGCTCGCGATTATTATGGTTACGAGTGTACTGTTTTAGCCTATGTGAGCAAAGGTTCTCACAAATTCCTGGATGATGACACCCAAGATCACTACTACTTTGATAGGGGTGAAATGTTCAAAAATGATATGGATGCACTAAAGAAAGTATATTCTGTTCCATACGATCTCGTCTTCAAGCTATTACGATGGAAAATATTCTAATAAGTCATTTCTTTTCGGTATTGGCCAAGAATATTTGGTTCTTTGATAAAATTTAAGATATAATTTGTCTACTTTACATACTGAATAATAATACAAACCATGTGTTTGCTATTGTTGTACAAGTCATTCCTAGCCATTCTCGAACACCCATTCTTCTATCCCCGAGGAAAGTGCCTCATGTTCCTAATGCATGTCAGCGACCGCATTAGTGATGCTAATGCTGATGTACCTCTAAGGGATGCTATCGATAAAAAGAGTAAAGCTGTTTTCAAACCAGATTCATATTGGAACTCAAGGATTGATGCTGATTGGTATCGGATAATGAATCAACCTCCACCTTAGAATCGGAATACTCCGAATCCGAATTCGAATCCTTAGAATTAGAATCCTCCTCAAAATGACTAACTACTCTAAACAAAAGATTACTCGTTGAAATTAAAAAATAAAATAAAAAATGTAAAAACGTATACCCATTAGACCAGTTTGTAACCAATATCATCTTTCAACTTAATACAACCCATGCCCATATATACTTATATATTATTGTTAAATTTCTTCTGATGCAGCCTAATTTAATGCAGCCTATTTTAATATCATGCTTCAACATAATAGAACCCAATAAAACCCAATACTATATATAAGAACTAGTATAAACGAATGTCAGTCATGGATGACAAACGCTAAGGATGAGACATGCAAGTAGATGGTGTTGAAGGCATACCCGTCATCACAAAAACAAAGAGCCAGTACAAAATGTTCTCCCTCTTACTTTCCCACCGCTACACTCACCCGTAGAAAATCTTGCTTATCCATGCTTCCCAAGTGTCACGAACTTCTTTATCAAGACATACGTCCCATCGATAAATAGTCTCTGCACACATAACATTTGTTAAGTTAATTATATAACTTGCACTATAAAAGTACTTCTAATTGGTTTATTGTTTAAAATTGTAAACTGTCAAAAGTAAAAACCTTGAAACATGTCCACAGTTAGTTACGATAAGCTATGATAGACTCTGTTAGAAAAACATGTCCACACTTAAATTATTAACAAACCTGCAAAACAGAAACAAAAACATAATTTCATTCTTTTATTTGGTATTAAGCAGTGTTGTAAAAATCGGCCATGGCGGCCGATATGGCGGCGCCATGGCGGATTTCGGCGGTCCACCGCCAAGATATTTCCCATATCGGTCTAACTTGGCGTTTTTGGTCAAAATCGGTCAAAAATCGGCCTTGGCGGCTGTCGGTCAACGACGGTCAACGCCGGTCAACTTCAGATCTGGTTTTTTTTTCAGATTCATGCCGGTCAACGCCGTTTAACTTCAGATCTAGGGTTTTTTTTTCATATTCACTTCAGATCTAGCCTAGATCTAGGGGTTTTTTTTCATATCCCTTTATAATTTATGGTCACCGCCATGGCGCCGCCAAGACCGATATGGCGGATTTCAGGGGTCGACCACCACGGTACCGCCGAGTGATATTTACAACCTTGGTATTAAGGTGTAAATGTGGACACATACTCATTTTCAAAAAAAGCCAAATCTCCTCCCAATGTTGACTACAACATAAATGGAGCAAATAGTCATCAATCCAAATAATAGTAACATGAAAATCAGTATCATACTATCAATCTTTGTCCTTTAATTTCACATTGTTCAAAAGGTTCTTTTGTTAAACTTACCTAAAAACAACAAACAAGCTATCATAGTCTCTGTTAGAAAAACACAATTCAAATTCAAATTCAAATACACTTGCATATAAACAAGAAAAAGTCATGTTATTTGGGATATCATTTTAAAAATGGCCAAAGTATATACAATTAAACACACGACCAAACAAGTTAGCATAGTCTCCTGTAACAAATAAAATTGACATTTAAAACTAAGCATAAGTTAACATATTATTATGATGTAATGAACCTTAATAGTAGCAAAACTGAACTAACCGGACTGGCGGGAGATACCGTCACACCAGCAGCAAATAACGAAAGGTACAGAATGGGAAGGTAAGATGAGTTTGGTGAGATGAGGTAAGCAACGGAATTTTGACGGAGAGATGACGGCGGTTGACGGAGTGAGTTAGTGAGGTTGTGTATGAGACGTGGCAGTGGAGGTTGTGAGTGAGAGGATGTAATCGGTGACTGATGTTTTGGTGGTTAGCGGTGAATGTGGTCTCAGGCTGTGGTGCTATTGTTGTAAAAGTCATTCCCAGCCATTCTCGAACACCCATTCTTCTATCTCCGGGGAAAGTATCTAAAGCTGTTTTCAAACCAGATTCAGATTGAAACTCGAGGATTGATGCCGATTGGTATCGGATAATGAATCAACCTCTACCTCAGAATCTGAATCCTCCTATGACGCCGAGGCATAAGCGTAAACGAAACATGATAATCAAAAATTTTCTGGGCTCTTGAGAATTTCACCCTGCATCACCGTAATAACCTCAAGGACCCTAAGAACCCCACGAATGACACGTGGGAAAAGATTGGGGTGACAAGTTTAGGATTCGAGGATTGCATTACTAGTAAATTCCCACTACTCTTCCAGAAAGTGTATGAGGTAGTGAAAAGCCGTGTACCTTATCTTGAGGGTGTTTTTTTAAAAGAGTACTCAAAAGTCAAACTGTGGAGCAAAAAACTATGGTGAGAAGGACTGCATTGATTATGCTCTCCCTTGCAGTCCTCACCATAGTTTTTCGCTCCACAATTTGACTTTTGAGCACTCCTTTAAAAAACACCCTCAAGATAAGGATCCACCGGTACACTACTTTTCACTACCTTATACACTTTGTGGAAGAGTAGTGGGAATTTGCTAGTAATGTAATCCTCCAAATCCTAAACTTGTCACCACAGTCTTTTCCCACGTGTCATTCGTGGGGTTCTTAGGGTCCTTGAGGTTATTACGGTGATGCAGGGTGTTCCGTGAAATTCTCAAGAGCCCAGATTATTAACAAACCTGCAAAACAGAAACAAAAACATACTTTCATTCTTTTATTTGGTATTAAGGTGTAAATGTGGACACATACTCGTTTTCAAAAAGCCCAATGTTCACTACAACATAAATGGAGCAAATAGTCATCAATCCATATAATAGTAACATGAAAATCAGTATCATACTATCAATCTTTGTCCTTTAATTTCACATTGTTCAAAAGGTTCTTTTGTTAAACTTACCTAAAAACAACAAACAAGCTATCATAGTCTCTGTTAGAAAAACACAATTCAAATTCAAAGTATACACAATAAAAACGGCGAAGCTATCTGTATCAAATACAGTTGCATATAAACAAGAAAAAGTCATGTTATTTGGGATATCATTTTAAAAATGGCCAAAGTATATACAATTAAACACACGACCAAACAAGCTAGCATAGTCTCATGTACAAATAAATTGACATTTAAAACTAAGCATAAGTTAACATATTATTAAGATGTAATGAATCTTAATAGTAGCAAAACTGATGTTCCCCATTTATATAAATTTGGGGTCACATTAACCCTAATTCAAAAAAATCATACAATCACTAAGTTAACACTTCAAATTGATTACTAAATTTATGTTATGATACATAAAGTACCACAGAGACGAGAGGGATTTTTGAGAGTTTACACCTTAATACCTGTTGTTATTGATGGTTGATACAGCAGATAGTGATTAAATTCGAAACAAAGATGGAGAGTTTTAATGGAGGAGGAGGAGGTTTTATGGAGAGGGTGCAGAGTTTTTAATGGAGGAGGTACTGGTGTAGGTGAGGAACGTTAATGAGCATGTACCGGCTCTGGTAGTTATGGAGTTATGAGTGTGTTTAATGAAGTCAAAAGTGGCAGAGATGAAATAAAAACAAGTACGTTTTTACAAGGCCCAAGCAAATATAATCAAACATATAAAATGGGTTTTTACAAGGCCCAAGTACTAACAAATGGATTTTTTTTTCTTTTTTTTTAATAAAGAAAAAATAAAATAAGATCGCCCAAATGGAACCATATATGAATAACATGCTTATACTTATATTTAAAATCTAATTACAGATTTGTAAATGAGTGACATTTTTGAGACATTGATAGTTGATTTGTTTAGATTTATTTATTCGTGTTTTTTAAGCACATTAACTGCTTGAAACATAAGTAAACTTTTATGTGTTGCAATTTAGACATGTTGTAAATGTTGGGTTTTAAGGTTGCACACCAATTCTCTTCTCTTTTCAGCTTGACAATCCTTAGCTTATTAAGTTGGTAACCATTTTTTTTTTTTTTTTTTTTTTTTTTTTTGCTAATCACTTTAAAAATCATCATACTTGCCACTTCATCTTTTTATGTGTATCGAATTAAAAAAAATTGCTTATCTATGCAATAAACTTGACATTTTTGTCTTTTGTGTGTAATATTCAACCCCCCCCCCCCCCCCCCCCAACCGGTTACAGGTTACTTACATGAATTTGCCACCAACCACAGTTAGCGAAACATAATAGCTAAATGAACTCAGAATGTTCTAAATCATTGACCATTGAGCACACAACCACAGTTCCGTTTCCAGTTGTGACCATTGATGATCAGTAGAGACCGGGGGTCAATTAGATTATGTTTTTTATGCGACATCGAGGAAACAATGGCTAAAGCAGTGTTATACCCAAGACTTGATGGGATTCTAGATGGGATTCAAATGTGCCTGGGTTACTCGAGGGTAAAAGTAGACACAGTTGAAGAAGCTTACACGAATAATTTTGTTGTGGTACCAACTGATGGTGTAAGCAGATTATGTGTATCATTTGGCAATTTTATTCAATGGCCAAATTATACATTAAGGTATATAAATGCATACATAAGCAATTTTTTTAATTCGATACACATAAAAAGATGAAGTGGCAAGTATGATGATTTTTAAAGTGATTAGCGCTTCTCTTTTCTATTGTCTGTGTTTTAATTTTTTCGGGTCAGGTCAATGATAGCTTTCTTTTTTCACCAACTGTCTACCCGTTTGACCCATATCCTTTAAATAAATTTTATTCTAACTGATTTAGAGTTGTTACAAGCTAAAGCTTACATTTTAACTGAATAGCTACATGCCTTGAGCTAAAGATTTTAAAGACATTTTGTGACGTTAAACTGTTAGTAACCAAAAATTAATACTTCAGTATATATATATATATATATATATATATATATATATATATATTGTTTTGCAGGCTGTATGTGTTAGACAGATTATTTGTAAGGGCTAAAGCCCATTCATTGTTTAGCATGGCATGTACGTATTTAGGCCCATTGTGTATTATATATAAACTCATCATTGTAATCATTATTCATGATGCAATACAAGGTTTAATATGGTATCAGGCCTTTAAACCGATCCTAACAAACCCTAATCACAGGCAATCGACTTAACAGTCGACTCTTCTTCCCAAACAAAACCCTAGCAACTTCATCCTCTTCTGCTCATCACCACATCATTATGACCATCTCAGAAACAACTCCACCACCCACGGGTCTAACCCTTGTCGAAAAACTATATGCTGTCCACAACATTAACGCTCTTGTACCCGAGAAACTAGATCTCGATGAATCAAACTATTCATCGTGGTGTTATTTTTTCAAAGGCCATTGCACCAACTTCGGTGTCCTAAAGCACATCGAAGGATCCTCTGCTGATGCGTCTACATCAACACCACCAACGGACGAGTGGCTCACGGCTGATTCAATTGTCAAGTCGTAGATTTTTCTCACTCTTTCTTCAACCCTTCGAAAACGGTTGATCAAAGCAAACCTTAAAACAGATAAAGCCGCTTGGGAAACCATTGAAACCATCTTTCAAGATAACAAGTGAACACGCGTGGTTGCTTTAAAAGGCGAGTTACGCGTGATCCAAATGGGGGAGCAAACAGCAGATGCTTACTTCTCGAAAATTGACTCGATCCTCACGTTGCTCACTGATCTAGGATCGACTATGAGTGATGATGATGTTGTCACGTATGCTATAAATGGCTTAAGTGACAAATATCAACACCTTGCTATGATCATTGCTCATAAAGATCCGTTTCCAGATCTCGCTACTGTGCGCTCCATGGTCATGACTGAAGAGCTACGGATCAGGTCGAAGCCATCCACACAGCCTCCTAACACTACTTCGAGCTCTCCTCAAGTTTTATTGGCTCAAACCACTAATAGTCGAGCCAATGATGGACGTACAACTCGTGAACGGGACACTCGTAACAATGGTAGTCGAGCCAATACCGAGGTATGTAGGAACTTTGGTCGAGGTTATTGTCGTTGGGGTGCTAACTGTAGGTATCTACACGATACATCTAGCAACAATAGTGGAACTCGCAACAATATGGTCCCTGGAAACATGCGTACCCCTACCATGCATAACCTGACCACCACTTTTAATACTCCTGGATTGGACTTAAATGCTCAACAACAGCTACTCAGTCTGCTCCAAGCCCAACAGGCTCTTTTGGCTCAGTTTGGGTTGCATTCCTCAACAACAGGCCATCGTATGCCTCTTCTGGGCTCCCAGTCCACGGCACAACAGCAGGCCCCTCAGGTTCCCCCTGGCTTTCATACAACCCAGGCCCAACAGGCTCAAACTTTACTCTCTCCCCAGCAACAAGCTTTATTTGCGACGGCGGTTCATGGCCCTGGAAATCAGTCCGGTTCTACTAGTCAAGAGACGGTGCTACCACATGCTTTTAACACTATGACACTACAGGATCCCGCTAATGCAAATTGGAACATGGATACGGGTGCGTCTTCTCATCTTAACTCTTGTGCTAGTAATCTTGATACTACTTTTAACTCTCGTATTTATCCATCTGTTCTCATTGGTGACGGAAATTCCATTCCCGTTACTAATACAGGCCATAGCACTTTACCAACTCCACATCGTACCCTTCACTTAAATAATGTTTTAATTACACCCAATATTGTCAAAAATTTAATTTCAGTTCGCCAATTTGTTCGTGAAAATAAATGCACCATTGAATTTGATGAGTTTGGTTTTTCTGTGAAGGATTTCTGGACCCGTCAAATTCTTCTCCGATGTGATAGCACGGGTGATCTGTACCCGGTCACGTCTCCATCATATCCTCAAGCTTTTCTGGTCGGTCAGCAAACGTGGCATCAACGACTTGGTCATCCTGGAAGTGACGTGCTACGTTCTTTAGTTAATAATAATTTAATTTCATGTAATAAGACTAAGTCTCCCGTGCTTTGCCATGCTTGCCAGCTTGGCAAGCACGTGCGACTTCCTTTTTCGCTTTCTGAAACAGTTGTTAAGTCTCCTTTTGATATTATTCATTCTAATTTATGGACATCTCCACTTTCGAGTGTTTCGGGTATTAAATATTATGTCTTGTTTCTTGATCATTTTTCACATTATTTATGGGTGTATCCATTACGCAATAAATCAGATGCGTTGTCAAAATTTATTCATTTTCGCGCTTATGTTAAAAATCAATTTAATTGTGACATCAAATCCTTGCAATGTGACCATGGGGGTGAGTTTGATAACAATGCCCTACACCAATTATTTGCATCCAATGGCATCACTATTCATTTTTCCTGTCCAAAAACGTCTCAACAAAATGGCAAATCGGAACGAATGATACGTACCATTAACAACCTCATCCGCACCTTACTATTTCAAGCACACCTACCACCAACCTTTTGGGTTGAAGCACTTCATATGGCTGCCTACCTTTTAAACATTTTGCCATCCACTGCCATTCAAAATGAGATCCCTCACACCCGCCTTTTTAAGACCACACCTAATTATGCAGATCTTCGTGTTTTTGGGTGTCTTTGCTACCCTCATGTTCACACACATCATAAGCTTGAACCCCGAGCCACTCCATCAATATTCCTTGGCTATCCTACCAATCACCGCGAGTATCGGTGTCTCGACTTGAATACAGATAAAATCATCTTATCTCGTCACGTGACATTTGATGAGACGGTTTTTCCGTACGGGTCAATGACTCCTAATGCCTCACCCTCATACACGTTTTTGGACACGTCCCCCAACTTCATACAACAACACATCCTCACCCATATACAACCCACTGCAACTCATAATTCAGTAGCTTCGGCTCCTGTTGTACCCGATTCTCCAATTCGTGGCTCACCCAATACACTCGGCCCACAAACTACCCATTCCCCTCACAGCCCAATTCCCACTACTCCATCTACTTTGCAATCTGGCCCAACCCATACAACCTCCACTACCCCCACTCCTGTACAGCAAACTACAACCAATGTTGCTTCGCAACCCAACCCAAATCCTGCTTCGACTCATCACATGGTCACTCGCTTCCGTGTCGGTAAAAATCGTCCTCCTCAACGTTACACTCTTCATGTGTCCACCATTTCCCCACTTCCAAAGTCGTATCCACAAGCGTTTATTGACCTTAATTGGTATCGTGCTATGCTTGATGAATATAATGCGTTAATTAAAAATGGTACCTGGATTCTTGTGCCTCGGCCTTCGGGGACGAACATTGTTCGTGCTTTATGGCTTTTTCGGCATAAGCACAATGCAGATGGTAGCCTTAATCGCAACAAGGCTCGCCTTGTCGCGAATGGTAGCACTCAACTTGCAGGTATTGATGTGGATGAGACTTTTAGTCTGGTGGTTAAACCGGCTACTATACGTACTGTGCTCAGTCTTGCTATTTCTCGTCATTGACCGGTTCACCAGCTTGATGTCAAGAATGCCTTTTTGCATGGCTCGTTATCTGAGACTGTTTATATGCACCAGCCTCCTGGTTTTCGAGATCCGAGATATCCTGATCATGTTTGTTTATTGCAGCGATCACTATATGGGTTGAAACAAGCCCCTCGGGCGTGGTTTCAGCGGTTTGCAGCCTATGTTGCTCGGATTGGTTTTCATCATAGTCGATGTGACTCTTCTCTTTTCATTTACAGACAGGGATCAGACATTGCTTATTTACTGCTATATGTTGATGATATTGTGTTGACTGCATCTTCTACAGCTTTTCTACAGCATATTATTGCTTCTCTACATACGGAGTTCTCTATGACTGATTTGGGGCATCTTAATTATTTTCTGGGTATTTATGTGACTCGTAATACTTCTGGGATGTTTTTATCTCAACAGAAGTATGCGACTGAGGTTTTTGAGCGTGCTGGCATGCTTACTTGTAATCCATGCCGTACTCCGGTTGACACGGATTCCAAGCTTTCTGCTGATGGTACTCCTATTTCAGATCCTACTTTGTATCGTAGTCTTGCAGGGGCTCTACAGTATTTGACCTTCACGAGGCCCGATATATCTTATGCGGTTCAGCAGGTTTGTCTCTTTATGCATGATCCTCGGGAGCCTCATTTTTCTGCTCTCAAGCGGATCTTGCGGTATGTTCGTGGTACCTTGACTTATGGTTTGCAGCTTTATTCATCTTCGACGTCTTCCCTGGTTGCTTATTCTGATGCAGATTGGGCTGGGTGTCCGACTACGCGTCGGTCTACCTCTGGTTATTGTGTTTTTCTTGGCAACAATCTTCTATCCTGGTCCTCCAAGCGCCAGATTACTCTCTCTCGGTCTAGTACTGAGGCTGAATATCGGGGTGTTGCCAATGCGGTTGCGGAAACTTGCTGGTTACGCAATCTTTTACGAGAGCTTCATACGCCGCTGTCTACGGCTACGATTGTTTATTGTGACAATGTGAGTGCGGTCTACCTTTCGTCTAATCCCGTGCAACATCAACGCACGAAGCACATTGAGATCGACATTCACTTTGTTCGTGATTTGGTTGCTACGGGTCATGTTCGTGTTCTTCATGTCCCTTCTCGCTATCAGTATGCAGATATCTTTACGAAAGGTTTACCTACGGCGTTATTTGATGAGTTTCGTTCCAGCTTGAGCGTTTGTGTACCTCCCGCTCAAACTGCGGAGGGATGTTAGACAGATTATTTGTAAGGGCTAAAGCCCATTCATTGTTTAGCATGGCATGTACGTATTTAGGCCCATTGTGTATTATATATACACTCATCATTGTAATCATTATTCATGATGCAATACAAGGTTTAATAGTATGGACGCTTTGCGACCAAAATAGTTGTTCCTATATGTCCTTCATGTTTTGCAGTCATGTTGGTCCTACATGTTCTAAAACTTGATAATCTTCGGTAAGCTCATTTCTAATCTCATAATCTCATATATACATTATACGATGCCTTTAATTACTTTTAGTATAGTTTATCTTATCATAAACATGGTTACTGCTGTTACAAACTATTTTTTGTAAGTCTATATTGTCAATTTGATATATACATTTAGGGTGTATTATTACTTTAAATTCAATCAAGATTCTTCAATGATGTTTCTTATTGTGAAAGTGAACCAAATGGTGAGAGTTTTTTTCTTGATACCCATGTAACTAGAAAGTTTACTTGCATGAATCTTTTGTTTCTGTGCATTGGGCTACATCGAGTGATTAACAAATAATCTCATAAGCATTATGAATGATTTGAGAATAAATCTTTAAAGGCTTATTTTCAATGCCACTCATGTTGTCTTCTTGGAAAATTTGTATTATTCAATGTGGCTTACCATTGGAATCTAAAACAATAACATTAAGGTTAATATTTCTCAATTTAACTCCCTACTAACCTTAGTAATTAATGAGATGCGTAATTTATATTGTATCCACTTATATTTGTATTTCGGTTGTGGCCTTGCAGGTATAGAACATGTGACTTCATGTGATCTTAATCATCATGAGCATTGCACGTAGTCATTCATCTTTGTCTCATTTGACCTACATTTAGTATGGAAAGGCTCATATACAAGACATTGGAGGTAGTCATCGTGATACACATGTCATTATTTTAGTGATTGTTGATGCTTAGCTTTGTTATTAGTTAAGAAATAGGTAAATTTGTAATTATGATTTTAGTTGGAAAATAGTATAGGAGTTGGAGAAATGTAGCCATGACCTAAATTGTTAATCTACTTTATCTGAAGTCGTTGCTTCAAAAAACTTTCACTAGATTATTTTTAATTGCAGTCTTGATACAGTAGAGAAATTTTTTAAATGAAAGTTGATATTAATACAGTAGAAAACAATGAATATGCAAGTGTTATACATGATTATGAATCATTAATGTTTTTTGGGCTGCTATTGACACAAGGTTTGCATTGTCGTGTTGTGTAGGGCGATGATTGATGCAAGAACAAATTGGTGAAGCTCCGAGAGGCATTAGAAAGAAATCGCTTTCTAAGTTTAAGGTATGCACTGTTAAATTTAGAAGTTAAAACAAAAACTGAGTTGGACGAAAGAAGGTTAAAACAAATTATTTGTTTTCCTCTTAATATGACATCACCAATCGAAAGAACATCTGTTTTGGTCTTTCTAAACTTTGAGAAGCTGATTGTAATATTTCATAATGGGTCGGGTTGAGTAATAGGTCAAAAAGGAGGTTTATCGAAGACTTCTTATCCAAATTTACAAGTCATTTATGTACGATTCTAAAAAGTGTATCAATTTTAGTAGTAGAAAAGTTTCCATTGGGTGATCAAAAGCACATTTTGAGTGACTTTTGCCATTATAATCCGCTTGATTTGTTTGGCATGTTAGAGATAAAATTGTCTGTGATAGTTAGAATAAAAATGTGACTTTTGCCATATTTGATACGTTCGACTTATTTGACCCGTTAGAGATAAATTAGTCTACGTGATCGTTAGGATTAACGATACACTTGATAAGTTACATTTTTCATATTTTTTTTTCACTCATTTCATCGTAACGCTTATCGAAAATAAAGTCTTTTGTATGACCTGCTACATGACCGGCCCAACTTGCCACATTTAAGGTCCAATAGGTTTCTTAGCTGGTTCTATATATGAACCGCAGGTTATAGACTACTACAACACGAAGGGCGTTGTTGCAACATTTCCTGCAGAAAACCCCCAAAGGAAATGACTGCTGAGGTGCAGAAAGTTCTATCCTCGTAACTGATCTACTGTTTACTTTCTAATGTTTTGAATGTTGTATATAAACCCGATACATTATCGGAACGTCTTATTCTCAACTTCTTTTCGCTACCATTTACTATTTTTCCAACCTTGAGGAGCAGTTGCTTGAGTTGCTGACATAGAATAAACTGATTATTATATTCAGTTTAAGAATTTCCTTAGGCACCAAAGGCCAGAAATTATTGCAATTACAAATTATTGATTCTTCATTGTCATATGTATCATCCAAAACACCACCTTAAAGCTTAGAACTGACTCCCGAAAGAGCCAGCTTGATCAACTCCTTCCTTAAAACCTTGCCGGGAGCATTCTTTGGAATCGAATCAATGAAACAAACTCTTCTTAGTTTCTTGTATGGGGCGACCTAATTCAATTGTTTTGTTTAGTGTGGGGGGTTTAGTTAAGCAATAAGATGGAAATGAAGGAAAAAGTACCTGTTTTGCCACAAAATCTTTCACTTGTGCTTCATCAATGCTGCTACCTTTTCTTCTAACCACAAACCCCATGGGCACTTGCCCTGCAATCTCATCTGGAAACCTGAAAAATTACACACACCGTTTTTACTTAGAACTCGAGAACTTTCGTTTCTGTGTCTAAGATGGAGGGGTGAAATATATACGGAATCACCGCTGCTTCAGTTATGTCAGGATGTGAATGCAGAATGTGTTCCAATTCTACTGGTGGCACCTAATGATGTATTAAAAAATGTTCAAGTCCTGAGTTTACTATTTACGGACTTGAATGAATGACTGCACGTTGTACCTGATAACCTTTATATTTAATCAACTCCTTTAGCCGATCCACAACAAATAAGAAGCCTTCATTGTCAAAGTAACAAAGATCACCTGTTCTGAACCATCCTTCTGAGTCCACCACTGTATCGATAACTTCTTTATCATCAACATACCCTGGTCAACAAATCAACACCAGTCATTCAGCAAAGAATTTAGAGTAAACTTTAACATAAGAGTCCATAAGATATATTTAACCTTTCATTATGGATGGACCTCTAACCAATAGTTCACCATGATTCATCGGAGGTAAACTAACTCCGGTGTTGGGATCAACTATCTTGGCTTCACAATTGGCTATGAGCCGCCCTACGGTACCAAGTATCATGCTTTCACATGGACTTGCACCTCGTGCTATCGCACCTGTGGTTTCGGTTAATCCATATGACTGGCAATTGTTAACCATGTGCCAATTGCATAATTAGTTCACCAATCAAACACTCAAATAAAGAAAAAAAATATTAATCAAGGTTGCACGCCAAGATTGTAATGCAACTTACCTGCACCAATGACACATTAGGAAACCGTCTCCTAAATTTATTAATCACGGCCACCGTGAGTGGCGCTCCGCCGCTAGCAACAGACTCGAGAGACTTCCAATCAACACTGTTAACCAAACACTCATTATTTCCGTCCAACAATGCCACAACCACTGGTGGTGCTACCGACAAGTGAGTAACGCTAAACTCCTCAATCAACCTCACCATCACTCCCAAATCAAACTTAGCTATCGAAACTAAACTCTCGCCAAACGCCACCATCCTTAAACACAACGTGAACCCATACACATGAAAATACGGCACTGTGGATAGGTGCACTGCTGGTGACAACGATGACCTAGGTTTACGGCCAGAAAGTGCTCCAACAATCGTAGATATTACGTTTCGATGGCTCAATTTAACTCCCTTTGTCTTTCCGGTGGTGCCTAATAAAACTCAAAATTAAGACACATAGAAAGAGTGATTGTTACATTGAGCATTTCACTCTTAAACTACAAATGTACCAAAAAATTGTGTCAGAGGTAGTGCATGACTAATAGCCAAGGCAAATATGATTGTTACGTTAAATTAATATTTGTTGTCTATAATTATACACTTCAACTGAGCCGAGGACCCAAGCTAACTAACGAGCTAACTTAAGGCAGACCCGAAATATATACAACATGTGCTCGGTATAAGTCTTCTTTGAGGGTTAAAATTAGGCTTGTGAACTCGCGAGCCATATAAACCTTGTGTTACTATACTACACATCTTTACTCTTTTACGTACATAAACATGTGATTCTTTTTGCTTTGTTAAACTTGCAGAGTATATTGTTAACTTTCGCATTTTGTCTCTCGAGTAGGAAGTTAGCTTTGTTTTCAAGTACCACATGTGAAAAGTGAAAACGCATGGTGTTCATAAATGTTAGATGCATATATTTTTAAAACTAGAACAATTTCTATCTTTTTCATATTGTTAACTTTTGTTTTGAACTCTCGCGTGATTTATAGTCTAGTTGTCAATAGTACCTGACGAGTACAAAATCGCCGCAGTATCAGATTGTAAGACTTCTATTTTTGCTAGGTTTCCATTAGACTTGATAACTCTCATCATTGATTCGAATTCAGGTGAATCAATTAACACGATCGGATTACCAAATCCAACTTTCAACAACTTATGTATTGAATCTGACGTTGCAAAAGTAACCGTTGGTTTACACAAGTGGATTTGGCGTGAAATTTCTAGAATCGAGCTAACAGGATTCGCAGGCGAAACAGTGACACCTATAGCAAAGAGTGAAAGGTATAAAATCGGAAGATACGATGAATTTGGTGAAATGATGTAGGCAGTGTCTCCTTTAGTGAGTGATAACGGCGGTTGACGAAGTGAGACAGTGAGGTTCTGTACGAGACGTGGTACATCAGAGTATGGGATGGAGCAGCGTGTTGTGGCATCGATGAGTGATGCTGACGTGGTTGTGGTGACTGAGAAGATGAAATCGGTAACTGATATATTCGTAGATTCTAGTGGTAGTGGTAATGGTGGTCTCACGCTATGATAGATTAAGGTTTTTGAGCAAAATCCATTTGAAGTAGAAATTGTCATTGTTTTTATTCAAGTTTAGTTTGTGGGATCCAAATTTCATAGTATCATAAGATATAAGAAATTGTTGTAAATGGAGACAAGTAGTCACTATTGGAGAAAAGTATGCTATCGACGTGCTAATCCAATATTATCATTACTATATGTGGTTATCATTTGGTATGCAAATATAAAAACTAGATGTTAAATATCATGTGTTAAATGTTTATCATTACTATATGTGGTTATCATTCAGTATGCAAATAATTTACTATATGTGGTTATCATTCGGTATCATGTGTTAAATGCAACAAGCGAGATATTTTTAGTAATAGTACATGGCTACATGCTGTCCCTTCAACTGGTTCCCACTTAATTTTGTACTGCTTGATATATTTATGTTGTTAATGTTAACAACTCTACTTTCTTTGGTAATTCATGGGTCTCGGTTCCATTTTCAACCTGAAACCGATTACCAATTAACACCTGTCAGTGAGGATACCCGTTTTTCATTACCATACACATTAAACACCGCCTAAAGCTTAGAATTAACACCCGAAAGTGCCAGCTTGATCAACTCCTTCCTTAATACCTTTCCAGGAGCATTCTTTGGAATCGAATCAATAAAACAAACTCTTCTAAGTTTCTTGTATGGTGCAACCTAATTCAATTGTTTTGATTTTTGTTTAGCAAGGAGTTTAGTTTGACGATAAGAAGATAATTTGAAGGAAAAAGTACCTGTTTTGCGACAAATTCTTTTACTTGCACTTCATCAATGGTGCTTCCTTTTCTTCTAACTACAAACCCCATGGGTACTTGCCCTGCTAACTCATCCGGATACCTGCAAAATCAAACACACCATATTTACTAACAAATTTAGCACATGTGTTTGTGTCCACTAAGAATGTTTATTCATAGGTGGACAACCCAATCTTCTTTGTATACAGTACACAAATATTGTTTTTTTAATAAAATCATACAACCATACCATCCAACCGGTTCGTAGGGTGACCCAAGTCACAACTTCCAATCTGCCACATGGCATCAAATGAATGGCTATTTGTTTTCCTTTTCTTTTCTCTTTTTAATATTATTATTTTATAAAAGAATAGATTGGTTGTATGTATTGGTTGGGTTGGGTTATTGATAAATGGTAAAAAAAAATTATAGATTGGTTGTATGTATCGGTTGTGTAGGTGAATGAAAGAGAAAATAATATGTTAATAAGAGATTGGGTTGTGATAGATTGTTGATAAACATAATTGAAGAGTAAGGGGCTAAATGCATACGGAATTACTGCGGCTTCAGTAATGTCAGGATGTGAATGTAGAATGTGTTCCAGTTCAGCTGGTGGCACCTGAATGTGGTGTAAATAACTTAGAACAATCATTGATCATATATCAACTAGAGGTGTCAATTTGTGCCCATAATCATAAAAATGGGCTTCTATAGGCTAATTTGTAAAAGATTTGGGCGCATTTGCGCCCTCCATTTTTTGAAATGGGCATGTATGGTCCTTCGAAAAGTTAAATGGGCATTAACGGGCACATGTTTTCTCTCAATTGGAGAACACTGCAATTATATTTAAAAAAAAAAAAAAAAAAAAAAAAAAAAAAAAAAAAAAAACCTTAGAAATATAATATATTTAGTTATTTAAATATAAATGAGGTGTTAGGTTTAGGGATTTTTTTGTCGTTTTGGATCTT
Source organism: Artemisia argyi (assembly GCA_030686995.1). Taxonomy (NCBI): domain Eukaryota; kingdom Viridiplantae; phylum Streptophyta; class Magnoliopsida; order Asterales; family Asteraceae; genus Artemisia; species Artemisia argyi. The sequence continues at coordinate 80,816,338 of CM060697.1, forward strand.
TTCTAAAGCAATTCGTATAACATGAGCCCGTTTGACCCGTGCCTGTGTAAGCCCGTGCCCGTTCGGGCCCAAGCCTGTTTAGACCCATGGCCCGAGCCCATCCGACCCGTCCATTTTGCCACCTCTATTATCAACGGAGGTGGCCATTTCAACTTGTTTACTTATGAATGGGTTGTTCCAAATTACTACGTATGTATTATCAGTAACGGGTCAAATGATAAATAATAAGCTAATAGTGGAAACGCGTCAAACTCCATGTGTATACTTCATGCATAAAGACTTGTGAATGATTTTATATTTAAAATAGCTTACTAATGAATTACAAAAAATGTTTTTTGGACAACCCATCTTGACCCTGCCCCTTTTGACCCATATCAAAAGTTGTTAGTTTTGACCCCAGCCTATCACATAATGTTTTCCACATTGCCACCTCATGGTTTGGCTATAATGGTATGAATGCATGACTTCATAACATACCTGATAACCTTTATATTTGATCAACTCTTTTAATCTGTCAACTACGAATAAGAAGCCTTCATTGTCAAAGTAACAAAGATCACCGGTTCTAAACCATCCATCTGAGTCCACCATTGTATCTATAACTTCTTTATCATCAACATACCCTAACCACAGAAAGTAAAACCAGCCATTCAAAACAGAAATTTCAAGTAAACTTTAACATGAAAGTGCAACAAGTTTCATTCTTTTGAAATCTGCTAAATATTTTAGTCCATCAGATTTCTTTTACCTTTCATTATAAATGGACCTCTAACCCACAGTTCACCTGGCTTCATAGGAGGCAAAGCTACCCTGGTGTTGGGGTCAACTATCTTTGCTTCGCAATGGGCTATGAGCCGCCCTACAGTGCCTACTATCGTGCTTTCATATGGACCTGCAATACGAGAGACTCCACCAGTGGTCTCAGTCAATCCATATGCCTAACACATGTATCAATGGCATTAATGTTTCAATGAAGTTAGTTCATCAATCTACACTCCAAATAGGAACAAATATAAAATCAACTTTAAGCAAATAAGGCTCTTGTTGACTCATTGATAAACAAGAAGACATGCAACCAACCTGCACTAATGACACATTTGGAAACCGCCTCTTAAACTTATCAATCACGGCCGCCCTTATTGGAGCTCCGCCGCAAACGACCGACTCCAAAGACTTCCAACTAACCCCATCAACCAAATGCTCATTATTTCTGTCCACCAACGTCACCACCACCGGGGGTGCAACTGCCACATGAGTAACACTAAGCTCCTCAATAAGCCTCACCATCACTTTTAAATCAAACCTAGCTATGGAAACTAAACTATCACCGAACGCAATCATTCTTAGACATAATGCAAATCCGTACACATGGAAATATGGCACTGTGGATAGGTACACTGCCGGCGATGCCCTAGGTTGACGTCCAGCGAATGCTCCAGCAATCGTAGATATCAAGTTACGATGCAATAATTTTACTCCCTTCATCTTTCCCGTCGTACCTGACACACAATAATATCATTATCACGAAGACACGAACAACTATTGATTCTTATTCATCCACTATAAGTCTATTTAACTGATGACTGATGTACTTGACCATCTTACCCTTGAACCACAAATGTACTAGAAAATGAGCCAGTATCAACAGTTATATGTATGAATCAATATACTAAAAATATTTTAGCATAAGTGAAGCTTGAGAGTCGAAATTCAGCTCTTGAACTTGCCAGCCTTATGAAGCGTGTGTCATTTTACATTTTTAATTGTTGTGTGTATACTCCCTCCGTCCCACGAAAAAAAAAATGCACCCTTTAGTTATTACTTATTAATGACATTATTTTTGAAAACTTACCTTTATTATAAGACCAATTACGATCTAAATGTAAAAATAGTACAGTAACTAATAACTATCCTGTATTAAAAGTGAACGACTCTTTTGAGTCAAATAAAATAAGTGATGTAGACAGTCAAATTGACTAGTGAGTATATGTATATAACTAATACATTCTTTGACGAGAGAGTCTCAGTGATTGTAAAGTGTAAAATGACGTGCCATGCCAACGCTAAATGATTCTTCAAAGTAGCATTTTTAGAAAAATCAAAACGCTAAACGCTCCTTACGAAACGACCTTTCAGTTTTAAACACTCAACATGACCATATTTTAATAATGAGTATCATGAATCACAATAGTCCTTCCGTCCCAAATTATTTGTCAACATTTCCATTTTCGATATCTGAATTTAATTGTTAACTACTAAAAATAGATTGGGTTTGGGGGAGTTTCATCCGGTTACTCTTACTTGAAATTATTATTAAAAAATGTAGTGTAAATAATAATAAGAGTAAATTGCAAAAATCGTCTATGTGATTTGGTCAAATTGTTGGTTAGTTCCTATCCTTTCGAAAGTACACTCATCATCACTATAGGAAACTTACAAGTGCACTCTTGGTTTCTAGCCGCGGTATCTATATCTATACTACATTATAATGTATTTGGAACTATTCTATAATTAGAAAGGCTTAAAATTCAGACTTTTTTCTTGCTTATTATGGAAAGATTTAAAAATGAATTTGTTAAGAAGCAAGTTGGTTAGGAAGTTTATTAAGAAGCGGTTGGTTGTTCAAACTAAAATTATTTGACTTAACCATATCTAATATCTCTTCTTATAAAGCATGAAGACAACTAAACGTGTAACCAAATAACGCAAAATATAATCACATGGTACCCTCATTGTGCGGGTACCATTCTAGTTAAAGCAATAATAACTACTTTATGATTTTATTAAACTGCATGCTTATGTTTTTGACACTTTTGAGACGTAGAGAGTAATAGAGTACCAGAAGAGTACAAAATGGCGGCGGTATCGTCTTGCGAAACTTCAACTTCCGTTAAATTTTCACTCCATTTATCACCTCTCATCATCATATCTTCAAACTCAACAGAATCAATCACCACAACCTTCCCCTTAAACCCAGCCCTCACCACCTTCTCAACACAATCCGACGTGGCAAACACAACACACGCCTTACACAGCTTCATCATCCTCTCAACTTCCTTAACCGAACTAACCGGATTGGCGGGAGATACCGTCACAACAGCAGCAAATAACGAAAGGTACAGAATCGGAAGGTAAGAGGAGTTTGGTGAGATGACGTAAGCAACGGTTCCTTTAGTTAAAGATAACGGCGGTTGACGGAGTGAGTTAGTGAGGTTATGTATGAGACGTGGGATGGTGGAGAGTGGGATGACGTGGCGCGTGGTGGCATCGATGAGTGATGACGTGGCGGATGACGTGGAGGTTGAGAGTGAGAGTATGTAATCAGTTATGGATGTTTTGGTTTCTGGGTTGTACCCGTTTTGGGGGTTTATTGAAGTCATTTTTTATTTCGTTTGGTTTCAAGAGTGTTGATTGATGAGAGTGTATAAATGTCAAAGTTGTTGAGAATCTATTGTCACTCTTTAAACTAGTAGTGGATTTCAATTTCATCTTGTCATCTTTTTTGTTTGTTTAGTTGATGATCTACCTTGATAGAGCCAATTTACAAACAAGATACTCCTTCCGTTTCATAATTATAGTCTACTGTTGACTTTTGAAGTCTTTAGTTTTAAACTTTGACCTTAAATATTTTTATTTGTGTTATATATTACTTGATGCAAAATATATGAATGAGTTTTGAATGTATTTTTCATTAATATGATTTTTATCAAGTATTATATAACACAAATAAAAATATATAAGGTCAAAGTTACCAAATGAAAACTTAAAAAATCAACAGTGAACTATAATTATGGGACGGGGTAGTACTATTCATTTCAAAATTTCAAAATATTTACTTTTAATTCTAGAACTATTCTCACATGTCACATTATTTCATCTTCTACCATAATATGACATCATCTTTCTTTTTCCATTCACTCTCTTATTTTTCCCACACAAACTCACAAACCAAACAATTTAATAATAGTGTTTTTCTAACTTGTGTCCTAAAGGCACAAGTTAAGCACACCACCCCACGAAAAAGTAAATAGGAATTCACAAAAAAGTACAAACAAGTGTACTTTTATATGAGTCCTTGTATACTGTTGGTGTATTTTTTGTGTGCTTAACGTGTGCCCTAAGTCACAAGTTAGAAAAACCATTAATAATATAAACATTCAAAAAACATACACTTGGCACACAATCCTATTTGATGAGTCGGTCACATTTGATTGCATTTTCTTCTCTCCTCACGCATCACCTAGTTACTCCCAATAAGCCTCATGTGTAACCAACATCAAGAAAGCACCTCACGCTGCACAATTAAGTGCAACCTTATACTCTTACACAATTTAAACTTTCAATTATTGATTTTCTAAATTATATTTATTACGAAACAAGACTTCAAATCCATATCGTAAATTTATCATATATGTTGTGACATTACAAATTACTTTAATCATGTCACAACGCGCGAGTAATTAAAGCCTTGTTCACTTAATTTACATGTTTGTTGGTTACATGTAATGTGAAGAGGTGTTTTAAGACAAAAGTTGTTAGTTGCAGTTGTTATTGCTAGCTTGTTTGAATGCTGAGACTAGAATCTATGGTCACAATTGACATCATTTTCATAACGGCGCCACATCATCATTCCGCAGATCAATAAACCAATCACGTTTTAATTTCTATTGTTATCTTCAAACCAAAAATATAAAAATACCTCATTTTATATAAACATACCCCGTAATATACTTTATACACACTCACAGACCTAATAAATACCTCACTTTTCCTTGGTTGGTATAAAGGTGGTGCAGACCACCAATATAGTGCCAAAAAACCCCACCACCGCTCGTGGTGGTGGGATGCTTTTATGAAGACCGTGCGTCACATAGTGAGGTGATGGTGATGGATCACCCACCATGAAAATTAGCCTTAACATTTAAAAGACCGTACCTCCTCAAGTAATTACAAAGCTTTTCCAATAAAAGTAATAAAATGTATTTTCAAATAATCATTTCAATGAGAACAAATTATGCAAAACTTTTTAATACATTAAATCTTAAGATATATCTATACTACTTTATAACGGATTTGTAACTTTCTATAAGAGGAAGTCTTAAAAAAATAAGCATATACACTTACTATAAAAAGATAGTCAATAGCTTGCATACGCATAATTAAAAATTGATTAATTGTCTTAAATTGATGAACTTGTAACATCAACCCATTTCAAAAACATGTAACAACCCACTTTATAATGGGTATTTATTTGGAGCTTTAGACTTTAAGCTGTAAACATATTTATGATTTTAAAGTCAAAGTAATAACTTTTTTTTAGTAAGTACATTATTGTTCAAAAGAGGTCTACCAAAAGTCAAATAATGTTATGCATTGATACGGAAACACTTGATAGAAAAATACGTTCGATGTTTTGGTATAAGTGAGCTTGGGTTGAATTCGACACGACCTGACCTGACCCGACCCGACTCGTTAAGTATGTGAGTTGTTGAATTTTTAAGACGGGGGCCACTTTGTATTTACGGCTGAAATATTGTGTCATCATAAAAAAAGTGCTTTGAAAAGATTATCACTGGAAAATAAAATCACACGGGTCCCCGCCGCTGCAATGCGCGGGTACCCGGCTAGTATGATATATATGTGTGAGACGAGTTTGATGAAGTTTTTATTTTTTTTAAGAAAACAAAGGTTTTTTGTTTTTGTTTTTTTTTTTTCAAATATTTGAGCATGCTCTCATCAAAAGAAGTCATAATCCTAACAAAAAAGAGGGTTGATTGACACACTACTTAAAGCACAGTTTAGAGTGTGCAAATCAAAAATAAAAGTGTGCAAATCATTAGTAAATAAAAAAGCTTTTGAATGACTTATTAAAGAAATAAAAATCTATACTCAAACATGCATTTGAGATGTCTTAAAACTCTATTTGTGTAAAATTATGTGAGAAACATAGTGGAAACAAAGAAACTATTAGGAGCTACTTCTTCTATGTGTTAAATCTTTAGAGCAACTTTTACCTTAATTAGTGGTAACATTTATTAACTTAGTTAAAAGAGTATTATATATCGAAAGCTACTTGCTTCCAAAGATTTTCTCTTCAATACACAAACAAAGCCTTTTTTATGATGAACTATTTTTTATTAAAATCAAAGCTCGTTTAGGAAGCTATGCGTGAAACACACTACATTATCTAACAAAGCATGTGTGTCAAGTGTCAAAATTATTCGTGTTTGTCCTAAAAACAGTTTAATTTTTGAATAAGTAAAGTCAAAATTATTGTTTACTACAAGTTATATGCATGAAAAGAGTAAAGGAAAAAAAAAAATAGTCCTTTTTTAATCAAACTTGCATTAATTGCCTATATTTACTTTTGTTGTTTGTAAACACTTTTTTCGCGACAGGAGTAAAAAGATACTCCATTATCACCGAGCAACTTTTACCCCTTACGTAAAAATTTTAATCTATCTCACGTTATCTTTTTGGTGTCTCATATGATGGTAAAGATTTGTTTAAATAGACATTATTCAAGCCGGTTTTGAAGTTAAGAGTGACGCATAATGTATCCAAATCTAACAAAAAGTTGAGTTCATACTATTATAAGTAAAATGCAGACTTCATTTTTGGTCTCATCGAATCTTGTCCCCTTTTAATTTTTTGTTTATTTGTATCGGATTGGGACCTTTCCTAGAAGAAAAATGATAAAGATTTTAGACATGTTTAGTAAGACAAATTGGTTGAATTTAACGATAAAAGGTTTAAAAATTCGTTATTGGTCATCAAACGGTATACTGTCTATTGATGTTATCTTTACCGATAGCTATTTTTTTTTTTTTTTTTTTTTTTTTTAAGAGAGATTCATACATCACCAAAAATCCAAAATCAAATAATTTGGGTTGAATTTTTGGCTCTAAATTATCAAAAGAAAAAGTTAGAATTCAAATAAAAGCAACCATAGCTCCGATTTAGGGGTGTCATACGTCGCTAGAAATATATGAGTACTTTCATATGAATCTGGTCTCATGAGCTTTTTCCAGGTAAAACTCTGTTAGAATGGGTGATCAGTAACATGAGTCAGAATGGGTGTTGAACCTATGAATTATGTTCTCCAAAAAGGTGAAGAACGGTGAAATCACCCTGGTACCAAGAAGGTGAGTTATGAATTATGTTATAAATGAAGTATGTGTATCAAAGTAATATTAGTTACCATGAACCAAGAGTTCTAGACTTGATTAGAATAAATGAAAAGCTAGCCAAACGCTATGTGTCAGTCATGTGCTATTTCATGTTAGCCGAGTATTGATATTAAGTTTATATATGAATGATATGTGCTTAGGTGATCAAGGCACGCACGTGGCACGGTAGCTTTCTTTGAAGTTCTCAAGTTGAGTCACGGACTAGCCTAATACGTTTCATAAGATATGATTAGCACAATATGTTTAATATGAATACACATAATTGCATTACAATTGTATAAACATGTTTAATGCACAAATTACTATCCATAGTTCATGTCGACCCGCGTGTTCATATTTACCCATGGTTCAAGTTACCTCATTGTTCATGATTGTACTTTTATATCACCTTGTAATTCAAATTATCGTTGTTTTTTTTTTTTTTTTTTTTTTTTTTTTTTTTTTTTTTTTTTAAGCAAAATTTCAAGTTATCCATAGTTCATGATTGTGCTTTTATAGCACCCCATAGTTCAAGTTATCCATACTTCATGAATGTGCGTTTATAACACCCCATAGTTTAAGTTATCCATAGTTCATGAATGTGCTTTTATAGCACCCCATAGGTCAAGCTATCTCATAGTTCAGGATTAGTGCTTGTGTAGCACATATAGCTCCAAAGTTCATGATTAGTGCTCGTGTAGCACATACACCTCCAAAGTTCATGATTAGTGCTCGTGTAGCATCTATAGATCCAAAGTTCATGATTAGTTGATACGTGGGAATCGCACCAGGCTTTACCTCTCAAGGGATCTCGAGAAGCTTACAACCCCCACCAGGCAGTGTACCTGATCGTTGTAGTATAGTATAGTGACAAGTACCGGGGGATTGATCGTTCAACTAGGAATAGTGTCGCTAGGATTAGAAAACCTAAATAATAGTTCTAAAGATGAGGGATGATTATTTTTGTATTTTTATATTTTTTTAGAAAGCAAGTAAATATCTCGGATTTGAAGGATTTGGGCTGAATTAGTTGCTAATCAACTAACCCAATACTAAAGATGCAATCAAAATAAAATACTAGAAATGAAAATAAACTAAATTAACTAAGGTTGTGAGCAATAAATGGAGAAGTTGTGTTTACTTAGATTTCACTACTCCCTAGATATCTTTTACACGTTAATTACTTATTATAGTTGCGTGGATGACGGATTGTATTCCTTAATACCATTCATGGGGTGGCGCACTTAATTCCCCAATCCTATGAGTGCCTACTTCACTCCTATGTCGAGCCGGCTAAGAAGCTCCTAACATGGGATCATTAGAATTTACTTATGCATTAAATACAACCAATAAAACCTAGTGCACGTCAGTTCATGTTTCCTAAGACGTTCAAGCATGTTACCATTTGGAGATCTGCCAGTTTTCTTAAGCCTAACATCGAAATCATTCATCCAATACAACCATAAACAAGTAATCAACACATAATTAACATCTAGGTTTCATTAGATCCAAGCAAACACAAGATAGATCTAGCCTAACATGATGGAATTAAGACAAGAACAAGATATAGACAACCAACACATAGACATATTGATTGAATTAAAAGAATACTTATCTCAATTACACATGAAAGGGTTCAAGGGCTGAGAACCCTTGAAAAACCTATAAAATTCGTACTAAGTTCGGCCTTAGGGTTTCTCCAAAACTTCTCTCTTTTTAATGAATGAAAATTAGAAAACTAAGTTCGGCCTTATGCTTTGGCTTGCAGGACAATAATTTTAAATATGGTCAAGTTATACTGAGTTTGCAGGAATTGAATAATTCTAAATATGTTTAAGTTATACTGGATTTGCAGGGATTGAATATGGAAACAAAGGCAATCCATTCATAATAGGAAAACTGATAACTAAACATGAGTATTGTCTAAAGGCAAGAAACCCCAGAATCCTATCAACTATTAGGATCCAATTTATTACAATTTTCCTAACTACTTATTCATGTAATGCTTCACTCATCAGGTGGTTCATTATGCTTGCTGCTACCAAGGATTTGATTGTTTGCTGCCTACTCCGAGTCAGAGTCCGCGACAATATACCTAAGAAAACCATGTAAGAAATTCACCTGTTAATATCTGGCACAATATTAAGGCAATGGGAAAGTTTATATCGCATATGTACCTTTTTTTAACCTTCTTGTCAGAAGCCCCGCCAGCTTTCTTTCTTTAGTTCCTCTATTTCGGTGTCCGAATCTTCAACAACCCTAAAATAATACAACAATAAATGCCACGCTAGTTTATGGTACAATAACAAAACAAATTGCTGCCATCCACACCTTTTTTTTTTCTTCAGTTCCTCTATTTCAGTGTCTAAATCGTCAACAACATCCCTTAAATAATACAACCATAAATGACATGTTAGTGATAAAAAAAAACCATTGCCTAACCTTTTCTTGCTTTTTTCCTCAGCCGGCTTCGATGAAGTAGAGATTGATGGGTCATTTGATAATTTCTTCAACCGACGCTTTTCAGTAGCAGTACCTTGGTCAACTGTGCTAGAACTTGCACTTTCATCAGTTGGTTCGTCTGCACAAATTTTCTAACATGTGAAGCTCTCAAAGCTTCCATGCTCATAGTAAGTATGCGTTTTTAAGTGTGGGTAGTGCCTAAGATATTCCCTATGGCACGGGGCAACACAGACTGTACTTCTGAAGCCTGCACAGGAAGATAAGTTTAAATAAAATTATTGCAACATTATTTAACGTTATTAATGTACCTCGTCCTCTGTCCCAAAAAGGGACTCTGCTGATATTGCACAACGAAAATAAATAATCAGTTCAATTGGTATTTAAGAATCATTTTTGAGAAATATGTAGAGACATATGCATATAATCACTTTAGCATTTTGTATAGCAGCATTCGAGGGTTTTTTCATTGTTTAGTTAAGGGGTTAATTTGTAAATTGTAATTTTTTAAAATGTGATTCCCAAAAAGGTGGTGTTATTTGGTGTGATTACCGAGTGTTTTTTGGTGTTATGTTATTTGGTGTTGAAATGATGTGGCGCTGACGTTGCACAAAAACCCGGTGTTAACATGTTATCGTTCCCTTTGCTCTAACAGCGTTATGCTAGTCTTTATCAAATACATAATATTTAATAGACTTATGATCAAATGAGAAATATAATTAAGATAAGAAGAATGAGAAGAAACCACAACCACAAATATTAGATGCATCAACAAAAAATAGATGCATCTCCTATTATTTCTCTTTCTTTATTTAAAATATGTGGCTACAATTTCTTCTCACTCTTCTCATTTCAATAATTTTTCTCACTAGATCCATACTCATATTTAATATAATAAAATAAAAGAATTACGTTACCAGTAAATGTGTTGAAAAAAATACTAGACTCAAACACTTTTTCTCGATTAGAAAATGGAAAGAATGAATGATATTGTTGCGTATTTTAGATTGGGCATGAAAATGGAAATATGAATGAATGATGGTGAAATGATGATGTTGGATAGATTTGATCGATAAAATAACAAAATCTTGTTTCCAAGATCAGTGCTTTGATACCAAATGATAGGATCTTTTTAGAAATCACAAAGGAAATGAGAAAGATCTAGCTCAATAATAGGAAATTCAATGTAAAGAATGAACAACGAATTAGAGAACCAAATGATTTGTTATTAGAGATATGAAGCGTTTACAAGTAGAAAGAGAAGATTACAATTACAAGCATAGTGTAAAATGACCGAATCAATGTGCTTTTATACAAGGATTTGGTAGAAATGAAATTGGGTGGGAAAATTGGTTATGGCTGGTTTAAACTATTCTTGGCTGCTTTGACTTTTCTGTTTGACTTAATATGTTGACTTTAGTTGACTATTTTGAATTCCTATCATAAACCATCCCATGATTACACTAGGAAGACTAATAGAACAAATATTAAAACAAGAGAGATAATAATACTTAGTTAATGCTGGCATGGGAAATAAATATATGACCATTCAAATTGCATATCATGGAGTTTTCACCTGACATTATCTTGACTCATCACATTGTTGCCAAACTTTGAGTTTGTTAAGATATCAACCAAAACACCGAATATCATGGAGTTCGCACTTCTTCACATAATGTTTCAACTTTTGTTATCACATTTATATTCCAACACATAGTAAATCGAAATCTTATATATATTCGGTGTTTTGGTTGATTTCTTAACAACAAACTCACACATTCTTGTCCACAACTTGAATCTATAATCACTTGATTGACGCATGATGCATAGTTCATCACATATCTGCAATTTTCATTGTTTTGATCATAATACTACAGCTAGCAACAAGATCAGAAGCCGATGCAAGATCTCAAGCCCTCAGAATGACATGTGAGCATCAAAGAGAACACGATATAACTCTTTTCATGCCAAACTTTGAGCACAAATGCGAACTTCACGTAATGGGACAGCACATGTAGGCACCGGACCCGATATTAACTATGGACTTGCACAATGCTATGGTGACCTTTCATCAGATGATTGCATTTGTGCTATGCAGAAGCTCGTTCTGTTAATCCCAGCTGTTATCGAAACAAAGGTGGTCGAATCTATCTTGATGTCTGCTTTATGTGTGTTCAGAACTATAGTTTTTGTAAAGAGATTAGCGGGCCTAATGACACTATTTTTTGTGGGAATTCGACAAAAAAGAGTAGACCATTTCAAGATACAGTTAGACGGGCGGTTTTGAAAGCTGTGATGGATGCATCACAAGACAGCGATTACTTTGCTAGGGAACAGATGCTAGTGTCTGGTACTGGAAATGAGTCGGTGCATGTGCTTGCAAACTATTGGAGGACTTTAAATTCCATTCCAGACCATGTGTAAGGCGTGTTTCAATAACCAAATGTTTACCATGGTCTGAAGGACGTGCATTGAACACGGGTTGTTTGAGATAAAAGGCAAATTTCAATTCCATTCCAATAACTTATTAGATTGAATAGAACTATGGAATCATTAATTTTGGTACCATATCTTATACAACTTGCTAACTAAGAGTTATTTGTTTGTAGGGAAGATAATTGCTATTGTACTTTCAGTTAGTTCTGTAGCAGTTCTAGCAGTTGCTATGATGATTGTTTTGTATCATGCTGTAAAATGCAATTCTAAACTACTGAAATCTTAATCGTTTTAGGTTCTTATGATGTCATAAGACTGGCAAAGACACTTAAGGATAGTAGCTTGAACTTCAAATACTCCACTGTTGAGAAAGCCACTAGATACTGGGACGAGCCCAATAAGCTCGGGCAAGGAGGATTTGGGACTGTCTACAAGGTTCTTACCTTAAACGTTAATTAGAGGTGAAAGTGGGTTGGGTAAAGGGTATCGTAAAACGGGTAATAATTAAAAAAAAAAAAAAAAAAAAAAAAAAAAAAAAAAAAAAAAAAAAAAGGTGAGTTTATTTTTAATATATTGATAAAAAAAATTAAAAAAAAATGAATGGCTAGGATTGGTTCATTGGTTCTATGACGAATATGAGTTCTATATTGAACTTTTGCCATGTTAACAATCATATTTCTCACAATGACAGGATAAGTGTACCCTTTTGAATATATATGTTGCTCTAGAGATAGTAGATTTCGATACAACTTACAGCTTGTATTCTATTTTTCTCAATTCCTAAGAATGCATCATAAACTAACATTTAGTGAGGAGTCAGATGTGTCAGCTAACAAGTCAACTAGAGATAACCGAGAGAGTATTTACAGCGTCGAATGTCATAGCTTTGTTATCATGATCATTAGATTGAATTGATCAAAATGTCAGTATCTACTGAATGCTAGATAACATTTATGCGGACCAAAATGCCAAGTTCTTGTTGCATCAAAATGTCAGTGTCTCCTGGATGTTTTATAAAGCAATCTCTTTGCATAGTCGATGTATGAATTGTCTTCCATATGTTTGTTTACATATGTAACTTGTGTGATTTTTTTGGGGACAATAGAGAGAGCATAGAAGTAAATTGTATATGCTTAGGTCTAGTAATTGTGAGGAGGATTCTAATTCTAAGGTGGAGGTTGATTCATTATCCGATACCAATCGGCATCAATCCTCGAGTCCAATCTGAATCTGGTTTGAAAACAGCTTTGCTCTTTTTGTCGATGGCTTCCCTTAGAGGTATATCAACATTAGCATCACTAGTGCGGTCGCTGACCTGCATTAGGAACTTGACGTGAGATATAAGAATGGGTGTTCGAGAATGGCTGGGAATGACTTGTACAACAATAGCAAACACATGGTTTGTATTAGTATCCAGTAAGTAAAGTAGACAAATTATATCTTAAATTTTATCAAAGATCCAAATCTTCTTGGCCAATACCGAAAAGAAACGACTTACTAGAATATTTTCCATCGTAACAGCTTGAAGATGAGATCGTATGGAACCGAATATACTTTCTTTAGTGCATCCATATCATTTTCGAACATTTCACCCCTATCAAAGTAGTAGTGATCTTAGGCGTCATCATCCGGGAATTTGTGAGAACCCTTGCTCACACAGGCTAAAATAGTACACTTGTAACCATAATAATCACGAGCGTACTCGCCCAAATCTTTGATGCAAGCCGAATAATGACAATATATGAAAAGCCTAATCATTTGCTAGGAGGTTTCCTATTTTTAAGATAAGTTCTAAACCATTAAAAGAATTGGAATGAACTGAAATTTGCCTTTTAGGCTCTTATGCACACATTTGCATCCCCCCTCCTCCTAATTTATATTCCAAATAACCAGATAGTTGATCATACTTATCGAACACGTTTGCAGAACTCATGCTTCCATGAACTATATTATCTTCATGCAAATACCTCATTCTTTAGTGCATCCAAAGATGTATGTATATTAACTAGCATCTTTCATGCATTTGTACAACAACAAACATCCGCATGTGATCGGCAGCAGGATTATTAAAGTTACTTCCCCATATTAAGCTAGGATCCGCCATCTTAGGAACATATGCTAAAAAAATTGATCCGGCCACTCCTTGGCCATGGATATCAATTCTAAACCCGTAGATACTGCGGCAGAATCTACGGCACAATCTACGGCACAATCTACAGCACAATCTACAGCAGAATCTACGGCAAAATATACGGGTTTAGAACTAATACCAATGGCCAAGGAGTGGCTGGATTAGTTTTTTTGGCATATGTTCCTAAGATGGCCGATCCTAGCTTAATCGGGGAAAGTAACTTTAATAATCATGATACCAATCACAAGTGGATGTTCGTTTTTGTACAAATGCATGAAAGATGTTAGTTAATAAACAAACATCTTTGGATGCACTAAAGAATGAGGTATCTGCATGAAGATAATATAGTTCATGGAAGCATCAGGCCTGCAAACGTTTTCGATAAGTATGATCAACTATCTGGTTATTTGGAATATAAATTAGGAGGAGGGGGTATGCAAATGTGTGCATAAGAGCCTAAAAGGCAAATTTCAATTCATTCCAATTCTTTAAATGGTTTAGAACTTATCTTAAAAATAGGAAACCTTCTAGCAAATGATTAGGTTTTTCATATATTGTCATTATTGAGCTTGCATCAAAGATTTGGGCGAGTACGCTCGTGATTATTATGGTTACGAGTGTACTGTTTTAGCCTGTGTGAGCAAGGGTTCTCACAAATTCCTGGATGATGACGCCCAAGATCACTACTACTTTGATAGGGGTGAAATGTTCAAAAATGATATGGATGCACTAAAGAAAGTATATTTTGTTCCATACGATCTCGTCTTCAAGCTATTACGATGGAAAATATTCTAATAAGTCATTTCTTTTCGGTATTGGCCAAGAATATTTGGTTCTTTGATAAAATTTAAGATATAATTTGTCTACTTTACATACTGAATACTAATACAAACCATGTGTTTGCTATTGTTGTACAAGTCATTCCTAGCCATTCTCGAACACCCATTCTTCTATCCCCGAGGAAAGTGCCTCATGTTCCTATTGCAGGTCAGCGACCGCATTAGTGATGCTAATGCTGATATACCTCTAAGGGATGCTATCGATAAAAAGAGTAAAGCTGTTTTCAAACCAGATTCATATTGGAACTCAAGGATTGATGCTGATTGGTATCGGATAATGAATCAACCTCCACCTTAGAATCCGAATACTCCGAATCCGAATTCGAATCCTTAGAATTAGAATCCTCCTCAGAATGACTAACTACTCTAAACAAAAGATTACTCGTTGAAATTAAAAAATAAAATAAAAAATGTAAAAACGTATACCCGTTAGACCAGTTTGTAACCAATATCATCTTTCAACTTAATACAACCCATGCCCATATATACTTATATATTATTGTTAAATTTCTTCTGATGCAGCCTATTTTAATATCATGCTTCAACATAATAGAACCCAATAAAACCCAATACTATATATAAGAACTAGTATAAACGAATGTCAGTCATGGATGACAAATGCTAAGGATGAGACATGCAAGTAGATGGTGTTGAAGGCATACCCGTCATCACAAAAACAAAGAGCCAGTACAAAATGTTCTCCCTCTTACTTTCCCACCACTACACTCACCCATAGAAAATCTTGCTTATCCATGCTTCCCGAGTGTCACGAACTTCTTTATCAAGACATACGTCCCATCGATAAATAGTCTGTGCACACATAACATTTGTTTAGTTAATTATATAACTTGCACTATAAAAGTACTTCTAATTGGTTTATTGTTTAAAATTGTAAACTGTCAAAAGTAAAAACGTTGAAACATGTCCACAGTTAGTTACGAGAAGCTATGATAGACTCTGTTAGAAAAACATGTCCACACCTAAATTATTAACAAACCTGCAAAACAGAAACAAAAACATAATTTCATTCTTTTATTTGGTATTAAGGTGTAAATGTGGACACATACTCATTTTCAAAAAAAAAACAAATCTCCTCCCAATGTTGACTACAACATAAATGGAGCAAATAGTCATCAATCCAAATAATAGTAACATGAAAATCAGTATCATACTATCAATCTTTGTCCTTTAATTTCACATTGTTCAAAAGGTTCTTTTGTTAAACTTACCTAAAAACAACAAACAAGCTATCATAGTCTCTGTTAGAAAAACACAATTCAAATTCAAATTCAAATACACTTGCATATAAACAAGAAAAAGTCATGTTATTTGGGATATCATTTTAAAAATGGCCAAAGTATATACAATTAAACACACGACCAAACAAGCTAGCATAGTCTCTTGTAACAAATAAAATTGACATTTAAAACTAAGCATAAGTTAACATATTATTATGATGTAATGAACCTTAATAGTAGCAAAACTGAACTAACCAGACTGGCGGGAGATACCGTCACACCAGCAGCAAATGACGAAAGGTACAGAATGGGAAGGTAAGATGAGTTTGGTGAGATGAGGTAAGCAACGGAATTTTGACGGAGAGATGACGGCGGTTGACGGAGTGAGTTAGTGAGGTTGTGTATGAGACGTGGCAGTGGAGGTTGTGAGTGAGAGGATGTAATCGGTGACTGATGTTTTGGTGGTTAGCGGTGAATGTGGTCTCAGGCTGTGGTGCTATTGTTGTAAAAGTCATTCCCAGCCATTCTCGAACACCCATTCTTCTATCTCCGGGGAAAGTATCTAAAGCTGTTTTCAAACCAGATTCAGATTGAAACTCGAGGATTGATGCCGATTGGTATCGGATAATGAATCAACCTCTACCTCAGAATCCGAATCCTCCTATGACGCCGAGGCATAAGCGTAAACGAAACATGATAATCAAAAATTTTCTGGGCTCTTGAGAATTTCACGGAACACCCTGCATCACCGTAATAACCTCAAGGACCCTAAGAACCCCACGAATGACACGTGGGAAAAGATTGGGGTGACAAGTTTAGGATTCGAGGATTACATTACTAGTAAATTCCCACTACTCTTCCAGAAAGTGTATGAGGTAGTGAAAAGCCGTGTACCTTATCTTGAGGGTGTTTTTTAAAAGAGTACTCAAAAGTGAAACAGTGGAGCGAAAAACTATGGTGAGAAGGACTGCATTGATTATGCTCTCCCTTGCAGTCCTCACCATAGTTTTTCGCTCCACAATTTGACTCTTGAGCACTCCTTTAAAAAACATCCTCAAGATAAGGATCCACCGGTACACAACTTTTCACTACCTTATACACTTTGTGGAAGAGTAGTGGGAATTTGCTAGTAATGTAATCCTCAAATCCTAAACTTGTCACCCCAATCTTTTCCCACGTGTCATTCGTGGGGTTCTTAGGGTCCTTGAGGTTATTACGGTGATGCAGGGTGTTCCGTGAAATTCTCAAGAGCCCAGATTATTAACAAACCTGCAAAACAGAAACAAAAACATACTTTCATTCTTTTATTTGGTATTAAGGTGTAAATGTGGACACATACTCGTTTTCAAAAAGCCCAATGTTCAGTACAACATAAATGGAGCAAATAGTCATCAATCCATATAATAGTAACATGAAAATCAGTATCATACTATCAATCTTTGTCCTTTAATTTCACATTGTTCAAAAGGTTCTTTTGTTAAACTTACCTAAAAACAACAAACAAGCTGCTATCATAGTCTCTGTTAGAAAAACACAATTCAAATTCAAAGTATACACAATAAAAACGACGAAGCTATCTGTATCAAATACAGTTGCATATAAACAAGAAAAAGTCATGTTATTTGGGATATCATTTTAAAAATGGCCAAAGTATATACAATTAAACACACGACCAAACAAGCTAGCATAGTCTCATGTACAAATAAAATTGACATTTAAAACTAAGCACAAGTTAACATATTATTAAGATGTAATGAATATTAATAGTAGCAAAACTATAAATTTGGGGTCACATTAACCCTAATTCAAAAAAATCATACAATCACTAAGTTAACACTTCAAATTGATTACTAAATTTATGTTATGATACATAAAGTACCACAGAGACGAGAGGGATTTTTGAGAGTTTACACCTTAATACCTGTTGTTATTGATGGTTGATACAGCAGATAGTGATTAAATTCGAAACAAAGATGGAGAGTTTTAATGGAGGAGGTACTGGAGTTGGTGAGGAACGTTAATGAGGATGTACCGGCTCTGGTAGTTATGGAGTTATGAGTGTGTTTAATGAAGTCAAAAGTGGCAGATGAAATAAAAACTAGTACGTTTCTACAAGGCCCAAGCAAATATAATCAAACATATAAAATGGGTTTTTACAATGGGAATTGATTTACACACTTTCAAAAATAATTAGAACACTAAATGAGATTTTACAAGGTCGTTGCTGTGAAAAAAAAAAAAAAAAAAAAAAAAAAAAAAAGTTGTTTGAAGTATAAAATGTTTTAATGGAACCATATATGAATAACATGCTTATACTTATATTTAAAATCTAATTACAGATTTATAAATGAGTGACATTTTTGACACATTGATAGCTGATTTGTTTAGGTTTATTTATTCGTGTTTTTTAAGCACGTTAACTGCTTGAAACATAAGTAAACTTTTATGTGTTGCAATTTAGACATGTTTTAAATGTTAGGTTTTAAGGTTACACACCAATTCTCTTCTCTTTTCAGCTTGACAATCCTTAGCTTATTAAGGTGTCGTTTGTTTTTTCAGAGCTTTTACCTCTTCATCTGCAAATCATGTCTGCAGAAGAAGAGATACATATAAGCTCATCATCAGTAACAAGAAGACCGTTTGTTTTTTTGCGCTATTGAAGTACTTTTTTCCTAGACTATTTTAGTACTATTGAAGTACTTTTTTTTTCTTTTCCTTTTTCTTTTTCACAAGTTTTTTTACGTCTTCGTCTGCTTGTTACCGTTTTGGTACATTTTGACCATTTTTTACGTTTCATCCGTTTTTTTAACGTTTTATCCGTTTTTTAAGCTTTCATCCGTTTTTTACGTTTTCGTTTGATTTTTACGTTTTCGTCTATTTTTTTACGTTTTCGCCCGGTTTTTTATGTTTTTGCTCATTTTTTATGTTTTCGTCTCTCGTCTGTTTTTTTAAGTTTTCGTTCGTTTTTTACATTTTCGTCTGTTTTTTTTTATTTTTCGCTCGTAAGAAAATAGACTAAAACATTAAAAAAAAAAAAAAAGACTTAAACGTAAAAAAAGACGAAAATGTAAAAAAAAAAAAAAAAACAAACATAAAAGTAAAAAACAGTTGAAAATGTTAAAAAATAGACAAAAACATATGAAAACATTAAAGAAAGACGAAAACGTGAAAAAACGGATGAAAACATAAAAAAATAGATGAAAACGTTAAAAAAACGGGCGAAAACGTTAAAAAAAAACATAAGAAAATGTAAAAAAAAAGGACGAAAACCTAAAAAGCGAGCGAAAACATAAAAAAACAAACGAATATGTAAAAACGGACGAAAACGTAAAAAAAACGGATGAAAACATAAAAAATTTGATGAAAACGGAAAAAACTGACGAAAAGGTAAAAAAACAGACGAAAACCTAAAAAAAAAGGCGAAAACGTAGAAAAAATAGAAGAAAACGTAAAAAATGGTCGAAAACGTAAAAAATGGGCGAACACGTAAAAAATGGACGTAAACGTAAAAAAATAGACGAAAACGTAAAAAAACTGGCGAAAACGTAAAAAAATGAATATTGAGAAAGAGATGTAGTAGGGTTTGTGAATTAAGATGTAAGAAGTGAAAGAAGAGGTAATAAGAGGAAGGAGATGTCTAATTTTGAAAGAGAAAAGAAGATGAAAAAAGCTCTTTTATCTGAAAAAAAACAAACATGTTTCTCTGCGCGCCCGTAGATGAAAAAAGTGAGAAGAGTCGATAAGAGCTTATTTTGAAAAAATAAACAAGGCCTAAGTTGGTAACCACTCTCTTTTCTATTGTATGTGTTTTAATTTTTTCGGGTCAGGTCAATGATAGCTTTCTTTTTTCACCAACTGTCTACCCGTTTGACCCATATCCTTTAAATAAATTTTATTCTAACTGATTTAGAGTTGTTACAAGCTAAAGCTTACATTTTAATTGAATAGTTACATGCGTTGAGCTAAAGATTTTAAAGACATTTTGTGAAGTTAAACTGTTGGAAACCAAAAATTAATACTTCAGAATATATATTGTTTTGCAGGCTATGGAGTATGGACGCTTTGCGACCGAAATAGTTGTTCCTATATGCCCTTCATGTTTTGCAGTCATGTTGGTCCTACATGTTCTAAAACTTGATAATCTTCGGTAAGTTCATTTCTAATCTCATAATCTCATATATACATTATAGGATGCGACGATGCGTTTAATTACTTTTAGTATAGTTTATCTTATCATAACCATGGTTACTGCTGTTGCAAACTATTTTTTGCAAGTCTATACTGTCAATTTGATATATCAATGATGTTTCTTATTATGAAAGTGAACCAAATGGTGAGAGTTTTTTTTCTTGATACACACATGTAACTAGAAAGGTTACTTGCATGAATCTTTTGTTTCTGTGCATTGGGCTACATCGAGTGATTAACAAATAATCTCATAAGCATTATGAATGATTTGAGAATAAATCTTAAAAGGATTATTTTCAATGCCACTCATGTTGTCTTCTTAGAAAATTTGTGTTATTCAATGTGGCTTACCATTGGAATCTAAAACAATAACATTAAGGTTAATATTTCTCAATTTAACTCCCTACTAACCTTAGTAATTAATGAGATGCGTAATTTATATTGTATCTACTTATATTTGTATTTCGGTTGTGGCCTTGCACGGTAGAACATGTGACTATATGTGATCTTAATCATCATGAGCATTGCACGTAGTCATTCATCTTTGTCTCATTTGACCTACATTTAGTATGGAAAGGCTCGTATACAGTAGAAACTCGATAAATTAATACTCGATTATTTAATAAACTCTCTAAGATAATATTTTTTGCCGGTCCTGACTTGGAGATAAGGTGCTAAATTAATAATTCGTTAAAATTATAAGATAATACATTTTTGATAATTTCTTTAGACCCCATATAAAATATAAATTAATAATTCCTTATATATAACATATTACCTGAATGATTTATGAAGGTTTCTTGAAAAATGATTCAATTGTCTTTTGTTTTTTGTTGAAATCAATTTCCCCTTGAATCTCGTCTCTAATTTTCCTTAGCATGGTAAGAACTTCTGGTGTTGTTTTCTCATAGCTCAACAAGAAATTGTTCAATGTGATTGCCGCTTTAATAGCTTCGTTTCGCGAAGGGGGCTCCATTGTAGAACTTTCATCATCTTCTTCATCGATATCATCTTTATTAATTCCGATAACGCTTTCAATAATTTCTTCATCAGTCAACAACTGTGCAACTACATTTTCTTCTGGGTGAGTCAGAACATCTTCGACATCCATTGCATTGCGATAACCCAACTCTTTGATCAAATTCTGGAGTTCTTGAGTGCATAAAGTGATACATTGAACACAAGAAGCATAATAAGGTGGGAGATTGAAGGTTTCTTTCAAATTGGGTCGTTCATTTGATATACATGCATTGTATACAATAATTAAGTGGAAGCTTGAAAGGTGTTTGTAAACTAAGTATTCTATTATAAATTAATAAAATATTAATTAATATATAAATTAATAATTATTAATTTATCGATTAACTAATAACTCTTTTAATTAATAAATTTTGGTGATCCCAAGTGTATTATATTATAGAGTTTCTACTGTACAAGACATTGGAGGTAGTCATCGTGATACACATGTCATTATTTTAGTGGTTGTTGATGCTTAGCTTTGTTATTAGTTAAGAAATAGGTAAATTAGTAATTATGATTTTAGCTAGGGCACGTTTGGTAGGGTGAAATTTAAAGAAATGAAATGAAGTGCAGAAATCAAATCACAGAAATGAATCTCAAAGAAATTCAATATAAATTTCAGTGTTCGGTAACATAGAGAATTGACTCAAGAAATCAGTATTATTATTATTATTATTATTATTATTATTATTAAATAATAATAATAATAATAATAATAATAATAATAATAATAATTATTATTATTATTATTATATTATATATTATTATTATATTAAAATATTATTATTATTATATTAATATATTATTATTATATTAATATATTATTATTATATTAATATATTATTATTATATTAAAATATTATTATTATTATTATTATTATTTTATTTCATTATTATTATATTAATATATTATTATTATTATTATTATTATTATTATTATTATT
Organism: Artemisia argyi; assembly: GCA_030686995.1. NCBI lineage: Eukaryota > Viridiplantae > Streptophyta > Magnoliopsida > Asterales > Asteraceae > Artemisia > Artemisia argyi. Next base: position 80,838,763 of record CM060697.1, read on the forward strand.
ATTATTATTATTATTATTTTTAGTTTATTATTATTATTATTATTATTATTATTATTATTATTATTATTTAGTTGTGCAAAGAATTCATTTCTTTACCAAATAGATGGGAAACCAACTCTCCACAAAATACAAAGGAATCAAATTTTAGAAGTTACAATTCTCCACCTTTTTATTTCTTTGAGGTACCAAACATAAGAAATAAATTGATTTTCATTTCCGCATCCTTAATTCTTTGTACCAAACATGCCCTAAAAAGCATAGGAGTTGGAGAAATGTAGCCATGACCTAAATTGTTAATCTACTTTATCTGAAGTTTCAAAAAACTTTCACTAGATTATTTTTAATTGCAGTCTTGATACAGTAGATTTTTTTTTTTTTTTTTTTTTTTTTTTTTTTTTTTTTTTTTACTGAAAGTTGATATTAATACATTAGAAAACAATGAATATGCAAGTGTTATACATGATTATGAATCGTTGATGTTTTTTGGGCCGCTATTGACACAAGGTGTGCATTGTCGTGTTGTGTTGGGCGATGATTGATGCAAGAACAAATTGGTGAAGCTCCGAGAGGCATTAGAAAGAAATCGCTTTCTAAGTTGGGAAAATTGTCCAGAAATGCATCTAACTTGTCACATTTTGCTTTTATATACCATGAACTTTTTTTTATCTTATTGTAACTACAAACTTTCTTAATCTTACTATTGTATCCTAAAATTGCCTATTAGCTGACGTGGAAGGTGATTAAGTGAGGGTGATTAGGGACACTAATACATGCCACGTCAGCTAAGATTAGGGACACTAATACATGCCACGTGAGCTAATAGGCAATTTTAGGATACAATAGTAAGATTAAGAAAGTTTGTAGTTACAATTGGAAAAAAAAGTTCATGGTATACAAAATCAAAAGGTGGCAAGTTTGATGCATTTCTGGACAATTTTCCCTTCTAAGTTTAAGCTATGCACTGTTAAATTTAGAAATTAGAAGTTAAAACCAAAACTGAGTTGGACGAAAGAAGGTTAAAACAAATTATTTGTTTTCCTCTTAATATGACATCACCAATCGAAAGAACATCTGTTTCGGTCTTTCTAAACTTTGAGAAGCTGATTGTAATATTTCAAAATGGGTCGGGTTGAGTAACAGGTCAAAAAGGAGGTTTATCGAAGACTTCTTATCCAAATTTACAAGTCATTTATGTATGATTCTAAAAGGTGTTATCAATTTTAGTGGTAGATAAGTTTCCATTGGGTGATCAAAAACACATTTTGAGTGACTTTTGCCATTATAATCCGCTTGATTTATTTGGCATTTTAGAGATAAAATTGTCTGTGATAGTTAGGATAAAAATGTGACTTTTGCCATATTTGATACGTTCGACTTATTTGACCCGTTAGAGATAAATTGGTGTACGTGATCGTTAGGATTAACGATACACTTGATAAGTTATATTTTTCATATTTTTTCACTCATTTCATCGTAACGCTTATTGAAAATAAAGTCTTTTGTATGACCCGCTACATGACCTACCCAACTTGCCACATTTAAGGTCCAATAGGTTTCTTAGCTGGTTTTATATGTGAACCGCAGGTTATAGACTACTACAACACGAAGGGCGTTGTTGCAACATTTCCTGCAGAAAAACCCCCAAAGGAAGTGACTGCTGAGGTGCAGAAAGTTCTATCCTCGTAACTGATCTACTGTTTACTTTCTAATGTTTTGAATGTTGTATATAAACCCGATACATTATCGGAACGGCTTATTCTCAACTTCTTTTTGCTACCATTTACTATTTTTCCACCATTTACTATTTTTCCAACCTTGAGGAGCAGCTGCTTGAGTTGACATAGAATAAACTCTGATTATTATGTTTCAGTTTAAGAGTTTCCTTCGGCATCAAAGGCCAGAAATTATTGCAATTACAATTTATTGATTCTTCATTGTCATATGTATCATCCAAAACACCACCTAAAGCTTAGAACTGACTCCCGAAAGAGCCAGCTTGATCAACTCCTTCCTTAAAACCTTGCCGGGAGCATTCTTTGGAATCGAATCAATGAAACAAACTCTTCTTAGTTTCTTGTATGGGGCGACCTAATTCAATTGTTTTGTTTAGTGTGGGGGGTTTAGTTAAGCAATAAGATGGAAGTGAAGGAAAAAGTACCTGTTTTGCCACAAAATCTTTCACTTGTGCTTCATCAATGCTGCTACCTTTTCTTCTAACCACAAACCCCATGGGCACTTGCCCTGCAACCTCATCTGGATACCTGAAAAATTACACATACCCATTTTACTTAGAACTCAAGCACTTTTGTTTCTGTGTCTAAGATGGAGGGGTGAAATATATACGGAATCACCGCTGCTTCAGTTATGTCAGGATGTGAATGCAGAATGTGTTCCAATTCTACTGGTGGCACCTAATGATGTATAAAAAAATGTTCAAGTCCTGAGTTTACTATTTACGGACTTGAATGAATGACTGCATGTTGTACCTGATAACCTTTATATTTAATCAACTCCTTTAACCGATCCACAACAAATAAGAAGCCTTCATTGTCAAAGTAACAAAGATCACCTGTTCTGAACCATCCTTCTGAGTCCACCACTGTATCGATAACTTCTTTATCATCAACATACCCTGATCAACAAATCAACACGTGTCATTCAGCAAAGAATTTAGAGTAAACTTTAACATAAGAGTCCATAAGATATATTTAACCTTTCATTATGGATGGACCTCTAACCAATAGTTCACCATGATTCATCGGAGGTAAACTAACTCCGGTGTTGGGATCAACTATCTTGGCTTCACAATTGGCTATGAGCCGCCCTACGGTACCAAGTATCATGCTTTCACACGGACTTGCACCTCGTGCTATCGCACCTGTGGTTTCGGTTAATCCATATGACTGGCAATTGTTAACCATGTGCCAATTGCATAATTAGTTCACCAATCAAACACTCAAATAAAGAAAAAAAATATTAATCAAGGTTGCATGCCAAGATTGTAATGCAACTTACCTGCACCAATGACACATTAGGAAATCGTCTCCTAAATTTATTAATCACGGCCACTGTGAGCGGCGCTCCGCCGCTAGCAACAGACTCGAGAGACTTCCAATCAACACTGTTAACCAAACGTTCATTATTTCCGTCCAACAATGCCACAACCACTGGTGGCGCTACCGACAAGTGAGTAACACTAAACTCCTCAATCAACCTCACCATCACTCCCAAATCAAACTTAGCTATCGAAACTAAACTCTCGCCAAACGCCACCATCCTTAAACACAACGTGAACCCATACACATGAAAATACGGCACTGTGGATAGATGCACTGCTGGTGATGACGATGACCTAGGTTTACGGCCAGATAGTGCTCCAACGATCGTAGATATTACATTTTGATGGCTCAATTTCACCCCCTTTGTCTTTCCGGTGGTGCCTAATAAAACTCAAAATTAAGACACATAGAAAGAGTGATTGTTACATTGAACATTTCACTCTTAAACTAAAAATGTACCAAAAGATTGTGTCAGAGGTAGTGCATGACTAATAGCCAAAGCAAATATGATTGTTACGTTAAATTAATATTTGTTGTCTATTACGTAGTATTATACACTTCAACTGAGCCAAGGAGTCAAGGACCCAAGCTAACTAACGAGCTAACTTAAGGCAGACCCGAAACATATACAACATGTACTCGGTATAAGTCTTCTTTGAGGGTTAAAATTAGGCTTGTGAACTCGCGAGCCATATAAAGCTTGTGTTACTATCCTACACATCTGTACTCTTTTACGTACATAAACATGTGATTCTTTTTGCTTTGTTAAACTTGCAGAGTATATTGTTAATTTTCGCATTTTGTCTCTCGAGTATGCTGTTAGCTTTGTTTTCAAGTACCACATGTGAAAAGTGAAAACGCATGGTGTTCATAAATGTTAGATACATATATTTTTAAAACTAGAACAATTTCTATCTTTTTCATATTGTTAACTTTTGTTTTGAACTCTAGCGTGATATATAGTCTAGTTGTCAATAGTACCTGACGAGTACAAAATCGCCGCAGTATCAGATTGTAAGACTTCGATTTTTGTTAGGTTTCCATTAGACTTGATAACTCTCATCATCGATTCAAATTCAGGTGAATCAATTAACACGATCGGATAACCAAATCCAACTTCCAACAACTTATGTTTTGAATCTAACGTAGCAAAAGTAACCGTTGGTTTACACAAGTGGATTTGGCGCGAAACTTCTAGAATCGAGCTAACAGGATTCGCAGGCGAAACAGTGACACCTATAGCAAAGAGTGAAAGGTATAAAATCGGAAGATACGATGAATTTGGTGAAATGATGTAGGCAGTGTCTCCTTTAGTGAGTGATAAAGGCGGTTGACGGAGTGAGACGGTAAGGTTTTGTACGAGATGTGGTACATCAGAGTATGGGATGGAGCAGCGTGTGGTAGCGTCAATGAATGATGCTGACATGGTTGTGGTGACTGAGAAGATAAAATCGGTAACTGATATATTCGTAGACTCTAGTGGTAGTGGTAACGGTGGTCTCACGCTATGATAGATTAAGGTTTTTGAGCAAAATCCATTTGAAGTAGAAATTGTCATTGTTTTTATTCAAGTTTGTGGGATTCAAATTTCATAGTATCATAAGATATAAGAAATTATTGTAAATGGAGACAAGTAGTCACTATTGGAGAAAAGTATGATGTCTACGTGCTAATCCAATATTATCATTACTATATGTGGTTATCATTCGGTATGCAAATAATTACTGTAAATGGAGACAAGTAGTCACTATTGGAAAAAAGTATGATGTCTACGTGCTAATCCAATATTATCATTACTATATGTGGTTATCATTCGGTATGCAAATAATTACTATATGTGGTTATCATTCCTCATTCGGTATGCAAAAATAGAAACTAGATGTTAAATATCATGTGTTAAATGCGCAACAAGTGAGATATTTTTAGTAATAGTACATGCTGTCCTTTCAACTGGTTCCACTTAATTTTGTACTGCTTGATAAATTTATGTTGTTAATGTTAACAACTCTACTTTCTTTGGTAATTCATTGGTCTCGGTTGCATTTTCAAACTGGAACCGATTACCAATTAACACCTATCAGTGAGAATACACATTCTTCATTACCATCAACGTTAAACACCGCCTAAAGCTTAGAATTAACACCCGAAAGTGCCAGCTTGATCAACTCCTTCCTTAATACCTTTCCAGGAGCATTCTTTGGAATCGAATCAATAAAACGGACCCTTCTAAGTTTCTTGTATGGTGCAACCTAATTCAATTGTTTTGATTTTTGTTTAGCAAGGAGTTTAGTTTGACGATAAGAACATAATTTAAAGGAAAAAGTACCTGTTTTGCCACAAATTCTTTTACTTGCGCTTCATCAATGGTGCTTCCTTTTCTTCTAACCACAAACCCCATGGGTACTTGCCCTGCTAACTCATCCGGATACCTGCAAAATCAAACATGCCATATTTACTAACAAATATAGCAATTCTGTGTTTGTGTCCACCAAGATTAAGGGGTTAAATGCATACGGAATCACTGCTGCTTCAGTAATGTCAGGATGTGAATTCAGAATGTGTTCCAATTCAGCTGGTGGCACCTAAATGTGATTTGTATAACTTAGAAAATCATAGATCATATCAATAGAGGTGGCAATTTCAACTTGTTTACTTATTCATGTATGGGTCAATCCGAATTTTGTTTTTATCACTAACGAGTCAAATAAAACAAAATCTGATAAAAAGGAAACGGGTCAAACGGCCAAGAGTCAACCAAGTGTATTCTTAATGCATAAAGCCTCATAAATCATTTTATATTATCAAATATTACAAATATAATCTTTATATATCATATTCGACACACTAATGTTTGAATAGAGTTAGCATTCTCTTGACAAATATATCTCTGGTAAACCCGATTTCACTCACCGGTTTGTTTCTTTGGTCTGACCCAAGCCCATTCCCAATGCTGCCCATTCTACCACCTACACGTTTTAGTTATAAAGAAATGAATGCTTGACTGTATAATGTACCTGATAACCTTTATATTTGATCAATTCTTTTAACCTGTCAACTACGAATAAGAAGCCTTCATTGTCAAAATAACAAAGATCACCGGTTCTAAACCATCCATCTGAGTCCACCATCGTATTTATAACTTCTTTATCATCAACATACCCTAATCACAGAAAATTAAACCACCAATTCAAAAGAGAATTCTAAAGCAAACTTTAACATGAGAGTGCAACAATTTTTTTATTTATTTATTTATTTTTTTTCAAATTTGTCACTATTTCTTTTAGTCCATCAGATTTCTTTTACCTTTCATTATAAATGGACCTCTAACCCACAGTTCACCAGGGTTCATAGGAGGTAAACTAACCCCTGTGTTTGGATCAACTATCTTTGCTTCACAATGGGCTATGAGCCGCCCGACAGTGCCTACTATCGTGCTTTCATAAGGACCCGCTATTCGAGATACTCCACCTGTGGTCTCGGTCAATCCATATGCCTAACAAATGTAACCATATATCAATGGCATTAGTTCATCGGTTGATACGACAATTGGAACAAAAATCAAATCAAAGTATTAAGCAAATAAGACTGCTAAACAAGACATGCAACTAACCTGCAGCAATGATACATTGGGAAACCGTCTCCTAAATTTATCAATCACAGCCAACGTAATTGGCGCACCGCCGCTATAAACAGTTTCCAGTGACTTCCAGTTAACTCCTTCCACCGAACTCTTATTATTTCCGTCCACCAGTGCCACCACAACCGGTGGCGCCACCGCCATATGAGTAACACCAAACTCCTCAATTAACCTCAGCATTACTCTTAAATTGAACCTAGCAAATGACACTAGACTATCACCAAACGCGATCGTTCTTAGACACAGTGCGAATCCGTACACATGAAAATATGGCACTGTGGATAGGTACACCGCTGGTGACGACCTTGGTTGACGTCCAGCAAATGCTCCGGCTATCGATGCGTCAATTTCACTCCCTTCATCTTCCCCGTGGTACCTAATAACCTCAAAAGAAATTTATTAAGAAAAACTATTGTTTATACTGAATAAAGTTACATCAATCATCATATTATATATCATCACCATCACTTTTAATTCATACACCACTTAATAACATTAAGTACTTTATATACATACGTACAAGAAAATAAGTCAAAGCTAGTGCAAGGTAACATAGTCAAAATGCATATAAACACTATTTGTTGAGCATAAACTGTGAACATATAATCTCGTTCTTTGCTTCATATGTAAACAATAAATACACGAAGGACCATTATTGTTAGTTATGTTAGTTAGTAACCGAAAAGTAGTTATTGGCGGTTACAGAAGTTAGTTACAAGTTAGTTACATTCGGTTATTACCGAAAAGACACAATGGTTCAAACATGTCGTTTGGAACCTTATATATAGATGTACATGTACTCGATTACAATGGTTAGACGAAATACATATTCATTTACACTTTGCAACTTATATATCGATCTAGTTTGGGACAACAATTGTTCTAACCGGTTTCACAAAATTTCTTTCCCACTCATTTTATAACCAATCGATGTGTTTGTTCCTTCCTTTCCTATGTCGCGTTAACAACAAACACAAAAGAATACTAGCGCTCTTCTACTCTTGCTCCACGTTTCCTTGTCTACGTCAAGAGTTTCCTTCCTATCCCTTCGATGTGTCCAACGAAGTTTTGTCCCACCAATATCGTTTGATGTAAACGTTTGCAACCCCACACAAAATAGATCGTGCACTATCTTATTTTGCGTCTTCTTATTCAAGTCGTTGTCTCCCTTGGAAGAAAAGAGAAAAACAACACACGTCCTACTGAAAACGTTTCGTTCCCAGCGTGTATCCTCCTTTGGTCTTCTCGTTAAATGTATTTGGTATCCAAACGAAGTCGTATCAAACGCTTGCTCTAATGCCACTGTAGAATCGTTGCACAAGTCTGATTTCCAGGATAGATTCAAAATCAAACAAGCATCATGTAGACATCATTCAACAACATCATGAAGGAAACAAAGATGAGTTTGAACCCTTTATAACTGATATATATAAACGGAATTGGGTTCAAACAAGGAAATTCAGGGAAAGTCTATAAGCTTACTAAAGCTTTATATGGCTTAAGACAAGCACCAAGAGCTTGGAATGTGAAGCTTGATCAAACTTTAAAGTCATTAGATTTTAATAAGTGTAATCTCGAAAAAGTAGTTTATACGAAGAGAAGCAAGAATTCTACACTTATAGTTGGAGTTTATGTAGATGATTTGATAATCACGGGCACTCCAAGGAAGGAATTAGAAGTATTTAAATCCCAGATGGAAGAAAATTTTGAAATGAGCGACTTAGGATTGTTAGCTTATTACCTTGGGATAGAGACAAGGAGGAGAGATTACAATCAAGCAAACACGTTATATTAACAAGATCTTGAAACAAACAAATATGATGGATAGTAATGATACGAAGATACCAATGGATCCTGGTACTAAGTTGGTCAAGGCGGAAGATGGAAACTCAATTGACGCAACTTATTACAAAAGCTTAATTGGAAGTCTCAGGTACTTACTACATACAAGACCAGATCTTAGTTACTCAGTCGGACTACTCAGCAGATTCATGCAAGACCCGAAGGATCATCACCTGAAGGCGGTAAAGCAAGTAATCCGATATATCAAAGGAACAAAGGAGCATGGCATAATATACAAGAAAGAAGGCGGCTGCAAGATTACATGTTACAGCGACAGTAGTTATGGAATCAACACAAATCAAGGAAAAGGAACTACTGGGATAGTATTTTACTTTGGAGAGTCACCTATTACCTGAATTCATGGCGGCTACTAGAGCAGCATGTCAAGCCTTATGGTTAAAAAGACTACTTAGTGAATTAACTAGATGGGAAGAGAAAAGGATAACGTTGAAGGTCGACAACATTTCAGCAATAGCACTCGTCAAGAACCCAGATTTTCATGGAAGAAGCAAGCACATCGACATTCGCTATCATTTCATTCGTGAATGCGTAGAGAATGGGCACATCAATGTTGAACACGTCAGTAGAGAACTACAAAGAGCAGATATTCTAACGAAGGCTCTACCAAGATTGAAGTTCGTGACTATGCGACAAATGCTCGGAGTTCAATATTTAGGACGAAGCAACGATCAAGATGAAGGAGGAGAATGTGAACATATAATCTCGTTCTTTGCTTCATATGTAAACAACAAATACACGAAGGACCATTATTGTTAGTTATGTTAGTTAGTAACCGAAAAGTAGTTATTGGCGGTTACAGAAGTTAGTTACATTCGGTTATTACCGAAAAGACACAATGGTTCAAACATGTCGTTTGGAACCTTATATATAGATGTACATGTACTCGATTACAATGGTTAGACGAAATACTTATTTATTTACACTTTGCAACTTATATATCGATCTAGTTTGGGACAACATAAACCACAAGGATGTAAATGACTGGAGCCAACCCACGAGCTACTTACAGTCCAATTCAAGCTCGAGTGTCGAAATTCAGCTTGTGAATCCATTACCCTTATGAAGCTTGTGCCATTTTACATTTATACACTTTTGTAGATATATAAATTTACATAGATCATAGATGGTATATGTAAACAGGTTAAAGTTCTGCCTCTCACCAAAAACAAGACGCTAAATGCTAATCGCTTCTGTAATTAGCGTTTCAAATGTGGACGTTTAAACAAACTCCAAAAGGTAAACGTGCGTTGCCAAACAAGAATTATATCCTAACGCTACAGCAAAGCTCATCGCCAAACAGAGCCTATATTACAATAATGTAAAAGCAAATAGTCTCCATTTGGCAAAGCACTATATTAAAAGCAAGCTGCTAGAACCATATTCGTAATCACTGTCGCGAGGAACTACTGTAGTAGTTTTATTAAATTACAAAGACCATTTCATACAATGATCAGTAAAACCAGATAGTGTCCTTTTCAGCTAAGGCTGTGTTTGACAAAACTAGGACTACCTAGCATTATCATTAGCAACTACTCGTAATACAATAGTTTTTTTTTTTTTTAAACTATAAGAACCACTAATAGAAATAATGCAAAAGCAAAGTGTCCTTTTATCAAGGACCATTAAAAAAAAGCTGATCGACTGGAACAGCAACGCAATTAAACCTAATCGGGCTGGGTTACTCACGTCAATAACTTTTATTTGGGTTATTCGGGTCAACCTGAAAAAATCCAAATACTAAATAAGGTCGGATATCGGGTTGAAAATATTTAGCTACTGATTGACCCACCCGATTACCTGAATAACGATTTCTTCTATTATATATATATATATATATATATATATATATATATATATATATATATATATGGAAGGGATCCAGTAAGAAGAGTAAGAAGAAAAACTAAAATAGGAAGAATAAGAAGGATTTCTAGCCACACATTTCAAATAGAAGGGAGAATTTTAAGGGGAGATGCATCCATTTTTGTAGATGCTAAAATGAGTGGTTGTGGTTCCTTCTTATCATTTTTATTTTAATTATTCTTCTTATTTGATCATATATATATATATATATATATATATATATATATATATATATATATATAATGTAAACATACTGAAAGTGGCAATTTTTTTAATCATTTTACTCATATTCTGGTTTTGACCCGAACCCGACTAACCCGAGTTCTTAATAAGGTCGGGTTCGGGTATATTATTTTAGCCTCAACCCAAATTGACCCGACTAACACCCCTACCTGCAAGCAGTATCGCAATACACTAATGTAAAAAGCAAATAGTGTATTTGGAGGCTATGTTCGGCAAAACTAGTTTTAAATGCAGTATCGCAATAAACTAGTTTTGTACCTGAAGAGTACAAAATGGCGGCGATATCGTCTTGCGAAACCTCAACTTCCATCAACTCCTCTCCACCACCACCACCACCACCTCTCATCATATCTTGAAACTCGACCGAATCAATCACCACAACCTTCCCCTTAAACCCAGCCCCCACCACCTTCTCAACACAATCCGACGTGGCAAACACAACTGACGGTCTACATAGCTTCATCATCCTTTCAACTTCTGAAACCGAACTAACCGGATTGGCGGGAGATACCGTCACACCAGCAGCAAATAATGATAAGTACAGAATCGGAAGGTAGGATGAGTTTGGTGAGATGACGTAAGCAACGGAATGCTGACGGAGACATAACGGCGGTTGACGGAGTGAGAGTGTGAGGTTGTGAATGAGACGTGGGATGGTGGAGAGTGGGATGACGTGGCGCGTGGTGGCGTCTATGAGTGATGACGTGGCGGATGACGTGGAGGTTGAGAGTGAGAGTATGTAATCAGTTATGGATGTTTTGGTGGAGAGCGGTGGGAGTGGTGAATGTGGTCTCAGGCTGTGGTAGGTTTTGGTTTCTGGGTTATACCCATTTTGGGGGTTAATTGAAGTCATCTTTTATTTTGTTTGGTTTCAAGAGTGTTGGTTGGTTGATTGATGAGAGTATAAATGTCAAAGTTGTTGAGAATCTATTGTCACTCTTTCAACTAGTAGTGGATTTCAATTTGATCTTGTCATCTTTTTTGTTTGTTTAGTTGATAATCTACCTTGATAGAGCCAATTTACAAACAAGATACTATTCATTTCAAAATTTCGAAATATTTGCTTTTAATTCTAGAACTATTCTCACAGGTCACATTATTTCATCTTCTACCATAGTATCACATCATCTTTCTTTTTTCCTTCACTCTCTCTTATTTTTCCTACACAAACTCACAAACCAAACAATTAAGGGGTTGGCAACACTCCCCTCACTCAAAATCCCTTCACTCACTTACAACCAATCTTTTTATGTCACATCATTCTCTCATTTTTTCTTTCACTCACACATTTTTTGTTGGCATCACACCACTCACCCTTCACTCACTGTGATTTACTCTCCAACGTTCCAATTTCTTTTCTTTCTCGTGCGGTAAACTTTCACGCAAAAGCCGCCCCGTGAGGTACCGCATGGTCGGCGGCGGTGTTCCCGCACGGGAAAGACCCCGTTCCGTGCCTCCCCGCACCCATTGCCAACCCCCTAATAATAAGGTTTTTTTAACTTGTGCCTTAAATTCACAAGTTAAGCACACCACCCCACAAAAAAGTATACAAGTATTCACATAAAAGTACAGACAAGTGTACTTTTATGTGAGTCCCTGTGTACTGTTGGTGTATTTTTTGTGTGCTTAACTTGTGCCCTAAAGCACAAGTTAGAAAAGTCCTTAATAATATAAACATTCAAAAAAGATACACTTGGCACGCAATCCTATTTGGTGAGTTGGTCACATTTGATTGCATTTTCTTCTCTCCTCACGCATCACCTAGTTGCTCTAAATAAGCCTCATGCGTAACCAACATCAAGAAAGCACCTCACGCTGCACAAGAAAGCACCTCACGCTGCACAATTGGGTGCAACCTTATACTTTTACACAATTTAAACTTTCAATTATTGATTTTCTAAATTATATTTATTACGAAACAAGACTTCAAATCCATATGGCAAATTTATCATATATGTTGTGACATTACAAATTACTTTAATCACGTCACAACGCGCGAGTAATTAAAGCCTTGTTCACTTAATTTACATGTTTGTTGGTTACTTGTACTGTGAAGAGGTGTTTTAAGACAAACGTTGCTTGTTGCAGCTGTTATTGCTAGCTTGTTTGAATGCTTAGATTAGAATCTATGGTCACCATTGACATCATTTTCATAACAGCGCCACATCATCATTCAGCAAAACACTAAACCAATCACTTTTAATTTCTATAGTTATCATCAAACCAAAAATATAAAAATACCCTATTTTATATAAACATACTCCATAATATACCTCATACACACTCACAGACCTAATAAATACCTCACTTTTCTTTGGTTGGTATAAAGGTGTGCAGACCACCAATATGGTGCCAAAAAAACCCCACCATTGCCCATGGTCGTGGGATGCTTTTATGAGGACCATGTGTCACATGGTGAGGTGATGGTGATGAATCACCCACCATGAAAATTATGCTTAACATTTAAAAGACGGTACCTCCTCAAGTAATTACAAAGCTTTTTCAATAAAAGTAATATAATGTATTTTCAAATAATCATTTCAATGAGAACAAATTATGTAAAACTTTTTAACATATTTAATTTTAAGATATATCTATACAACTTTATAACGGATTTGAGACTTTCTATAAGCGGAAGTCTTAAAAAAATAAGCCTACACACTTACTATAAAAAGATAGTATAGCTTGCGTACGCATTATTATTATTATTATTATTATTATTATTATTATTATTATTGAGAGGCTAATTTATTAATCAGAAAGGCTACAAGGCGAAGCTGGAAACAAAACTACAGCAAAAGGAGAAAAGAAAGCCATAACAGGCAAACGATAGACAAAAAGAACCAAACTAATAAAACCGAATCAATAAGTTCTTCGGGTTAGAAATACAGTTGTTCCAATTAAGCATACCCTTTTTACACCTTGCAAGAATCCAGAGCTTCGGTATAAGTGAGCTTGTAACAGCAATCCATTTCAAAAACATGTAACAACCCACTTTATAATGGGTATTTATGTGGAGTTTTAAACTTTAAGTTGTAAATGTATTTGTGATTTTAAAGTCAAAGTACTAACTTTCATTTTAATAAGTACATTATTGTTCAAAAGAGGTCTACCAAAAGTCAAATAATATTATGCATTGATATGGAAACACTTGATCGAAAAATATGTTTGATGTTTTGGTATAAGTGAGTTTGGGATGAATTGGACACGACTTGACCTGACCCGACTTGTTAACTATTTGAGTTGTTGAATTTTTACTAAAGACGGGAGCCACTTTTGATTTACGGCTGAAATATTGTGCCATCGTAAAAAAGTTGCTTTGAATAGATTATTGCCATAAATTAAAATCACACGAGTACCCGCCGCTGCAACGCGCGAGTACCTAGCTAGTATGATATACATGTGTGATATGAGTGTGTTGAAGTCTTTCTTTTTTTTAAGAAAACAAAGGTTTTTTTTTTCCAAATATTTGAGCATGCTCTCATCAAAAGAAGTCATTATCTTAATAAATAAAAATGTTGATTGACACACTTTTACTTTTGATCTGCACACTTCAATGTACAATCTTCAGAAATAGTATATAATAAATGCACAACTACTTAAAGCACAGTTTGGAGTATGCAATCAAAAATAAAAATGTGTAAATCATTAGCCAATAAAAAGCTTTTGAATGACTTATTAAAGAAATAAAAATCTTTCCTCAAACATGCATTTGAGATGTCTTAAAACTTTATTTGTGTAAAATTATGTGAGAAACAAAGTGAAAACAAAAGAAACTATTAGGAGCTACTTCTTCTATGTGTTAAATCTTTAGAGCAACTTTTACCTTAATTAGTGGTAACATTTATTAACTTAGTTAAAAAGGTATTATATATCGAAAGCTACTTGTTTCCAAAGATTACACTACATTATCTAAAGTCTAAATATTTTTTATGAACTATTTTTTATTAAAATCAAAGCTCGTTCCAGAAGCTATGCGTGAAACATACACTACATTATCTAACAAAGCATGTGTGTCAAGTGTCAAAATTATTCGTGTTTGTCCTAAAAACAGTTTAATTTTTGAATAAGTAAAGTCAAAATTATTGTTTTACTACAAGTTACATGCATGAAAAGAGTAAAGGAAAAAAATAGTCATTTTTTAACCAAACTTGCATTAATTGCCTACAGTCATGATTTACTTATTTATTTATTTATCGTTTGTAAACACTTTATTCGTGACAGGAGTATAAAATAAAAAGGCTGTGTCCCAACTTGGAATCAACAAAGATTCTCAGTGTCGCGGCTCTGTTCATAGATAAAGAGGCTATGTCTCTGGAGAAGCTATCCTCATGGTTGGAAAGACGTGAAATTTCAATAGAGAAGATCTCTCAATGGGGTCTTCATGGAGCCATCGTTCAATGTCGTGATGTTGAAGACTATACTCGTCTTTTCCAAAGTTCTTCAAACGACGATAATGGATTCCCAAAGATTCAACCTATGACCGAAAGGGAAAATTATTATTCAAGATTCATTTGGCTCGAGATAAAAGGAATACCGTTCGAGTAGGAAACAACCATCAATATTTCAGATATTGCTCAGGCTTGGGGAAAGGTTTTCTTTGTCGACAGAAACCCATCAGGTTCTAATTTTTGTTTTCTAGAAACATGTGATCCAAGACCCATTAGGGGGTGGCAACGTTTGCATTATACCCTTCAGCAAGCTCGGTATCATTCGGCATCACCATTGCCAATATTTCGGCATGGTGCTCGGCATCAAGATTTCGGTATTGTTTGCCGATTCGGTATGGTTGGAAGCTTTTAACTTTTTGAACGTTGGCATTTAAAGCCATAGTCGTTGAAGGCATTTTCAAAAAAAGAAAAAAAATCCCTTTAAATTCACTTTTACATCTAAACTTATTCACACATAATTAAAACATCAAATCACACAAACAATTTACATTTTAGTAACCATGTTATCATCTTCTTCATCCTCGGTCGAGATAATTATTCCCCCCGACTCATCCGAAGAATGGTTATCCAGTATGATGCGTGGTTTTGCAACCTTGCAAAAGGTTTTACCTATCAAGGGATCTTGAGAAGCTTGCAATCTCCACCAGGCAGTGTACCTGACCGTTGTAGTATAGTATAATGACAAGTACCGGGTGATTGATCGTTCAACTCAAAGAATAGTGTTCGCTAGGGTTAAAACTCAATTAAACTAAGTATAGAGGTGAGGGATGATTCTTTTTGTATTTTTATATTTTATGGAAAGCAAGTAAAAATCTCGGGCTTTGAAGGAGTGGGCGGAATTAGTTGCTAATCAACTAACCCAAATAACTACAAATGCAAACAAAATAAAATAAAATGAACTTAAAGTAAATGTGGCGAAAACAATAATAAGAGAAAATGTGTTTACTTAGAGTTCACTACTCCCTAGCTATCTTTTACCGGTTGATTAGTTTGTTACAATTGCATGGATGACGGGTTATATTCCTTAATACCATCCGTAGGGCCGTGTACGATCTTCCCTAACTCTACAAGCTTCTACCTCTTCCTATGTCGAGCCGATTACTAGCTCCTAACATGGCCTCATAAGTAGTTACCTATGCATTAAATATAAACAATTTATCATAGTACACCTCCGATCATGTTTCTTAAGACGTTCAAGCAAGTTACTAATTGGAAGTCTGCCAGTTTTCTTATGCCTAACATCGAAATCATTCATCCACAACAACTATAAACAAACAACCAACCAATAATCAATATCTAAATTTTATTACATCTAAGCAAACACAAATAAAACCTAGCCTAGCATGTTAAAGAGAAGACAAGCATAAGATATAATCAAACAACACATAGACATATTGAATGATTGTTGAAAAACTTATCTTCAATTAAGCATGGATGAAACAAGGGTTTGAAACCCTCAAAAATACAGTAAAATTCGTCTAGGGTTTTCTCCTCTCAAAGTTACACACAATGAATGAAAAATCAAAGACTATATATAGAATAATGGGTCTGACGGCGTCAAGAGTAGGGTTTGACGCCGTCATCTCGCCGCCAAAATTATCATCGTATTTCCTAGATCCATTTTTGACGTCGTCATGTGTAAACTTGGTCTTGGCCGTCACATGCAAATTACTCTTGACGGCCTTGGTGACGCCGTCATGTGCAATTCTTCCAAAACCTCTCTGGCGCGTCACGTGTAACTTGATTTACCCACCTCTTTGTCAAAGGGTGACGGCGTCACATGCAATTCCTGACGCCGCCAGGTGCAATTTCCATCATGAATTTGAGACTTTGTCGTTTTCTTTACTTTTTCGCTCCAAAAACGTCCAAAATGCTTTCTTTTTTAAATTTCTTCTCAAAAGTACCTGAAATGACAAAAGGAACGATTTATGGCAATATTTGATCAAATAATCTCGACTTTAGGCTTAAATGACCCCTAAAAGCGATACACTTTTCGTCTCATCACAGTAGTACCTTCGAAACCTTTTTAGCTGCGTACGAAGCTCTTGAAGACACGGCAAGCTCTACCGAAGTCCATGGTTATGTCAAACGTTTTCGTGAAAAAGCTTTAGAAAATCTATTGAATGACTATTTCGTTGAACAACCAAAGTTTAACGAAAGTGATTTTCGTGAACGTTTTCGTATGAGTAAAACCTTGGTTTTAAAAATTGTTGGTGACATTGAAGCGCAATTTGAATGGTTTCAACAGGGTCAAGATGCGTTTGAAAAGAGTAGTTTCACGCTGTTACAAAAATACACATCGACAATTCGGCAACTCGCAACGGGTGAACCTCCGGATAGATTTGATGACTATTTAAACATGGCACGAAGAACTTCAGGTTACTATTATTATTATTTTTTCGTTATTCATTTTTTTTAATTGTTTTTGTTTTTATTTTTTTTTTAATATTTTGTTATTTTTTTATTAAAAGTTGTCGTTTTTTTTAGGTGAATGCCTTGATAAATTTTGCGATGCGATTATAAAGTTATATGGTCGAGAGTTCTTACGTAGGCCGACAACCCATGACGTTGCATGGTTATTCGAGGCACATGAAGAAAAACATCACATTCCTCGAATGCTTGGTAGCATTGATTGTACACATCTCGTTTGGCGAAATTGTCCTAAATATTTGGCAGGCCAATATAAGTGAGGTGATCACCAATACCCGACTATTATGCTTGAAGCGACGGCTTCATATGATTTGTGGATTTGGCATTCATTTTTTGGTCCTCCTAGTTCAAACAATGATATCAATGTTTTGAATCAGTCTCCATAGTATGTTACGGAGCGAAATAGTACGGCGCCAAACAGTTCATTTTATTTAGGTGGACGGCTTTACAAACGTGGATATTATCTTACCGATAGAATCTATCCTAAGTATTCAACACTTGTTAAAGCATATTCATATCCCACTAACCCGAAGGAAAAGAAATTCAAGAAGCTACAAGAGTCTGCAAGAAAGGATGTCGAGCGAGCTTTTGGTCGTCTGAAGGGAAAATGGTTTATTCTCAGTCGTCCTCTACGGGCTATGACCGTCGCAAAGATTCGAAAAATCGTTTTTACGCGTATTATATTGGGCAATATGATTTTAAAAGACGATAAGATAGATATCCATAACCGTCTTCGATATGATCTTAGAGAGCACGTAGCGGCTCAAGACTTACCATACCTCGATGACTAGTGATTTCCTATTTTGTTTTTTTTTTTTTGTCCAAGTATTATGTAATTTTCTATGAATTATTAATAAAATGTAATGTTTTTATTAAATTACTTAATATAATTATGAATTAAAAAAAATTGTTTATTTGCATCATTGCCACTAAAAAATGAAGATGAGGTATGGTGTGGCATGAAAAGTGTTGTCAATACTTTATTAGTTCATTTTTCTTGATGATGCATTATGGTGTGGCATGGTTGTCACCCCCTTAAGAGTTCGGTAACATTAGTATTAGCAATAATGCTTCGCTACCTCTATGGGTTTTTGAAATTTCCAGAAATCCAAAAAATATTAACGTTTCTTCCAGCCCTATGGCAGATCTACAAACCCACATTCACGAGCAGCAACCTTCTTTTCAACGACACACTTCGAGAACCGTTCAAGAAGTTCAAATTTTAGATTCAAATCACAAATCTAATTCCAACGGTAATATATGTGGTGATTCTCCCATCGAAAAGCTCAACAACGTGGCTACTGCTTTTTTGGGAGATGAGTTACTTGATAATGATAGGTCAACATCACAAGCTAATTTGTATTCCCAAGCTTTTGAAGTCAACATCACAAGCTAATTTGTATTCCCAAGTTTTTGAAAGGTTAAAAGATGCTCTGCCTAAAGGTGTCAAGGATAAAGCTATTTTAGATGCCCAAGAAAAGGTCCGTGATAGTAATAATATCTCTTTTCAACCTCAACAACTATGTAGCTCTCCTCAAATGTTACAAGTTATGCAGCAGCCTCATACTTTTCTTGCACCAAATGTTCCTTCAATCCCATCTACCTCATGCACTCTTAAAGCTAAGACAAACAAAGCTTCTGAATGCCATGCGATATGCAGCAAGGCACTAAGATTTGCTAAGATAGTGCAAGACAAGAAATCTATTTCAAAGAAAAAAGAGTGGGATTCGGGAAGGATACCATCTAGAATAAAGAAAAACGGTAAAGGTAAAGCTAAGAAGAACAACGTTGTACATGTAGATGATGATTGATGATCATTATCGTTCACTATCTCAAGAGGATTCAGAGAATGATGAATCACTATCTATGTAAAATATTGGGGCTTCACTCGGCATAACTCTTGATGGAAAACCGGCTCGCTCTAAAAATGACATGTTTAGTGATTTCTTGTTAGAGGTGTACAACAAGGACATACCACCTCCCCCTTTGTGAGCTTTAGTGGTGGCTTATTGGACAACAATAGTTTGCAGCTCCTCACTTTATTTTGTTCATCATTACAACTGGGTGGTCATCTCTACTCCAAGTATTCACATTAGCTCTATAGTTTCATCCATGCTTCTCCACTTTCAAGCTGCCCTCAAAATGCTCATTTTTAGTTTGTAGTTTCAGAGTATATCAATAGAAAATTAGCATTAGTCTCAGTCTCATGTGTGAGAGATAACAACTTTTGTGTTTGCTCTCAAGTTATTGTGTTCTAGGATGTCATCTTGCATCCTTCAATTGTATCATCTTTTGAATCCATTGTGATTCATTTCTAATACAACAATTTTTGTTGGGAAAAAAAAAAAAAAAAAAAAAAAAAAAAAAAAAAAAACTCCATTATCACCGAGCAACTTTTACCCCTTACGTAAAAATTTTAATCTATCTCACGTTATCTTTTTGGTGTCTCATATGATGATGATAAAGATTTGTTTAAATAGACATTATTCAAGCCGGTTTTGAAGTTAAGAGTGACGCATGATGTATCCAAATCTTATATACTAAAAGCTTAAGTAGCCTTATAAATGTAAGTGGTCATAATAAATGGCTCATGAATTGAAAGTGAAATGTGGATGCTTCATGTGTTAGTACATTGATTTAATAGTCATGAATAAGGTTAAGTACATAGGAGATGAAGTGTTTGGTGCCATGAATGCATAAATTAAACATACTAATTAGTGGTTAGTCTTTTGACCTTCCCGTCAATGAGTTACAAATATTTTATCAACTATATAATGTGTCAAAAATCACACACAACAAACCACAACTTCCTCCACACCGCGTGCACATTGGGCTACAACATATTATGGTGGTAAAGTAAGCATCATAACATCTTATTTATTTAGCATATTGATTTATATTGTTTCATGTAAATTTCACGTGTGTTTTGTATGTGTAACAATGTAGGACATAAAGATGGTGCTTAGGAGGTTTGGTAGTAACATCATCTTCTCTAATGGTTTAAGAGATCCTACACATCGTTATCTTATCAATTAAGTGAAACATGCACGAACATTTTTACTTTGATCGAAAATGCAATATATTGATTAACTGTATTTAAGTTACTAACAATCAACTATATCTAATTGTTTTTTGTAGCACGTCAAGAATCATTAAAGTAAGAGATCGAGAAGTCACAAAAATTGTATCAAGAACAAAACATGCAAAAGACCAATGAAAAACAACGACAAAAACAACAACAAGAACAACAACAAAAACAAGAACAACGTCACGGCCATCGGTGGGATGAATGCTTAGCATTCATATTAATTGTACGTCACAAATTAAACATGCAATAATTTACTTCATGTAATACCGATAAACGGGCTAATACTATTGATTCGTTAGCAAGTAAGTTTCTTGAAAATAATGTGACGATCATTCAATTTTTAATCAATAATTATTACTACACTTTGTTGGTGGCGTGCATTATAATATTTTTGCTCTTAATGTAGTTTTTTGTCTTGCGGTGTATTAATATCTGTAACACCCCTTAATTTGAAATGTGGCAGCGGAATAGTAATTAGGGTGTTACGGTGATGATCGAAGTCATAATGATAGAAAACGGCTCGAAAGAGACGTTTTAAAACATAATTTCATTTATAAAAATTCAAATACAAGAGGTCCTTATCAGAGTATTATAATAAAAGTCTTGATGTTTTGAACTAAATCAAACATCTTTTATTTTACACCATTATTGAAATAAAGTAGACAAGTTTTGAAGTTTTTGCCGCCCGTTTCATGCTTGCTTCCCCTGCTAAATACCTGAGATACATGCTTAAAAGTCAACAAAAATGTTGAGTGATATCATAGAGTTTGAATTTAATAATCATTTTAATACACAAGTAAGATTGTATTGGAAAATACAATCAGTTTGAAAATATTGATATTGCAGTTTGTATATTGCTCTAAGTCTCATGACATGCAAACGTTAACAAATACCGTAAAAACGGAGGTGTTTATCAAATCAATGATAATTTTGCCCTCGTGTAATAGGTGATTTGCCAATTCCTATTTTTACTCAAATATAATTATCACGACTAATACGACTAACCACATGCATAATGGCATTCCGTCAAGTATTAATGGGACAGGCTGTCAAACCTTAAATAGATCTATTCATTATATTCGCGTTCACATAACAGTGATTAATGGCTCATGATAAAGGGTCTTTTGACAATAGCTAACTTAGGCATATATCAAGTCAGGAAGCATACAGAAAAATACTTGCGATATGTTTATAACATGTATCCCCCTCACGGAGTTTTGAAAATAAGTAAATGTGAGGCTATGACTCACCTTAGATTGATACTGAAATGAAGAAAATAAAGTCAGACGAATTTATAATAACGGCTTCGAAACACAACCTGATAAATAAATTTATCTGAGAACTTGACCAAATACTATTTGGTAAATACGAAGGAATAACGAATATTAAATATTCGTTATGACGAATAAGTGATGTACAGTGTAATTCTTGTGATATGCATGATATGATAAAATATGATTTTTAAATTATCCATCGAAGTTTTACCTTTTTAATCGTAAGTAAAATATTAACTTTTTAAATATCGTTATATATATTATTAACGTTACGTTAAATAATATATATATATATATATATATATATATATATATATATATATATATATATATATATATATATATATATATATATATATATATATATATATATATATAAAATAAAGTTTAAATGTAATATGAAATAAATTTACGAAAATAGAAAATAAATAAGAATGATAAATAAATTTATGTTTAGTCTTTTTCTCCTTTTCCAATTTTACCATTTTTACTCTAACGATATTTGCGTTACACCGTTAGTCCTTTTTATAATAAATTCAACTATAGTCCTCTACTTTGTCCAAAAATCAATACTAAGCTTAGAATATTAACTTTCCTCACTTTTTACCCTTATGTTTCTGTTTTTACAAGTTTAGTCCTTTCTTTCCAATATTTTCACTTTTAGTCCCTCTAGGTGTCGTCACG
Source organism: Artemisia argyi (assembly GCA_030686995.1). Taxonomy (NCBI): domain Eukaryota; kingdom Viridiplantae; phylum Streptophyta; class Magnoliopsida; order Asterales; family Asteraceae; genus Artemisia; species Artemisia argyi. The sequence goes on from CM060697.1 coordinate 80,861,355, forward strand.
TTACATTTTTAGTCCAAAATTACAAAAATAATTATAAAAAATTTCTAAAATTTTCCGAGGCTTATTAAGTTAATAATAAGCTGATTTCAACAGCTTATTTATTTAAAAGCTTATTTTTTTTAGCTTATGGGCCCTTAACGAGACATATCAAGGCCCGTTAAGAATTTTGGAGGCGAGGGCATGGAAAATGTTTTGGGCTTGGCTTTGGGCTATTTTTATGATTCTAAAAACATTTCATATGGGCCCAGTGGGCTTACGGTTCATGATTTCTTATTGGGCTTGGATTAAGCCCAATCGATAATTATAAAGTTTTTATATAAAGTTTTGATTTGAAAAACTGGTTTGTGTCGATTTCAAATGGATCGATTGGTATGTCAAAACGTGATTATTTTCACAAGTCGTATAAATGAAAGTGTTAGTTTTCTAGGTGGTCTATTGAGTCGTGAAATAATATAGTACTCTTGTTAAGTGAAATTCAAAGTTATACGCATGATTTGTAGCATGTTTGAACCGATTATATATTTTGAAAACTTGAAAATATTTCTAAGTATTTTACCAAATTTTCATACGATGGATATAGTTTAAAATAGGTTCGTGAAATGCTTGTAACGTTAAAACTAAAGTGAATTTGGTGTGCTACGTGACTCCTAGGCCTTCCAAGATATAGGCTAGTCACGATTTGTGTACTAAGTAACAATATATGCGTGATATAAAAGTGCAAAATGATATACGATCGAAATAAAATATATATAGTGCATGACTAAAATTTAACGTGTGATATGGAATGGAAACAAGTATAAATGACTTACAAACACCTTAGAGGTAATAGAGAGTCGAGTGTGATAGTATGGAACACAAGAATTATCACGTTCAAAGTATAACCCAAACGTTATACGTAATAATCAAACCCGATATCCTTTTCTTGCTTCCAAATAATAATACAATCGATCCTGGTCTTGTAAGAATAGTTTATAGGACGAAACAACTAGGTGAAAGAGTATGAGAAGGGTAAATGAACGGTGCATGCATGTACGTTATATATTGCTTCAATATATAACACGTAATTGAGAAACTTTCAAAGAAAACTTCACGTACACTATTGCATGTCAAGGAACTAGGCTTCTAGGTGAATTTTATATTGATATACAAGTGAATGTGAGAGCACAATTTATGGGAGATGTTGTGGTGAATCATATGTATGTCGACCCATATATATCTTTGCACACGATTTACCAAATCGTATACTACTTGTATATACTTGATCATCTTCGACATTTGAACATAGAATCATCTCAGAAATATTATTAGGAACAATTAGAAACAAACAGGAATCAAAACGGTTAAGTTTTGAATAAATTGTAAATCGATTTGGATGAGTATGGGTCGAACACTTTGCCTCTTAAAAATGTATCAAACGTCGTCCAATGATCTTGGAATTTGACACACTATTATTTGGCTAGGTGATGAACGAGATGGTGTAAAAATATTGGAGGGTCGTGTGTAAGAAACGAGATTAAACCGAAGCGTTTTTTTTTTTTTTGGGGGGGGGGGGGGGTTTGGTGCTAGTCGATCGGATAAAGTTTTGGATTTTGGGCTTTGGTTGATGGGCTTATGAATAGTAATTGTGGATTGGGCTGAAAATGATTAAGGGTGGCTTATGAATAGTAATTGTGGATTGGGCTGAAAATGATTAAGGGTCCGTTTGGTTAATTAGTGTAATTAGGAATTTTAATTATATTTAGGAAATATAATTATGATTAGGAATTATGTTTAGGATTAAATGAAAAGTTTAGGTTTCGTGTAACGTGTCGAAGATTAATTCCGTCATTTCGTGAATTATATTATTTTGTGAAAATCGTCAAAATAATATAATAAGAAAAATTTTAAATTTTTCCGAGAAAATGGGAATTAGTAACGATAACGAAGGATTATTTATTTATTAACAATTTAATTACAAGAAATTTTTACAGGGTTCTACAATATCACTATGGAGATTAATTGATAATCTAAATATGATTTTAGTTTCATTTGTTGAATGACAAACAAATTTGGCAAAATGAAATTGTTATATTAGTTAGTAAGAGTAGAAAAATTATATCTTGAAATTGATGTCTTCAAATATATTTATATATGCAATATGCTACAAATTAAATATACTAACAATATTGGACCGATTTTCACAACAATAAAAAAATAATGAAACTTAAATGGTTTTTGTGGATAAAATAATGTTCGAGTAACTAAGCGTAGTAATGTGGAGCTACCGTATATGATATGATAAACCAAAAGGATAATTCATTGTCACAAGTTAGATCTCAAAATATAGAGAATATCCACTTTGTTACGATTTTATATAAGAGTTACATTTATTTTGAAAAAACCGTATGTGTTTAACCTCCCTCTGACATTTAGTATGTAACTTATACATATTAAAAAATTACAGGTGAAGAGACTCTTTTAAATGTAGTGTAACAATTCGCAATTTCAGGTTAACTTTTATTCCCGAAAATTTTACTATTCACTTTTTACTATTCACTTTTCACTATTCATCTCAGAAATTTTTATTTCGTATTCTCGTAAGTTAAACTATTTTAACGATAATCCGAGAGTTTGACGCTCGTCGGATCATTTCTGCAAAAATCACAAAGCCGTGTCCGAGATTTACTTTTAGGTTTAAACGTCATTCCAGCATCCCGATATGTCCATAAAACATTATAAACAATAGAAATATGATTTTCTCTCATTTTAGGACAATTCCAAAAGTTTCGGAATTTTACGTTTTCCAGTTCAGCGTTTTGCGCGAATTACGCGTTTTAGACCCGTGTTTCTAGTTTTTAGCAGGGTTTTAGCACCCAATAGAACCTACCACTCATTTTATATTTTATTATAGAGTATATTGACATGTTTGACCATACTTTCAAGTTTCATATTTTTAGGATACCCGGTTTTACGTTTCGTGACTTAATAACTTACGGCTAGCAATTTACGGGTCCAAAACTAGCTACATACTTAGGATAATATCATCAAAAGTCCACACCTTGTTCTCCAAGTTCATGAACCGCCACTAGGGGGGGGCATTCACACTTGTGGCATGATCTTATGACTTTAGCCATTAGATCAAGATTTAATTACAACTTTGTCACCAAGTTATGTAACTTTCCTAGCCACCTTCCTAACCTCCTCATTCTTGCTATAAATAGAGAGCTCATTCCATCCTTTCTTCATAAATAAAAACGCCACATCTATTATACCTAGCACCATGATCCTTTGATCTTCAATATACAAGTTACACTACAAAGTTCAAGGTCTTAGTATTCTCTACCTAGTTCTTAAGTTTGTTTGGTGATTCCATGGTTGAATTAGGAGCTACACAAGGTTACTAGGGCTGAAGTTAAATGGTTTTCACAAGGGTTATATCAAGGCTAGCAAGGGTTACAAGAGTTATGGTGAAGGGTTTACAAGCTTAGGTTTAGTGTCCTAGTTCTATACTTGACTTCCTTTCTTTAGAAAGCCAAAAGTTGTAAGCAAACCCTATTACACTTTCTTGCTCAATATCATTTCATGCTTATTATGTTTCTTTCATGCTATATATGGTCTTTGTATTGTGTTCATGATGTTTAAAAATGGATAAAACAAGTATTGGTATACATATGTTAACTTATGACAAGTAAACAAGCAAACTAGTGATTTTTATGAAAAACCACGACCAAAATAGTATAACTTTGATATTTTACACTTACTTACTGTTAAAGAGGACTTAACAAGGAAAATATAGCAATTTGAATCACCCAAAACGAGTACACGAGTCAAAAGTTATGACCATTTGAAGTTAGCGAAACCAAAACGGCAAAACTGCCTAAATAGCATTCTGATCAAATTTTGATTTTGAAAGTCCCACTTCTGGTCCGATTCATCAAAAAGTTAAAACACGAAAGTTGTCCGTAACGACGTTTTCGTTCAGGAATAAAGAAGCTCGAGCCCTGAAAACGCTTTCCGAGTGATAATTTCTTCAAATTCTTAACAGCCCATTTTTAGACCAAAGTCACTATATTATAGTTATGAATTACTAAGACCAAGAGGTCTAATGACCTAAAGCCAAGACCACAACCATGGCTAAAGCCAAGGTTGAGTCTCAATACCATGGTAACATGACCAAGGTCACGGCAAAGCCACGGCTAAAGACCATATAACTTTTAAAGATCAAAAAGCTTATATATATATATATATATATATATATATATATATATATATATATATATATATATATATATATATATATATATATATATATATATATATATATATATATATGTTATCAAATACTACAATAGTAGGGAGCCTCATGTGAGGAGTTCATTGAGTAAGCCGTCGAGATGAGTTGTGGATTTACGAGTTAAAGTGTCCTGGCTCCTCGAACGTTTACTCCATGACTTCTGAATTATGTCGGCCCGAACGGTAGTAAGAGATATACAACCTATACATGTTTCATAAGCCATTTATATTTAAAGACTTACACTATATACTAAGTACTACATCATGAACATTATGCAAGACATATATAGGCAATTCGTCGTATTCTTAGACGTTACTCCAAACCTAAGTCGCAACGTTCTATTATAGGCTGCTCTTAGAGACTTTCGCGATTCGACTACCACTTTCATTTCTCATTACATAAGCTTAAGGTGAGTCATAGCCCCTACTCTTTTCGTACTTGTTTTAACTCTTGGGGGGGATACATGCTCAACTACTTGCTTACTTGTACAAATACTCAAAACATTTATACTTGATTGTTTTATACTTGATTGTCTTATACTTGATGGCATTATATTTGATTTCATACATACATGACTGTCTTTTATCTTTGGGAAGTGGCTCCCAGTAAACTTATATCTTTGGGAAGTGGCTCCCAGTAAACTTATATCTTTGGGAAGTGGCTCCCAGTTGGCTTTGATACATCCTAATCTTTGCGAATGTTGGATACATCATAAAAGTGAGGTCTTCGGAGATGAAGTAGAGACTCACTACTAATTGCTTAATTGTCTTGATGAACTTATACATGTCTTTATTATACTATATGTTAGCAGTGGGTTGTGAACACACAGGTTACAAGTCTCTTATGGCGGGACTTGTAACTGAGTGGATTCTCGATGCCTTTGCTGTGTGAATATTCTTTTAAGGCTTTTCAACTGTTTTCAGACAAACTCTATGAACTCACCAACCATTGTGTTGACACTTTAGCATGTTTATCTCAGGTTAGTAAGGCGATAGCCAGTGCGTGGAACTTAGAGTCAAGCTGCATATTCTGAAGACTTACGCTTTTATCATTTACCATTCAACATTTTGTATACATTTATGTATCATACTTTGGAATCTCATGTTTGTAACTTTGAATTCATTAATCGAATGGTAACTTTTCAAAACGTCTCATTTAGAGTTCATTTTCTATAACTTGTACTGTGTATTATGAAGTAGCACCCCAGTGACACAGTCTTCCGCTGCGGTATTTTGGGGGTGTTACATGTAGCATCTTGAAAAAAGTCTCTTCACATATACTCTTTCAATGTCAATAAACTATTTAAATGTGTGTCATGCTTAGGACAGGTGTGATACTATCACAACTTAGATATATAATGACGAAAATAAGTGCCAAATATTACGCTATGAACACTTATATATACATCCCATGTAATGACGAAAATTAGTGTTGAACAATACACTAACGAACATTTAGATTAAGCCTGTGTGCATCGCACGGGTATGAATGACTCGGTCTAAATATATAAGTCACCAAACAACTAATTAAACTCATTCATCTTAAACTCATGTGATGCTTACAAAAGTTGTGATACCATCACAACTTACAAACCTAATGATGAAAATAAATACCACATATTACACTATGATTAATTAGATAGAGCTCGTGTGCAACGCACGGGTCTGAATGACTAGTCTAACAAAAAGTTGAGTTCATATTATTATCATACTATATTATAAAGCATGAATGCCTACTATTAATAGAATAATTAAAATTAAGTATTACACATTTCAATTCTAAAAGTACAAGTGATTCAACATAATTAGACATTTTTTGCCATTAAAATTTAAAATTAATGACTTAAAATTAAAAATTAATGACTTAAAATTGATCATTATGTATATTAAATACAATTAATTAAATAGTCAATAAATATAATTAATACACTTATTAAAACACACCTAACATAAGAAATACAAATTATCAAGCATATTGTACAACCAACTTAAACACAATTCCTGCATTAAATGTCACTAATACAAATAATAAAGCACATTATATAAATTTTTAAGCCCGAACGGGCAATGGGCCGAATGGGCTCGAGCCCAAATAGGTACGGGTCAAACGGGCTCGAGCCCGAACGGACACGAGCTAAATGAAATTTTTGATATCCGTAAATTTATTATCAAAAAGAATATAATAAACTAAAATATGTTCACATATTGTACAAACCAAGCAAACTACTAAACAGAAACATAAAATAAATAATAAATAAAATAATACAAACAAAGCAAAATTTCATCAAACTTTTACTATAAAAAACTAATCAGTAAAGCTATTGCCAAAAAACGTACAAATAAAATAAATTATTAATCGAAAAAATTAAATTACATGGTGCCCGCAGCTGTATCGCGCGAGGACCCTGCTAGTAAGTAAAATGCAGACTTCGTTTTTGGTCTCATCGAATCTTTTTCCCTTTTAAGTTTTTAATTTTTTGTTTATTTGTGTCGGATTGGGACCTTTCCTTGAAGAAAAATGATGAAGATGTTAGACATGTTTAGCAAGACAAATTGGTTGTATTTAACGGTAAAAAGTTTAAAAACTCGTTATTGGTCATCAAACGGTATATTGTCTATTGATGTTATCTTTACCGATTGCTATTTAAATATATATATATATATATATAGAGAGAGAGAGAGAGAGAGAGTGAGAGAGATTCATACATCACCAAAAATCCAAAATAAAACAATTTGGGTTGAATTTTTTGCTCAAAAATATCAAAAGAAAAAGTTAGAATTCAAATAAAAGCAACCATAGCTCCGATTTACGGGTGTCATACATCGCTGGAAATATATGAGTACTTTCGTATGAATCTAGTCTCATGAGTTGTTTCCAGGTAAAACTCTGTTAGAATGGGTGATCAGTAACATGAGTCAAATTGGGTGTTGATGAGTGTGTAAATACTCATCATTTCTGTTACATTTAAGCTGCAAAAACATATGAAAACACACAGGAATGCTTTGAAATATATAAAATTATCCCTGGATTGTGTTTTTATGCATAAGGATTGAAAACTGATGAAAAACAAAACATTTCACATAATTTACAGTTTCAGTCCCTGAACTTTGGAAAATTGGCAAAACTAGTCCCTGGTAAATCAAAACTTGTACAAATGTCATAAAAGGTCCTTGGAATTCATAAGTTGTCAAGAAAAGTCCTTTAAAGTTTAAAAATGGCAAAATGACAACTTTGGTCCCTCAACTTTTGAAAAGTGTCAAATTTAGTCCCTGGGTGTTTAAAAATGGAAAATTATCAAACTACACCCTTGTACTATTCTAAAAAGACATAATTGGTCCTTATGATAACTTTTGAGAAATTACAAATTCAACCCTTCAAAAATCAGAAAATTACAGTTTTGGTCCCTGGAGTTTGTGGAATTGGCAAAATTGGTCCCTGAGGTTTAAAATGATAAAATTTATACTTGTGGTCCTTATACTAATGGTTTATTGCAGGTTTAGTCCTTAATTGAAGTTTGGAAAAATCACAAACAAACCCCTCAACTTTGGCCGAATTACACATTTAGTCCTTGTGATTTTTCCTAAGCTAAAACCAAACCGGACCCTTTCTTTTATTTTACCCCAATCCAAACACCAATCCAAACCCAGATCCAGTCCATCCCAGGCCCAAAATGAATCCAGCCCACACCCTTTTTAGTTAATACGGGCGTTGACCCGAGTCAAACACCACCAACTGTTCACCCATCCCTCCCAAATACCACCCCCTCCACACAGACCACCATACCAGGTGGTTTTGTGCCACCTTGCACCTCCACCTCACCAATACACCTCACCACCAACTCCCTTCCACCTCCCTACACCTATCCCATCTCCAATTAATGCTGTTTTCACAGCTTTTCCCTCCAAAACTAGTTTACTACCTCTGTTTTCTTCTTATCACCCCAACTTGCATAAAAATCTCCAAAAAGCTATCATACACCTCATACAAGCCAACAAAAACCCTTAATTGGTTTATAGAGGCTGCAAGCAACCTAAACCACCTTTCCCGCCAAAATGATCAAACGGCTAAAATGCCTTTGACTCATCCAATGGCCTCAATTATCAGTGGGAAAGTGTGAGGAAGCTAGTGGGATGCTTTTGAGTCATTATAAATCAAGAATGAAGCAGAGAAGAATGTATCTAGTTTTTAATTAAAAATAATGAATGTCGATTAGCTAATTTTCAAGTTTTCTTTGTATTTTTAAGTTTCTAAGTTGTAATTTCAAGATTCTGGGTGTTAAATCAAAGTTGTTTTCAGTCTCAATTTGAGTTTCTTGTTTCCAATTCAGTTTATGCAAATCTGTTTAATAAAAAATCTCATGTCACTTGAATATTGTTATTAACTGATATTAGGGACCATTAAGCTCATCTAAGCTCATAACTCAGCTTCTATAAGCTATTGAAAATCATAAAAGTAGTTATAATCATAAAAACAAAAATAAAAAAATATAGAATTAAATAAGAGAAAACTAAAAAAATCAACAAGATGAAGCAAGAAGGTGCAAGCTGAGCAATTTTGGATCAAATTTGGTTTAGTGGGTCTGTGGAGACCTGTTAGGATTGATTACTTGTTCTTGGTTCATCATATCTCAGTGAACTCTATTTTGTAAGCATTTCTATCAATTTTTGCATTTTATTGTTCTTGTGCTTTATTTCCTTTGATCTTTGTGTTTTAATGTTTAAATAATATTGTTAAGTCATAAGGTTAACTGAAATCAGTGTTGTGTTCATCAAGAATAGATTGTACTAAAAATCAAAATCACACAGTGTAGAACTCATATGTGACTAATCTGAGATATATGCTTGTTTTATGGTTGTTCTAGACTTAATTGATCTTAATTAATATCAATATATTGTTAGGAACCAGAGTTGTGGTTTTAAATTCATCATTCCTTTTGAAAATCTCAACTTCAGTTTGTAAAGGTGTGTTTGGATCAAGCTGTTTCACTGATATAGTGCATGTTATTGTCTGTAATTCTTGTTGTTGCATGTTAGTCTAGGTCAATATAACTCAAACCAGTCATAATAAGTAGGTATTATTAGAGTAAAAGTCAAAATTAGTTGTAATCTAATCTAGCTGTTTAACTGTTAGTGTAATCAGTTCCATATTCATCACACTAGCTTATAATCTGATAACCTAGCTTAAATTCAACTTATTATAGCTTAATACAACTTAAGTAATCAATAAATTAGGATCAAAGCTCAGCTAAGTCAACTTAGTTGTAAAAATTAAAAAGTCAATTTTCAGTCACAAAAGTTTTTGAATAAACTTTGGAATTAAATTGTGAGTTTGTTATTTGATATTAGAATCTGAGCTTGTAGGATAATTAAGTCTTGTTGCTGATCTGAATGTTACTATTTTTAATAATTTTTATTTAGCTGATTAGAGTGCTTATCTAGTGCTTGATTTTAAGTGGTTTTTCACAAACCTCCCCTGTGCACAGTCCTACTACTTAACTTTAGAAGCTTGCATAAGTTTCATTAGTGCTTGTAAACCTGTGTAAATTGGATCCTTGTGATGCCCATGTGGCTAGTGCTTGAAATAAGTGCTTATGTGTCCTTGATTGCTTATCTGTTACTGCTTATCTGCTTAAACTTGTGCTATCAAAATAACTTATACACTGATCACTCAGTGTAAACAAGCAAAACTCCAAGCCCACCATAAGCTCATCAATAAGCTTTGGCTTGTGATCTTAGGCTCATTAAGAAGCTAAGCAGGTCCTTAATCAAGTTCAAGCTTAATCTTTCACTCTCTAGTCCTTTTACTAGGGCTGCAATCAACTTGGAACTTGTTCATTCACTCAGTCCTCTAAGTGACTCAGTTAAACCATCCAACTTCATAAGCCCTTTACAAGCTCATCTGTGGTTCACACAGCTTAAGCTTTTGCATTTTGAAATCCTTACCAGCCCATCTTTATAGCTCAGTACTCAATAAGCCCTTTTGATCTTATTACATAAGCTCAATTTGGCCTCTTGGTTGCCTGTCTAGGGGTGTTTGGATCTCAGTTCATTGGTATTGCTTATAAGCTTTTCACAAGCTTATTAGCTCATTCCAGTGAAGTCACTTGTTCATAATAGTTAATATACCATATATATATAATAATATCTTTTTGTTTTCTTTCTTAGGCTTATTTTAAAGCTTGTAAAAAGCTTTCAAGCTCATCACACCCACTCACTCAACTGAGTGAATCAGACCAGGACCCCTCACTTCAGTAGCTCATTCTGAGCTACTCAGTGGGTCCCACACCTTCAAACTTGGTTCTCCCAACCCCCTCCTACCAGGGTTGAGCCATTGACCACTTGTTTGACTTGTGCCACTGTGGACCCCACCTAAATAAGTCCATAAACTTTGTCCCATTCTGTGTTGCATTTTAGGTTTTGGATTAGCTTATTGTGGCTTAACAGCTTTTCTACTGAGCTTATTTGGCCAATTTAAGCTTTGACAAGTTCAAACAACCTATCAGAACCAGATTCATCCAAGGTGGGTCCCACATAAGCTCATTTGAGCTTATTTCCATTTTAGTCAACATAAGTCAACTGTCTAGGTCATTAGCTTTTTCTCAGCTTATTTTTAAGTTCTAAAATTATTGTTTTTACAAAAGTTAGTTATATTTAGGTATAATATAGTTTGGAAAAATAAAATTCAAGAAAAAACAAAATAATAGTAAGTGATAGTTTCTATTTAATTTAATTAAATTTTAATTTTCATTTTTAGATTTTAATTAAGTAATTTGTGTTTTTATATTTTTATTAATTTCCTTATAGGTCAAAGTATTTTAAATAATTTTCTTAGATTTTTATATTGTCATTTGATATTTATTAGAATTAAAAATAGTTTTATTAGTAATTAATTAATAATTAAGTTAAAAATAGTATAATTAATTTTTATATAGTAACACCTATATTTTATATTTTTCCTAGCTTTTATAAGTTATAATATAATTTTATTAATTTTTCTAGAATTTTTACTGTTCATTTAATAGTTTTCATAATTTAAATAGTTTAATTAGATATTAATTAATAAATAGAATAATAATTAGTTAACTAGTTTAAAAATACATAATATAAAGTTTTTATAATTTTTTAGGATTCCTATGATGGTTAATTAGATATATAAAATTTTTCATAATTATCTAAGTCTTTTTAGTAATTATAAATAAGTTAATCACCATAATTAGTTAAATAATAATTAAATAATAATTAATTAATAATAAATAGATAAATAGTGTGAAAAATATAATTTTAATTTTAAAATAAGTTTTATAATATTTTAGATTTTTAGAAATTTTAATTTTAATTTTCTAGACTTATTTTACATTTTCATAATTAATAGTTAATTATTAGATAATTAATAAATAGTTATTAAATAAAAATAATTAATTAAATAGTTTTTAATTATAAAATAAATATTTTAAATTTATTTAATTTGCATTTAAGCCCCTAAGGCTTATAAAATCCTACTATAAGTAAATTTGTTTTTGTTTACGTTTAATTAATAAACGTTTACGTTTTTCAGTGCCTTTTTCACGTGTACTTATCTGATTTCACGTATTAGTTGATATAGCTTACTTAAGCTATTTTCTCTTATATTTCAGTAGTACAAATCACTTAAACCTTTTTCCTGTTCAATTCACCTGATCTTAAAGTCGTTTTATTTCAGATTTCACATCTCGTTGGGATCTAACGATCCGGGGAAACACTAAACTCACCGGAGTATTGGTTTAGGCTGTCTGACTTGTTGACCATAACTTGGTTAATATTATCTGACTGTTTAGAGCCAATCAAAATTTGGCGCCGCTGCCGGGGAGGTGTGCTGCGTATTACGACTTTTTGAAATATCTGTGAGTTTGCATTTTCACCCTTTGTTATATATCATCTTTTTGTTCATATTTTATTTTCTATTTGTAAATTTCTCGTCACTCTAAGTATTCTTAGAGTCGTCTCTAGTGCATGCGCACTCGTTCTTCTAGGTCCACAAGCCCTTTACGTGAGCTTGTTAGAATTCCTCGAAGACGTCGTAGACGTTCTGCCCCAACAGTCGTATCTGAGGAACGTGCTGTTTCACCTAAGAAAGTTATCATGGCGGAAGACCGTCCGATGAATGAGCTTCTCCAAGCACCCATTGAGGGTTACGGAGACGCTATTGTTGTCCCAGCCATCGTGGCTGAATACTTTGAGCTCAAAACCGGGTTACTAAATCTAGTAACTTCAAGCCAATTTTATAGTTTTGAGAGGGATGATCCCCATGCTCATATTCGATGGTTTAATAAAATTACTTCTACCATCAAATACAAGAACGTCCCTTCCGAAGCAGTTAAACTTCTTCTTTTCCCATTTTCTCTTGAGGGAGCAGCCCGGATTTGGCTGGAAAAACAACCCCCTCGTTCAATACACTCATGGGAAGATCTAGTTACCAAATTTGTAAACGAATTTTTTCCCCCGTCCAGAACGACAAGTCTTAAAAATGAAATCATCAAATTTACTCAAAGGTTTGATGAATCGTTTGGTGACGCTTGGGATCGTTTCAAAGAATTGCTTCGTCGATGTCCTCATCATGGTTTCACTGAATTAATGCAAATTGACACGTTTTATAATGGAGTGAGTCAATCTGACCAAGATTCTCTCAATGCCTCCGCGGGAGGTAATTTTTTGAGCAAAACCACAAAAGAAGCTTTAGAAATCATTGAAAATAAGTCCAAAGTCCGCACTACACGCACAAAGCCATATAACTTCCAAGTGAGTGCTGGTCCTTCTACTTCCTCGCCCGTGAGTACTTCTAGCACCGATGCTAAGATAGATAAACTCACGGACGCAATTCAAGCTTTGGTTCTCTCAAGCCAGAAAAAAGTCACTTTCACACAAAATCCTTCACATGCTGAAGTTAAAAAAGTGGAAGTTTGTGTCACTTGTGGTGGCCCACATGCTTACTACAATTGTACTGCCACCGATGGTAGTCCTTTTGAAGCCAATGCCCTAGCCGGTACTACAAATCAGGGAGGTAATCAATACCGTCCTCAAATGGAACCAAGTTACCGTGCTAATACACATATGGGACCACCCGGGTTTAACCAAAACCCAAATTTGCAAAACAGAAACCAGAACCAACCCAGAATGAACCAAGGTTATCAAAACCAAGGGAATTTCAATCCTAGACAGAATCAAGGTTTCCACAATCAAGGAAACTTTAACAGAAACAATTTCAACCCCGGAAATCATTTTCAGGGAAATGGTAATCCAAATCAAGGGAATTTTCAGCCACAACAAGGTTATAATCAAAATAACCGTGTCCAAAATTTCCCTAACCAAACACAAGCCATTCTCCCAGCTCCACAACCATCATCCGATGAGTTGTTAAAGCAGTTCATGAAAACTCAAGAAGAGACAAACAGGTTGTTGGTCAGCCAGATTTCTGAAATTAAGAAATCTTTAAATGAACAACCCTCGGGCTCTGGAAAACTTCCGAGCAACACGATCGCAAACCCGAGGGGCGATGCAAAGGCGATCACGACCAGGAGCGGAGTTTCATATGATGGACCCACTATTTCCACTACCCCTTCTTCTTCTTCTCCCAAGGTAGTGGAAAATAACGTCGAGGTAAATAAGGACGAAGTACTTCCTACTCATAAGGGAGGTACCCAAAACGTCCCACCTCATGTTGTCCCGAAACCCAAACCAAAACCTAGAGTTGTTTTTGAACCAAATGATATTCCAGTTGAAACACCTCAGTCCAGACCTTCTACTTCCTCTATTCCTTACCCCTCACGCTTGAGTGAACAAAAGCTCCGTGAAAAAGCTAGTCACCAGATGGATAAATTCTTTCAAATCTTCCAAGATTTGCATTTTGACATTAGCTTTGCGGATGCTATTATTCTGATGCCCAAATTTGCATCGACAATCAAACACTTGTTAAGCAACAAGGAGAAACTGTTTGAAATGGCAAAGACTCCCTTGAATGAGAACTGCTCTGCAGTTCTTTTAAAGAAGCTTCCCGAGAAGCTGGGAGATCCTGGAAAATTTCTAATACCATGTGTATTTCCGGGAATGGTTGATTGCTATGCCTTGGCCGATCTTGGTGCAAGTATCAACCAAATGCCGTACTCAGTTTGGAAGAAACTTTCTCTTCCTGATCTTACTCCTACCTGCATGACTTTAGAGCTTGCAGACCGATCGATATCTCGTCCTCTCGGCATTGTCGAGGACGTGTTTGTGAAGGTAGGAGAATTTCATCTCCCCGCTGACTTTGTAGTGGTTGATTTCGATGCCGATCAAAGGGTCCCTCTCATTGTTGGGAGGGGTTTCCTTAGAACGGGCCATGCTCTTATCGATGTATTTGAGCAAGAAATCACTCTTCGTGTGGGTAATGAAGCTGTTACATTTAACCTCGATCAAACCTCGAGGTACTCCTCCAATTATGATTCTGAAGCAGTTAATCAAATAGATATCATAGACATTGCTTCTGAGGAGTACTCTCAAGAGTTTCTTGGTTATTCTCATAATTCTGTGAGTGGGGATGCCACTCCATCATCTGAACCTATCATTTCCGACTCTTCCCCTTCTCTCACTCCGTTTGAGGGAAGTGATTTCCTTTTGGAAGAGGTCGAGGCTTTTCTCAAAAGTGATTCAGTTCCATTGGGAATTGATAACACTGAGATTGATCTGGAGGGAGATATTCTTCTCCTTGAGAAATTACTAAATCAAGACAATTCTCTTCCACTCCCTCCCGTACAACTTCATAATCAGGAAATCAAATATGTTGAGGAAACTGATGATTTTCCTGAGGTCGAACTCAAGGACTTACCTCCTCATCTTGAATACGCATTCTTGGAGGGTGATGATAAATTGCCCGTCATTATTGCTAAAGGTTTGAGTGTTGAGGAGAAGAGTGCTCTCATAAAGGTCTTGAAGTCAAACAAGCAAGCAATTGCTTGGAAACTCTCCGATATTAAGGGTATTAACCCAGATTTTTGTACACACAAAATCTTGATGGAGGATGACTTCAAGCCTGCAGTGCAACATCAAAGAAGGGTGAATCCAAAAATCCATGATGTGATTAAACAAGAGGTTCTTAAACTTCTTGATGCAGGATTGATTTACCCTATCTCTGATAGTCCATGGGTTAGTCCCATTCATTGTGTCCCAAAAAAGGGTGGCATTACTGTTGTCACCAATGAGGAAAATGAGTTGATTCCAACTCGGCTGGTTACCGGATGGCGTGTTTGCATTGACTATCGTAAGTTAAATGACGCCACCCGCAAAGACCATTTTCCGCTGCCCTTTATGGACCAGATGCTTGAGAGATTAGCAGGGAACGAGTACTATTGTTTCCTTGATGGTTTCTCAGGATACTTCCAAATCCCCATTGATCCATCAGATCAAGAAAAGACTACCTTTACATGCCCTTATGGAACCTTTGCTTATAAACGTATGCCTTTTGGCTTATGTAATGCTCCAGGTACGTTCCAGAGGTGCATGATGGCCATATTTACCGACATGATCGGTAAAACTATGGAGGTCTTTATGGATGACTTTTCGGTCATTGGGGATTCATTCCAAACATGTCTCACCAATTTAGAAACAATGTTGAAAAGGTGTAAAGACACCAATCTATGTCTAAATTGGGAAAAGAGTCACTTTATGGTCAAAGAGGGCATTGTCCTCGGCCATAAGATTTCCAAGAATGGGATTGAGGTTGACAGAGCTAAGGTTGATGTCATTGCAAAATTGCCTCACCCTACTACCGTCAAAGGTATTAGGTGTTTCTTGGGTCATGCCGGTTTCTATCGTCGATTTATACAAGATTTTTCTAAAATCTCACGGCCTATGACTCATCTCCTTGAAAAGGATACTCCTTTTATCTTCTCACCAGAGTGCATCGAAGCTTTTGAAACACTAAAGAAAAAGCTTACTGAGGCACCCATTCTTATTGCCCCCGACTGGGACTTACCCTTTGAGCTTATGTGCGATGCAAGTGATTTTGCTATCGGTGCAGTCTTGGGGCAACGCAAAACGAAACACTTCCAGCCTATCCACTACGCAAGCAAAACTATGAACGAAGCTCAAACTCATTACACCACTACAGAAAAAAAATTATTAGCTGTGGTGTATGCTTTTGAGAAATTTCGGACATACTTAATCTTGACTAAAAGCGTAGTGTATACGGATCATTCGGCTCTTAAATATCTATTTGCAAAACAAGATGCAAAGCCGAGATTGCTCCGTTGGGTTCTCCTCCTCCAGGAATTTGATATCATTATTCGTGATAAAAAAGGAGCTGAGAACCTGGCTGCTGATCATTTGTCCCGATTAGAGAACCCTCATCAAAATGTGTATGAGAAAAAGGAAATAAATGAAACATTTCCTCTCGAAACACTTAATGCGGTTGCTTTTCATGGAGATTCTACTACCCCATGGTTTGCCGACTTCGCAAATTACCATGCGGGTAACTTTGTTGTGAAAGGGATGTCAACCCAACAGAAGAATAAATTCTTTAAGGATATTAAACATTACTTCTGGGATGACCCCTACTTATTCAAAATCTGTGCGGATCAAGTCATCCGACGGTGTGTATATGGACAGGAAGCCACTGAAATTCTTAAGGCTTGCCATGCTGGACCCACTGGGGGACATCATAGTCCTAATTACACCGCCAAAAAGGTGTTGGATTCCGGATTCTTCTGGCCCACAATTTATAAAGATGCCCAGGATCTCATTAAAACCTATGATGCTTGTCAGCGTCATGGAAACATTTCACAAAGAAATGAGATGCCACAAAATGCTATTCAAGTATGTGAAATATTTGATATCTGGGGCATTGACTTTATGGGGCCATTTCCATCATCCAGAGGAAACAAGTACATACTTGTGGCAGTTGATTATTTATCAAAGTGGGTTGAAGCAAAAGCTTTACACACAAATGATGCCCGAGTTGTAGTGAAATTCCTGAAATCTCTTTTTGCCCGTTTTGGAACCCCACGTGCTATTATAAGTGATCGTGGTACGCATTTCTGCAATGACAAATTTGATAAAGTCATGCAAAAGTATGGTGTAACCCACCGTCTTTCTACCGCGTATCACCCACAAACAAGTGGGCAAGTGGAAGTTTCAAATCGTGGTATCAAAAGGATACTTGAGAGGACTGTTGGTGAAAACCGTGCTGCCTGGTCGGATAAATTAGATGACGCACTATGGGCCTTTCGTACAGCTTATAAAACACCCATTGGGTGTACACCTTACAATCTTGTGTACGGAAAGACATGTCATTTACCGATGGAACTTGAGCACAAAGCCTACTGGGCTTTGAAACATGCCAACTTTGACCTCAAAACTGCGGGTGATCACAGAAAAGTTCAAATGAATGAATTAAATGAACTACGTGATCAGGCTTACGAGAACTCTTTAATCTATAAAGAAAAAACAAAGAGAATACATGACTCAAAAATAAAGAACCGCGTTTTTAACGTTGGTGATAGAGTACTTCTCTTTAACTCTAGATTAAAGATCTTCTCGGGAAAATTAAAAACCCGTTGGACTGGTCCATTTACTATCACTAAAGTTTATCCATATGGTACCGTTGAGTTATCTCAAAATGACGGTCCATGTTTTAAAGTAAATGGCCATCGTGTTAAACACTACTTTGGAGAGGACATCCCAAACATGGTTGTCCCGGATCTCCAAACTTTCCCCAAGGACAATTAAATTCGGGGTCGAGTCAAGCTAGTGACTCGGGAATCAAAAACAAGCTACCTCATGGACAAATCAATTCGAGGTCGAGTCAAGCTAGTGACTCGGTAATCAAAAGCATAGCAATATGGGTTTTCACTCATATTTCTGATTTCTTTCTCTTTTCTACCACCTAGTGTGGGGGAGATGCCCCACATGTTGTATATATGTATATATCTTCAATAAAAATAAAAAAAAATAAAAATAAATAAATAAAAAAAAAAAAAAAAATTCAAAACAAAAGAAAAAAGTGAGTTTGTATGTAAATAGCCTAAAATAAAGGTTATTAATATTTCCTTCTTACGTTCTAAGTATCGGTTTAACACCCGGTGTTTTGAATATTGAGGGCAATATTCATTTCTAAGTGTGGGGGGGGGGGGGGGGGGGGATTCTCACGAATTCAAACACATGTTCCATCAAGCACCCTCATTTGATCAAAATTTAAAGTTTTTTCACACTTAGAAATGCAATAAATGGTATCAATCCTCCATGTCTAACCCACAACAGGATTGGCTAGTCCAGGAGCAAACGGCTCTTGGTAAAGACATCTCAAAACCGTTGATGGCTTGCAATTTGCCAAAAATTGTATGGTTCCTCAACTCCCCATTATCCTAAAAAGCTAATGAGTTGGCTAGCCCGCAAGATTATGGCTTGTGGTAAAGGCCGTAGAAAATCCATAATTGGTAATCAGCTCACCAAGATGTTGACTATTCCATCAAGAGTTGGCTAGTCCATAAGCAAACGACTTCTGGTAAAGACAAATCAAATCCGTTGACAGCTGGTGGTTTGCTAAAAATCACACGGTTATCAGGTGTGCCACAGTTCTTACACCTGGCTACTCCAGAAGTGATGGCTTTTGGTAAAGAGTAAAAATCCATTAATTTTTTCTCAAATAGATTGCTAGGGACTATCAATAGTTTAGTGTGGGGGATTGATGAGTGTGTAATCATTTCTGTTACATTTAAGCTGCAAAAACATATGAAAACACACAGGAATGCTTTGAAATATATAAAATTATCCCTGGATTGTGTTTTTATGCATAAGGATTGAAAACTGATGAAAAACAAAACATTTCACATAATTTACAGTTTCAGTCCCTGAACTTTGGAAAATTGGCAAAACTAGTCCCTGGTAAATCAAAACTTGTACAAATGTCATAAAAGGTCCTTGGAATTCATAAGTTGTCAAGAAAAGTCCTTTAAAGTTTAAAAATGGCAAAATGACAACTTTGGTCCCTCAACTTTTGAAAAGTGTCAAATTTAGTCCCTGGGTGTTTAAAAATGGAAAATTATCAAACTACACCCTTGTACTATTCTAAAAAGACATAATTGGTCCTTATGATAACTTTTGAGAAATTACAAATTCAACCCTTCAAAAATCAGAAAATTACAGTTTTGGTCCCTGGAGTTTGTGGAATTGGCAAAATTGGTCCCTGAGGTTTAAAATGATAAAATTTATACTTGTGGTCCTTATACTAATGGTTTATTGCAGGTTTAGTCCTTAATTGAAGTTTGGAAAAATCACAAACAAACCCCTCAACTTTGGCCGAATTACACATTTAGTCCTTGTGATTTTTCCTAAGCTAAAACCAAACCGGACCCTTTCTTTTATTTTACCCCAATCCAAACACCAATCCAAACCCAGATCCAGTCCATCCCAGGCCCAAAATGAATCCAGCCCACACCCTTTTTAGTTAATACGGGCGTTGACCCGAGTCAAACACCACCAACTGTTCACCCATCCCTCCCAAATACCACCCCCTCCACACAGACCACCATACCAGGTGGTTTTGTGCCACCTTGCACCTCCACCTCACCAATACACCTCACCACCAACTCCCTTCCACCTCCCTACACCTATCCCATCTCCAATTAATGCTGTTTTCACAGCTTTTCCCTCCAAAACTAGTTTACTACCTCTGTTTTCTTCTTATCACCCCAACTTGCATAAAAATCTCCAAAAAGCTATCATACACCTCATACAAGCCAACAAAAACCCTTAATTGGTTTATAGAGGCTGCAAGCAACCTAAACCACCTTTCCCGCCAAAATGATCAAACGGCTAAAATGCCTTTGACTCATCCAATGGCCTCAATTATCAGTGGGAAAGTGTGAGGAAGCTAGTGGGATGCTTTTGAGTCATTATAAATCAAGAATGAAGCAGAGAAGAATGTATCTAGTTTTTAATTAAAAATAATGAATGTCGATTAGCTAATTTTCAAGTTTTCTTTGTATTTTTAAGTTTCTAAGTTGTAATTTCAAGATTCTGGGTGTTAAATCAAAGTTGTTTTCAGTCTCAATTTGAGTTTCTTGTTTCCAATTCAGTTTATGCAAATCTGTTTAATAAAAAATCTCATGTCACTTGAATATTGTTATTAACTGATATTAGGGACCATTAAGCTCATCTAAGCTCATAACTCAGCTTCTATAAGCTATTGAAAATCATAAAAGTAGTTATAATCATAAAAACAAAAATAAAAAAAATATAGAATTAAATAAGAGAAAACTAAAAAAATCAACAAGATGAAGCAAGAAGGTGCAAGCTGAGCAATTTTGGATCAAATTTGGTTTAGTGGGTCTGTGGAGACCTGTTAGGATTGATTACTTGTTCTTAGTTCATCATATCTCAGTGAACTCTATTTTGTAAGCATTTCTATCAATTTTTGCATTTTATTGTTCTTGTGCTTTATTTCCTTTGATCTTTGTGTTTTAATGTTTAAATAATATTGTTAAGTCATAAGGTTAACTGAAATCAGTGTTGTGTTCATCAAGAATAGATTGTACTAAAAATCAAAATCACACAGTGTAGAACTCATATGTGACTAATCTGAGATATATGCTTGTTTTATGGTTGTTCTAGACTTAATTGATCTTAATTAATATCAATATATTGTTAGGAACCAGAGTTGTGGTTTTAAATTCATCATTCCTTTTGAAAATCTCAACTTCAGTTTGTAAAGGTGTGTTTGGATCAAGCTGTTTCACTGATATAGTGCATGTTATTGTCTGTAATTCTTGTTGTTGCATGTTAGTCTAGGTCAATATAACTCAAACCAGTCATAATAAGTAGGTATTATTAGAGTAAAAGTCAAAATTAGTTGTAATCTAATCTAGCTGTTTAACTGTTAGTGTAATCAGTTCCATATTCATCACACTAGCTTATAATCTGATAACCTAGCTTAAATTCAACTTATTATAGCTTAATACAACTTAAGTAATCAATAAATTAGGATCAAAGCTCAGCTAAGTCAACTTAGTTGTAAAAATTAAAAAGTCAATTTTCAGTCACAAAAGTTTTTGAATAAACTTTGGAATTAAATTGTGAGTTTGTTATTTGATATTAGAATCTGAGCTTGTAGGATAATTAAGTCTTGTTGCTGATCTGAATGTTACTATTTTTAATAATTTTTATTTAGCTGATTAGAGTGCTTATCTAGTGCTTGATTTTAAGTGGTTTTTCACAAACCTCCCCTGTGCACAGTCCTACTACTTAACTTTAGAAGCTTGCATAAGTTTCATTAGTGCTTGTAAACCTGTGTAAATTGGATCCTTGTGATGCCCATGTGGCTAGTGCTTGAAATAAGTGCTTATGTGTCCTTGATTGCTTATCTGTTACTGCTTATCTGCTTAAACTTGTGCTATCAAAATAACTTATACACTGATCACTCAGTGTAAACAAGCAAAACTCCAAGCCCACCATAAGCTCATCAATAAGCTTTGGCTTGTGATCTTAGGCTCATTAAGAAGCTAAGCAGGTCCTTAATCAAGTTCAAGCTTAATCTTTCACTCTCTAGTCCTTTTACTAGGGCTGCAATCAACTTGGAACTTGTTCATTCACTCAGTCCTCTGAGTGACTCAGTTAAACCATCCAACTTCATAAGCCCTTTACAAGCTCATCTGTGGTTCACATAGCTTAAGCTTTTGCATTTTGAAATCCTTACCAGCCCATCTTTATAGCTCAGTACTCAATAAGCCCTTTTGATCTTATTACATAAGCTCAATTTGGCCTCTTGGTTGCCTGTCTAGGGGTGTTTGGATCTCAGTTCATTGGTATTGCTTATAAGCTTTTCACAAGCTTATTAGCTCATTCCAGTGAAGTCACTTGTTCATAATAGTTAATATACCATATATATATAATAATATCTTTTTGTTTTCTTTCTTAGGCTTATTTTAAAGCTTGTAAAAAGCTTTCAAGCTCATCACACCCACTCACTCAACTGAGTGAATCAGACCAGGACCCCTCACTTCAGTAGCTCATTCTGAGCTACTCAGTGGGTCCCACACCTTCAAACTTGGTTCTCCCAACCCCCCTCCTACCAGGGTTGAGCCATTGACCACTTGTTTGACTTGTGCCACTGTGGACCCCACCTAAATAAGTCCATAAACTTTGTCCCATTCTGTGTTGCATTTTAGGTTTTGGATTAGCTTATTGTGGCTTAACAGCTTTTCTACTGAGCTTATTTGGCCAATTTAAGCTTTGACAAGTTCAAACAACCTATCAGAACCAGATTCATCCAAGGTGGGTCCCACATAAGCTCATTTGAGCATATTTCCATTTTAGTCAACATAAGTCAACTGTCTAGGTCATTAGCTTTTTCTCAGCTTATTTTTAAGTTCTAAAATTATTGTTTTTACAAAAGTTAGTTATATTTAGGTATAATATAGTTTGGAAAAATAAAATTCAAGAAAAAACAAAATAATAGTAAGTGATAGTTTCTATTTAATTTAATTAAATTTTAATTTTCATTTTTAGATTTTAATTAAGTAATTTGTGTTTTTATATTTTTATTAATTTCCTTATAGGTCAAAGTATTTTAAATAATTTTCTTAGATTTTTATATTGTCATTTGATATTTATTAGAATTAAAAATAGTTTTATTAGTAATTAATTAATAATTAAGTTAAAAATAGTATAATTAATTTTTATATAGTAACACCTATATTTTATATTTTTCCTAGCTTTTATAAGTTATAATATAATTTTATTAATTTTTCTAGAATTTTTACTGTTCATTTAATAGTTTTCATAATTTAAATAGTTTAATTAGATATTAATTAATAAATAGAATAATAATTAGTTAACTAGTTTAAAAATACATAATATAAAGTTTTTATAATTTTTTAGGATTCCTATGATGGTTAATTAGATATATAAAATTTTTCATAATTATCTAAGTCTTTTTAGTAATTATAAATAAGTTAATCAACATAATTAGTTAAATAATAATTAAATAATAATTAATTAATAATAAATAGATAAATAGTGTGAAAAATATAATTTTAATTTTAAAATAAGTTTTATAATATTTTAGATTTTTAGAAATTTTAATTTTAATTTTCTAGACTTATTTTACATTTTCATAATTAATAGTTAATTATTAGATAATTAATAAATAGTTATTAAATAAAAATAATTAATTAAATAGTTTTTAATTATAAAATAAATATTTTAAATTTATTTAATTTGCATTTAAGCCCCTAAGGCTTATAAAATCCTACTATAAGTAAATTTGTTTTTGTTTACGTTTAATTAATAAACGTTTACGTTTTTCAGTGCCTTTTTCACGTGTACTTATCTGATTTCACGTATTAGTTGATATAGCTTACTTAAGCTATTTTCTCTTATATTTCAGTAGTACAAATCACTTAAACCTTTTTCCTGTTCAATTCACCTGATCTTAAAGTCGTTTTATTTCAGATTTCACATCTCGTTGGGATCTAACGATCCGGGGAAACACTAAACTCACCGGAGTATTGGTTTAGGCTGTCTGACTTGTTGACCATAACTTGGTTAATATTATCTGACTGTTTAGAGCCAATCAGGTGTTTAACCGAAATTATGAATTATGTTCTCCAAAAAGGTGAAAAACGGTAAGATCACCCTGGTCCCAAGAAGGTGAATTATGAATTACGTTCTAAATGAAGTATGTGTATCAAAGTAATATTAGTTGCCATGAACCAAGTGTTCTAGACTTGATTAGAATAAATGAAAAGCTAGCCAATGTGTTAGTCATGTGCTATTTCATGTTAGCCGACTATTGATATTAAGTTTACTAGTTATAATGCCCGCGCACGCGCGCGTTTTTAAAATTTTTTTGAATCATATATTTTTATATATTAAAAAACAAATAATTTAATTTTTGTTTTGTTTGATTTATGATGTTTAATTATAATTTTTTATTATTAAAGATAATTATTTAAAAAATTTAATCCTATTATTAATTGCATCTTATCTATATTTTTTGTATTTATCTTCTACTTGTGCTATGGATAAATATAAAATGTTACTTAATAAGAAAATAATATATATTTTTTTAAATGAAATTATTACTAAATAAGATATGAATGCATTGTTTTGAAATGGAAAATTTCCTAACAGGGGTTTTGTTTTATTATATAAAAGATATATGAATGATATGTGCTTAGGTGATCAAGGTGAGTCACGGACTAGCCTAATACGTTTCATGAGATAAGATTAGCACAATATGTTTAATATGAATACACATAATTGCATTGCAACTGTATAAACATGTTTAATGCATGATATCATGGTAAACTGAGTAACAAATTACTATCCATAGTTCATGTCGACCCGCGTGTTCATATTCAAGTTACCTCATTGTTCATGATTGTACTTTTATATCACCTTGTAATTCAAGTTATCTTTTTTTTTTTTTTTTTTTTTTTTTTTTTTTTTTAGCAAAATTTCAAGTTATCCATAGTTCATGATTGTGCTTTTATAGCACCCCATAGTTCAAGTTATCCATACTTCATGAATGTGCGTTTATAACACCCCATAGTTTAAGTTTTATCCATAGTTCATGAATGTGCTTTTATAGCACCCCATAGGTCAAGCTATCTCAAAGTTCATGATTAGTGCTCGTGTAGCACATACACCTCCAAAGTTCATGATTAGTGCTCGTGTAGCATCTATAGATCCAAGTTCATGATTAGTGCTCGAGTAGCACATATAGCTCCAAAGTTCATGATTAGTGCTCGTGCAACACATATAGCTCAAGAGTTCATGATTAGTGTTTCTGTAGCACCTTATAGCTCCAAAGTTCATACTCAGTGCCCATTGCACCCTATAGTTCATGTTATCTCATAGCTCATGTTTGGTGCCCAAGTGATGCACTACATGTATGTTATCATGAGTGCTTATACACTAAACGTATGTTATCATGAGAGCCTAAGCGATGCACCAACTCATGTTTAGTGGACACTATGTGATGGTTGCCGAAAATGGACACCATAAAGATAGTTTAGACAAGCGGACACGAAAGTGGTAAATGTGCCGAAAATGGTTACAAGTGATTTTATTATGTTTAACTCATGTTTATTCATTTAGTAGCTTTGTTTACTCATTAAAATTTATGCTTACGTTACTACGTCTACATTTTTATGTAGGTATTTAGAGCATATTAAAAATGAAGGTTTGGGGCATATAATGGGTCAAACGATGAAGCTCCTTGGTTAGAGTAACGAGCTCCTATTTGCCATCTTATGTTTACCAATTTGAAATGCTCTAAAAGTGTAATTGCAGTACCAAATGCTTTATAGTCAAGTTTGGGTTAACACCCGTTTTAATAGAAATATTGTTTCCGCACGCTTTCAAAGTAAATGTATTTACACATTCATGTTTATGAAAAATGAAATTTGTTTTCCAGATTTGACGATTTGAATAATCGGATAAGCTCAATTTACAAAAATATACAAGTTTAGTCTTAGAGCCTATATACGGTGTAAAGGAAAGAACCCTCTACTAAGTAGAGCCTATACGGCATAAAGGACTCCATCCTCTACTGCATATAAAAGTCCTGTAAAAAATATATATATAAATAAAATAAAAAAATAAAAAATTGGCAATTCAATACCTTCTTCTATTATCTTCTTTATATATTAATTAAAATAAATGTTTTGTTGCAATTAATTCTTTTATTGACCGATATAAGAGCTCCATTTTATAAATCGAACCATCTTATTGGCTAATAAAAGTCAAAAGTAACTTGCGTTTGATCAAACTCATCTAAATTTTGGCCATAAAAAAAATATGTATAAAAGCACATGTGTTAATTTTGTAAAAAATAAAAAATTAATAAAACGTTAGTTATTGAATTTTAAATAAATTATATAGAGTTAATTGGAAACATATCAATTTTCATATTTTTTTAATAACTTTAAAAATAAACAAATACCCTTAACTTTACACCCCTACACTTCAAATTCATTAAAAATTACAAGGTATATATTGTTATTTATAAATATTATTATCAGTATAGATTAAATACATACATGCAAATATATGTACACCCTTTAAAATCAAAAAATTACATGCAAATAATCAATAATCGTAAGTATCCACCTATTTTCTTTAATATCATCATGAACTATTCTTCTTCTTTCATAAAAACCTTATACATGGCCGCAATATAATCGTTGCACGCCTTATAAGAACATGCATGCACACCTTCAAAGAAAAATTTTGTATATCCAATTTCTCATCAAATTCTTTAGAATAACTATGTTATTTTAAAAACGGGTAAATTGCAAAAATGGTCCTTAACGTTCCAAACAATTGCAAAAACGGGATCGAGACAAAAAGTAGCGCAAAAAAGACACCAACGTTCCACATTTTCGCAAAATCGCCACTGAGAGCCATTTTCCGTTAATTTTCCCGTTAAGTGCCACGTATTTGAGGGTAGTATCGTCATTTCACTGTTCATACTTATCTCCCGCCAACTTTCGGCTCTGTGCTTGGTATCAATATGATTAGACCTCAGTGGCTAATTTGCAAAGTTATTGTCAGCTTTCATATTAAATTGTCAACGCCTTCACACACACAAACAAGCGGAAAAACACACACACACACACACACCCGTAATCAAACAATTATCATTCCCTTTTCCAGAAAAATGTCTCGCTGTCTTGATCTCGTGGTTGCTTGCAACTCGTTTGTCATATCGGAAATGATGCTAACCCATTACCAGCGAGAGGTTGAGGAGGACATTCATCATGCACAAGAGTTGATGAGTAGGTGCCAAAAGCTGTCTGATATGCTCAGTCTTAGGGGGGGACCTGATTTTGGAGCTCCAAAACATAAGGGGCTCGAGAACTGCAAGGGCCAATGTGAACAAGCTTAGGAGGATTTAGTCAGCTGATATGAGAAAGATGAGGGGGTTGATGAGGATGCTTAGGCAAGCAAACGACAGCATTGTTTCCAAGATTGAGTTTGCTGTGAGGTAAACGTACATGTGAAGGGGTGGGTGTTGGAGGCTGTGATGGGTTGTTTTGTTGTGTATGATGAATGTAGGTAGTAGGCGGTAGGTGGTCGGGCATGTTTGGTTTCTTTTGTTCATTTTGGTGCCCTTGTCGTAAGGTTGTAGGTGTAGATAGGGGTTGTGGTTTCCCCTATGTTATGGTTGTAAATGTATTGTTATGAATGGAAGGGGTCGTTTGATCCCAATTTTCTTGATTTATACTTTATACTCTTCGATTCGTATCACAAACAATGAATTCTAACTATAAGATACAAACATATAACACAAACACAAAAGAAACAAACACAAACAAATAAACAAAGACAAACATATTATATAGCAGAAACACAAAACAGAGTATTGATAGTAGTCAATATTGACTAAAAATTTAACCCATTTAAAATATTGTTCAAGTTACATAATATTGGTCGGCATGTACAAAAACAGATGAACCCATCACAATGCCGCCACACACCCTTTGGTGTATTCGAAAGGGAGGTAAAATAGTTCAAGTTACATTAGTCAAATTACATTAGTAAATACAACCAAATTAAAACTGGTATTGTTCTCTACACATTACATAATCCCAAAAGATTAAACCCATATGTCAATCTTCAAAAGCTTCTACTGGATAGGTGTGCAACTATACCTGCACAATCAAAATATGCAATGAAATGATGTTACTATAATAGGCAATGCAATGTATCCACAAAAAATTTGCTAATCAATTCATTAGACTCACCTAGTCAAAATAAAACCACGTTGTTTCCCATTGATCTTGGTGCCCTTAGAGCCAGCACGCAATTAGTGATTTTTACATCACTTCTTGGCCTCTCAAGACTCGCACCCGTAGCTCCCACATTCATTAAACCACTTGCACCTGCTGTCTTCTTCATAGAACCACCATCTCTATCCGCAGACCTCTTTACACTCTTTTTTTGCTTCCTGAATTCAGGCTTTGAATCATCAACATCAGCCACAACTCTATAAGGTTTTGAAGTGGTAGTCCTAAAAGGAGTTGAAGTAATAGAGCACCGCAAGCTAGCATCTTCTTCTACCCACCCAACAACCTCCCCACCATCACCCTATGCATCAATATTGTTTAAATAGTAGGGAGATAACACCTGTTTTGTGTGAGCAACAAACAAATCTACAAAACCGGCACAACAACCTAGCTCAATCATTGTATGCACATCATTGTCTGTGTGAATCAGCTTTAAACCTTCTTCTAATGATTTACCAGGCACACAAAAGAATACAGCCCATTTTTCTCCCCTAATACGTGAAAACATATCATCCAGACCTAGGAAAAAGATATGTCTATCACAGACAAAGCCACACATTGTAGAAACATTCCCTTGTACATACCTTAATGGACCAAATTCAAAGACTCCATTATTGTGCATGTGGAACACAACTTCACCCCCATAACCAAGTAAATTTGCCACAATTTTAAATTCAAACTGTCAAGACATACCAGCACCTACGAAACTAATGGTATACATGCTAAAGTCAATGCAGAAGTAGTCAATGAAACAATTATGCAAGCTCGAGTGAAGCAGAGCAATGCAGTGTTGTATATCTCACCACATAGTTGTAGTTTAGGTAATAAGTTAATGTGGTAATATAGAAACCAATCTATTTTGTTCCTGATACACTCAAGATACACAACGTGAAGACTTACTTACAACCAATGTGAAGATTTACTTATAACCAATGTGAACACGCAGTACTTTCGTAATGCAAAACACTCTCTATAGCAGTATTTAGTAATGCCAAACACTCTCACTTATGATATTCTAACACCCTACTTAATGCAAATACTCTGTTTATCCTAAACCTAGAAAAGGGGATGCATATAAAAGTCTATCAAACATATCATAGCATCCTACGTAAACAAATTTAAAATGGCACATAAATGAAGTATACCACATTAACATACCAAGATCCGTATGCTCTTCCTTCACCTTCCTCTTCTTGCCAGTCCCATTCGCCATTCCCCTATTCATTTTTTCAGTAACTGTACTCGGATTAGGACTCCTCTCCTTCTTTTTCTTGCCACTCCCAACAGGCCTTCCCCTCTTTCTTTTTTCTGTGGCTGTAGTCGGAATAGGACTCCCCTCCGTCTTCTTCTTGCCACTCCCAACCGGCCTTCCCCTCTTCCTTTTTTTCTCTGCAACTACCTCATTGGAGCAACCGCTAGCACCCACATTTGGTTCGTTGAAGGTTCTATTTCACATCCATTGAAGAATTTCTTCAATCATCTCCTTCCCTATGTTTGCATACGAACCATATTTGGCAATAACTTTTTCACCAAATTCATCCAAAACCAAGGTTATAAATAGCGTGAGGCTTGGCGTGGCGGCAAAGCCAAGCCTCAAGCTATACGAGCTATAGCTTGACCAAGGCGGCATAATTTTTTATAGATTTATATATTTATATCATATTTCACACACACACACACACACACACACACACACACACACACACACACACACACACACATATATATATATATATATATATATATATATATATATATATATATATATATATATATACACATCAAGTTTACAAAACGCGTTATACATAAGAAATAAACTCAAAAAGCTAAACTATTATTGCATTTTTCGTCATTTTTTTAATTAAAACCTTCTCCGTGAGTGTAAACTGCTAAAAGATAAAATGTAAAAACCTAAAACTACGGTATAAAACATCACATTCACATATTCACATTCACTTGTTATACTATCTTTTAGCATTTGATTTATAAAGTTAGCCCAAGCCCAAGTTCCTTCTAGCCCAATAATAGTAAATTACTAAATCCCACAAAAGCTTCAAAATAAAGCGCCACGCTTCACGCTATAGCACGTCTTACCACGCTTTTTCGCGCTTCATAACACGCTACGCCTTAAGAAGACGTCTTGGCCTGTTTCGTAACGTGGAGGCCACGCCTCGCGCTATGGCACCGCTATAGCGCCGCTATGGCGCGCTATTTAGAACCCTGTCCAAAACAACCTCAAAGACTTCATCATTTAATAAAACCTTGCCCCACGACATTTCGGATGATTCCTCCCCCCCCCCCCCCCCCCCCCCCAATCAACAAGCACTTTCCCTTTTCATTCTTATCATTATTCGGCATAGCTGGGTTTAGTTGTTGCGATTTGATTTTTTTTTATGTTAGGGTTTGACGGTTGATTATCTACATAATCGTTGGTTGGTTTTGGGGATTTATTGCACCCTGAAAAAGGACACAACTTTAAATGTACACAGTTTACGTTATTTGCAAAAATAGTCCCCCAAAAGTTGACGGGATATAAAAAAGGCAGTGAAATGACGATACTACCATCAACTACGTGGCACTTAACGGGAAAATTAACGGAAAAGGACTCTCAGTGGCGATTTTGCGAAAATGTGGAACGTTGGTGTCTTTTTTGCGCTACTTTTTGTCTCGGTCCCTTTTTGCAAATTCGTGAAACGTTAAGGACCATTCAGCACACACTATTTCTTGTTGTTTTGTTTTGATCGAATGAAAGAAATGATTGGAACTTTTTTGCGCTACTTTTTGTCTCGGTCCCTTTTTGCAAATTCGTGAAACGTTAAGGACCATTTTTGTAATTTACCCTTTAAAAACATATATGTTCTTTTTATGACATACGTGGAAAAATACAATTATTGAAGGCGTGCATGTATGTTTTTGGTGGTTTTCGCACCGCAAATAAGGTGATTCTCGTAAGAAAGTCTCTCTCTCTCTCTCTCTCTCTCTCTCTCTCTCTCTCTCTATATATATATATATATATATATATATATATATATATATATATATATATATATGCACAAAATTATAAATATGAAAATGAAAGTACCATTTTATGATATGTATATGCATACGCGAGGTTCCACATATATGAGTTTTTTTTATTTATAGTGTTCGTTTGGCATGAGAGCTGTGAGTTTTGCTATTTTTTAGGAAAACTCATTTTCCCAATGCTTCTTTATGAAGCTGTGAGCTTTTTTGGCTACTACCACAGCTCACTGCTACTGCTCACAGCTACTTTTGCCAAACATAGCCTAAGTAAGGACATGTGAAAACTTTTTTTTTCCTCCTAACGGCATTTCAATAACGATTCATGTTACTTTTTTATAAGTTTAACACGTGCATACACGAGTTTGAAAATGAAATACCACAAGACTTATTATTAACGAGAATATAAATATAAAAATGTAAGCACGAATTACTGTGATATAAAAATAAATATATAAGATTGTACTTATAACAACAATTCATGTAATTTCTAGTTAAAGTTTAAATAAGGATATCTAAAAAAAACTTATTCGTTCTAAACTTTATCTTTAACTACATCAACGGCCATTACGTGCTATTAAGCACGCATATTTGATAAGGATTAAGTCGTAGAATAGCAACGTACTTTTAGCTTTGTATCGTTTTGGTACGTGTACTTTTTTTTGTTTCACTTAATGCAACGTACTTTCCATAAGTATTTCAATTTGGTACGTGTATTTTTTTTTTTTTTTTTACTTTGTTTAAGTTGTAGAATAGCAATATACTTTTTATAAGTGTTCCAATTTGGTACGTGGATTACGTACCAAATTGGAATACTTATTAAAAGTACATTGCTATTCTAAAACTTAAACAAACTTAAAAAAAGTACACGTACCAAATTGGAACACTTATGAAAAGTTCATTGCATTAAGTGGAACAAAAAAAAGTACACGTACCAAAATGGGACATTTTGAAAAATACATTGCTATTTTACGACTTAATCCTTATTTGATACAACCTCTTCAAGTCAGTTAATCAAAGTCAAACACTACGTTCTACAACTATATTCAAATCATTAAAATCGATATTTACTCATAATAGATAATGAAAAAGTTTTAGTAAGACTCGTGGGTATTTAGTTGTACTTATATATCAATTACAAACCATTAAATACGGCGAAACTTACATGCCCATATACTAAATTAAAATTTTAAATTAAATGATTTATACGTAAATCTCACGTGTGCACAGAACTTATAACTAGCAACTTTATAAGCAACTGTGAGGAAATACCTCAAAATAGTTAAGTTACGGATTATTATATCAAAAATTACATTTTAATTAATATTCTTTTCTTTAACCTTAACATTTACACAATGGCCACATACTAATAACCTAGTAAATAGCATGTGTCATATTTAACCATATGTTTGCTGATTATGGGTATCTATAATGCAAGTATTAAAACAAACGGCAATTTGATATTATCTATAATTTTAAACCGGCTT
The DNA here is from genome assembly GCA_030686995.1 of Artemisia argyi. Lineage (NCBI taxonomy): Eukaryota > Viridiplantae > Streptophyta > Magnoliopsida > Asterales > Asteraceae > Artemisia > Artemisia argyi. The sequence goes on from CM060697.1 coordinate 80,893,933, forward strand.
TTAACTTATTAAAATCTTGTAGGTAATTTTTTTGTTATACAATAATGGATTTGGAACTCTACCAAAATGAACAAGATGTTACTATCCTCGAAGGATGAAGCAATTTCTTTTTCACATGTTATAATGCTATTTTCTCATTTAACAAAAAAGACTAATTCGTACAGCAACAAAATTGTTTTATACATTATCAAATCAGCAAAAACAAAACTTGGTGGTTTAAGCAATGTACGAATTTTTTGATGATTCACAAGTCATATTTAGTTTCACTGCTCCAAGGTTACACGGCTCTTTGATTATAAAAGGATAAGTTGGCGATAGCGCATATAAAACTATATTTCGAATTCAACATCAGCATTTCTTAGTAACGAGTGGTGGACCCACGAGTGGTGGACCCAGAATCTAGAGGATGGGGGGCAAATTTTTTTTTTTTTTTTTTTTTTTTTTTTTTTTTTTGATACAATTCGGTTTGCACTTTAATAAAAATGTCATAAACAGTGATACTCCATCCATCTCAAATTTATTATCCACTATTGACTTTTTTAATCTTTCTTTTTCAACTTTGATCTTAAATATTTTTGTGGGTGTTATATAATATTTGATGCAAAATATATAAATGGATTGGATTTCAAATGTATTTTTCAATGGTAAAATTTTTCATCAAATATTACATAACAAAAAAAATATACTTATGGTCAAAGCTGAACCAGTATGACTTTGAAAATTCAAATTGAACAATTATTTTGGGATGTAGGGAGTATTTTTTAAGATTAAAATAAAGATATAAGATTTTTACATTGTTTGACTTGAAGGTGAAGAGCAATTTGATTTTGTAGTGGGGTGCATTTTTAATAAAATGGTCTTAAAAAAAATTTACACTAAAAATTAATATTTTTTGACGAAGCATCCCCCCCCCCCCCCCCCCCCCCCCCGGGAACCCAACCACTATGTAGTTCCGCCCCCGGTAGTAACACGTTTTGGTTCTCATCAAGTACATTTTGTTTCTTTGCATGGGAATGTGAAAAAGATTGTAATACCAAACTTACATACACCAATTTTGCCCCTCTTTTATCACATGGATTTCCGTCTATAAAGTTTGGTATTTGAATTGGTTTTGCTACAAAATGTGTAGATACCTATTTGACCATAACAAACAACTTAAGAAATTTACCATACATAACATGTTTTTACTTAAAGTAAAAGAAGCATGATCAAAGAATGCACGCCAACTTATTAAACGATAAAAGGAAGATGTCAACTTGATCCATGACTACTAAAGGTAAAGAATATCAACCAAGTCCCAAACCACAAGAATGAACACTTTGCCTTCTTTTCATCGCATAATCTAAACATTGGAGAACCATGGTTCTTTTGGGTTGTTTGAAACAGGCATACTCAAAGTTTGCAAAACCAAAAATGGTCAAGTGGCCTCTTGTTCAAGAGTGTTTTTATGTGATGCCTATTCATTTGCCCCTAAGAAGGAGTAATACTCAGTAACATATTTGAACAATAGCTATTTCCACACTCGATTTTACCTGGTTATCAGGCAGACTATGTTACACCAAACACCCTAAATCTATCAATAAGTTAGCACAAAAAGAACCTAGAGGAAATCATAAAGTTCATCACGATAGGCAACCCAAAAACCAAAACAACACAACAATTATGAAACACTAGCGAAGATGCGTTGGAGCCAAACCCACTACCCAAAGATGATGGTTGTTCACTGATCAAGAATTATGGTACAGAAACAAGTAGGAATATACAAACTCTAGGGTCAAAGATTATTGGGAATAGTACCATTAAACAATATATCAAATCTTAATATGATTCTACTGTATATATATATATATATATATATATATATATATATATATATATATATATATATATATATATATATATATATATATAACCGTATTCGTACAGGTAGTTGTGGCCATTTCAACCCATTAATGGGTGAGCAGGTCCTAGTGGCGTTATGCTTTTTACTCTAATAGCCCAGATGGATAAAATAAAAATATTGGACAAAATGAAATTATGAAAACATGTTGGACAGGTTAATGACATCGAATGGGCCAGAATAGACCGACACAAAGTGTACTAAAAAAAGAATGAAACCTCCTAAATTTTTATATCAAAAATTAGATACACATCGTAATAGTACAGTTTTTGAAATTAGATATTGAACATCAACTATTTTATTTTATTTAAAAACTATTGGGGGTCTGGCCAACCTGTTTTAACCCACTCTTATCTGTTTGATTAAACGGTGTAGACTGTATCCTACCCACCAATTTTGCCACTTCTCCTTAAAAATTACAACATAGCTCTAGATTCAACAGAGGTAAAAGCAAAAAATCGCCATTGGAAACATGCCGAGTTATCAGAAATCAGGCAAAGAGTATTTATATTTAGGGACACATGCTTAATTGACTATTTGATTCCTTTTCTCCTTAGCCTCTCACAGAAACCTGCAACTCGGCTCACTGCTGATCGCTCATTGCTGTTGTATATACTTTATCTATTCAGAATAGTTCTCATGAAATTTCATTTACAGGCAAATTTCAAACTTTCATCTCCTCTAGTTTAATACTCTACTTTTTTGGTTAATGAAGTTTAGGCAGAATCTGCTATGTTTTACTATGATTATCAAGCTATGAACCAGAATGTTCAAGTTATCCTTTGCTTTTTTTAATCATGTAGTATGTGACTCAGATGTCAGCAAAATTGCATTTGAAACGTTTAATCTCAAAAGGGTTTCAGGTAATGATGATTCCCACTGCAGAAAGAGTCCCCAACGGCCTAACTGGGACCGGTCAGAAAAAAGGGAGTGCCTCGAAAAGATGTATAACTTTAATATGGTAAAAACTCAAGGATTTAAGCATAGAGATGGGAAGCTATGATGAGGCTTAGAAGACAAAGAATACCTGAAGAATGTGAAAACACACGAAAATATACAAGATTTCCAAGCTGCAAAGGGTGACCTCCACACAGCCTGCTTGTTTGCATACTGCAGTGACATTTGCAGAAAGATGTCATAAAAGTTCAGGATACAAAAATCTTTGCATCTAGTGCACCATAAAATTTCAAAAGCACATAGATAAATCAGATCTGTGACACAGTTCCAATATTCATTCATGCAAAAGATATTGTAGCAAAAGATCATTCTATAGTCGGCAAATGTCCTACAGTCCTAGCTGACATAACATTACATATAACTGTCGTAATTAAGCAAAAACACTAATCGTCTTATTCATGTCCATCTTAAGCCGAAGGTGAGTTGTATCAATCAAAGCATATCACTTGTAACCAGGTGGGACAGATAATAGTTAACTTAGTAACAGAAAGTAACGAAGGGCATTCACAAGAGACTTTGATATGCTATATATATATATACATATCACCCAGAGTCTATTGGAATAGGTAGAGTTCAGCATAGGTGAAAAGGTAAAAAGTGGTCCTTTAAAAGAACACCAAGATATTATTAGATATTACCTTTGAATGGCACAATTTCTGTAAATAAAACTCCGTCAATGAAAAGCTAATAACGCCACCTCCGTGCTACACCAACCACTCTTGCAAACACAATACCAAGATTAAGAAGAGATAAAATGCCATATAAGAGAAACCCATACTTTATGGTATTAAATTAAACTCTGTAAACTGTTTACAGTATGACAACTAAAATATGTTACATACACAAGTTCCAAAAGAACAACTGCTAAGAAGTAAGGCCATTGGCCACACCTTGCAGAAAGAAGTCAGGTAGAGTTGAGAGGAAGCAGAAACAATCTCCCAACACAGGTGATTAGAGGTGCATGCTAAAAAAACAGCATGGATGATCATCTCAAACCAAAGCTGCCAATTCCGTTCGTTACAAGGACTCTCACCTCAACAATGTCAATATGTGAGTACATAATAAACGAAAACAGAGATATAATAGCTTCAGCAAAACCTTCCCTAGCCAAACAAACCACCTGTCCCAAATTCGGCTTGTTGCAGCTCCTTCCGACGCTGCTCCTCTAATGGATCGGGACTTTTCATCACCCTCCGTGTACGCCTGAAGCAAACGAACAAAAACCATGAAAGAAAGAAAATACAGTCTTAGAATTCTAAGACATAAAGTTTATTTATATATCAAAGTTCTGACATCTATAGTTGAGAGAGATACCTGTCCTGAGCATGCTGAGCAGGAAAGGTAGGCATGAAATCTTTAGACTTTGGAAGAGGAACTTCACGAAACCACTCATGGTCAAGAGCTGCATCAGCTGTTATCCGCTGCACATATTCCAGATATGCTTTTAAAAAATGTCGTGTCGATACACTGGAATGAGACTTTATAGATACATACAATTGTCCTATTATAAAATAATACCTTCTCAGGGTCATAGGTTAGTAGTTTGTTAAGCAGATCAAATCCAGCATCAGACAGAACAGGTGACCCAGTAAAAGATGTTGCTGGAAATTTTCTCCGCAATAAATTATACCTGCAAAAATTGCAAAGTAGTAAATAAAATCAAAAAAATTTGCAATGTAACGAACTATGTCACCAACGAAAAGCTACAAAGCCAGACCAGAAAATCACCCAAAGCTGGCAGCCTGGGAAAACAGTGGCAATAATAAGATTACATGAACTTTGAACTTAACATGAAGAATAAAATTAGAAAGTGAACACTTACTGATGCTTGACAAAGTTCACCTTGACTCCAGGAAGTTTAGAGTACCCCGGCCAAATAGTCTCATTTGGGGTGCCAAGTATTTTAAATATCTGAAAAAATAAGACTCGTCAATGGCTATTAAGTGTGTATATTTCATCAATGACAACAAATATACTCTCATCTTACCTTGTCAATCTGGTCAAATTCTGTTTTCCCATTAAATAACGGTTGCTTAGATAACAGTTCAGCCATAATACAACCCAGTGACCACATGTCGATTGCAGTAGAATATTGTTTTGCTCCTAGTAGAAGTTCTGGGGCCCTAAAGAAATGTTAAACCGCCAAATAAGTTTATGATAGAAAACATGTGAATGCAGCTACCATTTATTGTAAAGGCTACACCAGCATATCATTCACCATTATTATATCAACATATTCCAATAGCAATCATACCATTTAACTCAGATCGCTTACTATCAAGGTAGTTAAAAGCGAAAACGACCTCAAAGCGATACGCCTTTCCCTAAAGCGAGAAGCGAGAAGCGACAAAACGAGCGCTTCAGTTAACTTTTTACCCTTTGTGCATATAATAGTGTCTAGTATGAAAACACTCGTTAAATAAAAACATAATTATCTTAAAATCTTCATCTTTAATATATAAAAAGACCACAAACGAGAAGTTTATTCAAATAGTTAAAGCTTAAAGCCTACTATTTTATTCGGAATAATCATCTAAGTTCTCATTTCTTATTTCCCCATCGTTTTCGAGATCCACTATATCATCTTCATCTACAAGATCCTTGTCGGATTCATCATAGAATGTCCTACTTGTAATTATTTATAATATTATGCTAAAGGGTTAGTTTTGTAATTATTCAACCTAATTCAGAAGATTAGGGCCGGATGTACAACTTCATTAGCTAAAAAATTAAAAAGTAGCCGTTATACAAAAAAGCGAGCGCTTTTCAGTCGCCTGACAACGCTTTTGCTCGCTTTAGTAAAACGCCTCGCTTCTTTAGAATCAAAGCGCTTTAGGGCGCTTCACTTTGCTTCTTCGCTTAAAGCTCGCTTTTGACTACACTGCTTACTATTCAAGGCTCCTTATTCAAATCTAATCATGAAAAATGGATTTAAGCAAACAAGCAAATACAAATTGGCGTAACAGCATTACTGGCAAAGAACCAAAAGTTTGGATGTTTATTTTAATGCAAAATGGTTTCATAAACTAGTAACATAAATAAAGTGATGTTTAAATTAAAGAAGTGAAAGATTAAACATGTGTTAATGCTCACCTGTACCAAAGAGTCACCACCAACTGAGTGTAAGGTTTTAGAGGACTCCCATATTGACGGGACAATCCAAAATCGCATATCTTCAACTCACCTCGATTATTCAAAAGTAAATTTGAAGTTTTTAAATCTCGATGAAGAACCCAATTCTCATGGAGGTATTTCGTTCCCTCAAATAGCTGAAGCATGAGACATTTAACTTCACTCTGACTAAAAGGTTGTTTCATTGACTCCATTAGTGCCTTAAGATCATGTTCCATGTATTCCATAACCATAAAAATGCTATCGAGATTGCTCCCAACAACGACTTCCTTCACATCCACAATTGACGGATGATGAAACGAAAGAAGAATATTAATCTCCCTTAACGACGTCAAAGGAAACCCTTCTCTTTCTTTCTCCATCTTAACCTTTTTTAGCGCAACAACTTCTCCTGTTTTCTTATCTTTGGCCCTATAAACAACCCCATAAGTGCCTTCATCTATTTTGTTCAATCTCTCGAACTCGTCAACACTTCTACAACCTTGAAGCATATTCACACTTCTTTGAGGTGGGCCCGTAGGCTCCGGTGTTCCCTGAGAGTCATCTCCATCCTCCGAATCAGATTCCGATTGGCTTCGACTATTACCGTATTTCTTACGTTCATCATCTATCTCCATATAATCCTTTTCCAAATCATTTTCAGGATAATTGTCCCTACTTGTAGACCTAACACGATAACCATCTTCATCTGACTCAGATAAACGCCCTTCTGAACTTGACGACCGATTCTGTGACCTAACATCAACAGACCTACGTATCGGCTCCTTCCTCCTGTTATCAACTGGTGCATCATTAAATTCACCTTCATCCGATGATAAATTAGCATCATTAGCCCACCGAGAAGATCTTATCGTCCGTTCTGGCATATAATCCTCGTCTTCCGGTCTTCCTACATCCTGACTATACTCAACACGCTCTTCCTGAACAGAAGAAAAAGATAAACCTGCACGCTCTTCCTGAACATAAGAAGAAGATGCACCAACACGAGGTTCAGTTCCATACGACTCATTATCATACTTCTCAATATCAATCGAAACATTACTTGTTTCCTGATGCACACTATAAACCTCGTTACTTTCTACATTAACAACGTTAGGCGATACACGGTAACTTTTAGGCAATGGAGGTGGAGGAGGTAACGCAATATTACCTACCTTAGCCTTATCCTTATCCTTATCCTTATCATCTCTATCCCAAACAATCGGCGAAAACTTCCTCTTCTTACTATTTAAAAACTCCGAATCATTCTCCGTCTTAATAACCTCATTACTCTTAACATTATTTTCCGTCTCATCTCTATCCGACCCACTCTCACTCGACAACTCCCCCGGTTCCCGATCGCCAACTCTTAGACGACGATCACCACTATCTCGACCCCCACCCCCACCCCCACCGTTCAACATCTCCCGCTCTTTAAAATCCCTATGCCTACCCCTACCCCCACCCGAGCCACCTCGGCTATCCCGAACCCGATTCTTACCCTGATTACTACCATTCCTTACATAATCCCTATCGTTTTCTCGCTCCTTAAATTCATTATCGCGATATCCGCCATGTCGTCCTGCCGCCATATACTTATTCATATATCACACTAAAAAACTAATAAATTCACCTAAAACCCTAACCCTAACCCTAGAAGCTTAATTAACCCTAAATTCACCAAATTAAGAGCAATTTTAGGTCAACAAGCACAGATCGTGATACTAATTAGGTCAATAACGCAATTAATTGAATCAATTGGATGAATTATGGATCGATAATGAAAGCTTAATTAATTGAATGATGGGATTGAATTAAGGGGATAATAATTAAGTATGGTTATGTGTGTGTGTGTGTGTGAGATTACCGGAGAGTTGGCGGAGGTAGCGGTGGATGGACACGTGGCGGCGGTGCTGCGGTGATTGTAAAGAGATACGAATTAAAGAGATATTTGATTTGGTGGGTTTGGAATTGGATGGATCCTTCTGGGTTTTTTTTTATCGCGATATCTTTTTTGAATTAAAAAAAATGTGAAAAAATATGAAGTTGTGGTTTTGGTCCCTTGAGTTTTGTTTTTTTTTCTTTCTAAACGTTGTGATATTTTTTTTTTCTTTTTATATAGAAAGAGTAAATATGTCATTCAATAAAGAATAACAGCCGATACAATATTTTTCGAAACTAATACATACGCATAACGCCTTCTAAAATAACATCGTTAGTGCATCCTAAAGCTCATGTCACTATACTATGAGCTACCATATTCCCTTCTTTCTTTACAAATGACCAGTTAGAAGTACTAAATGTGAGCGAGTTAAATAAAACATCTGATAACAAAGTCACAATTAGTAAAGGTATCGATTGTACATAGTGCGTGAACCAAAGTTATTGAATCTGACTCAAAAACAACTTCGGAGTAGCCTCTACTTTGAGCTAAACGTTGTGATATTGGTTTACTAAGGTATTGTTTGTTTTTCTTACAAAACACTCTTTTTTACTTTTGTTTTCTAGCAAGAAAAGAAGAATTAAAGGAAGTGCGTTTATTTTTTTCTCTTATGTTTGCAAGTGGAAAGAAAAAAAAATGAAATAAGTGTATTTGTTTATTTTAGATAAAATAGACAAAAATAATTTTTTTTCCTCTTCAATTTTGTAAAAATTAGATTTTTTTTATTATCACTTTTTGTATCTCAAATACTTCACATCCATGTCTTCTTTACATACATGATTTTGTAGATCAAACGTTAAATATCTGAAGAAATAAACACAACCTACTTCACGAGATTTGAATCGACGTGAAGCCCACCTTTTTCAAAAGGTTGACGTGACTAATTAAAGATTATTTGCAGTTAACATGAAATGCTTGAAATGGATCAAATGATTGAGACGATTAATGGGATTATCTATGCTTTACTAGTTAGTGATATAAGATGGGTTCGAGTATATTATAAGTTTATAACACACGCGTACATGGATGCATACATTACCCTGGTATGGTGAGGTTGAAATTTATTGCAACACAGGTTGAAATATATTGCAACACATACAGTGTATGTATGCACAAGCATAAGGTGATCATGTGCATATAGTAGAAGTGAAAGACAATGAACAAAGAGTTGGAATGGAGATTTTACACATCATTTTCTGCATCTTATGAACCCAACTTGACAAGTGAAGCAAGTTTTGCTCTATAAATAGATACCATTTGAGGTGACATACCAGCTTAATTAGCTTACACTCTATTAACATTTTTGAATATAATACATTGCATAAATGTAGATATGTCTTCTGACCTTTTGGAGCTTAACTATGAGGCCATGATTCGGGGCTAGGTGTTAAGGCGATATTTATTTGTTGAGTGATGCACGTTAACACATGGGCGGAGCTAGTATGGTGACTAGCGGGTGCTGAGCAACTCCTAATAAGCTCACTTTGATAGTCAAGTATTCAGGCCATAAGCTATGTGCTTATCAGTTTTTGCAATTAGCCAACAACAACAACAACATACCCAATCCCGCCTAGGCGTGGTATGGGGGAAGTGGGATGTAGACAGATCCTACCCCTACCCCTGGGTACCCTGCAGGTAGAGAGACTGCTTCCAGAAAGACCTCCGGCAAGTGTGTGCAAAGTGTGCTCGAAGTTTGGCTCACGATATATAGACATTTTGATATTAGCCCTTTTATTAATATTGACATTTTGATAAAAACTCATAAACAAATAACTTAACCAATCTCATATAGCTCCAAATTTAATTTACTTATCAAAATATTCTTTTTCTAATTTAGCTTAGTTCCTAATTATTACGGTGTTAGGGTTGAATGATGGGTAAAAAAACCAACGGATTCATTTTTGGTGTGATGTATATACTGCTATAATTTATACGTCAAGTTCGGCTCCCCTTAACTTAAAAGGTGAAGTCTGAATATACGTAACAAACTTTCTGAAATTAACCGATATACGTAACATACTTATTTTATTCACAAGATACGTAATATACTTTTAAATACTTACAAATGTACGTAACATTGACGATTACCATTTTAAAAAGTTACAGTTTTGGTCCCTGTTGTTTGCGTTGACTTTCACTGTCAGTCCTTTAATATTTTTTTACTTAGAAAAGTTACAGTAATGGTCCCTTGACATTTTTTTGACTTCCATCGTTAGTCCTTTGATATTTTAATAATCTTTCGTCTGTTTTTCTTTACGTTTTTGTAGAATCGTAGAGGGGAGGTGAATACGGTTTCTTAGGCTTTTTGAATGTTTAAAAACTTTAAGCCGTAAGAGTCACCAAGTGGTTGTACAATAATCCAACAACCACAAACACAACCAAAGTATATAAAGCAAGTAAAGAGACACCACGATATATACTGGTTCGCAATGGGGGGTTTATACCATCCGTACGTCCAGTTGCGAATCCACGACACCGCTACTATTCACTAGTATAATCCTTTCGGTGGACTACAAACCGTTACAATTTACTCCACCGATATTCACCAATATCGATGCTCACAAAGAAGGAGTTACTCCCCAACGGTATTCCGCCCTCGAAAACCACCCAAAAGAATCTCGCGATTTGACTTCACCTAAGGGTCACCAAGACCACTACCAAGACTTCCCACCGGAAGTATCAAACCCCAACTAGATCCCCAATGATCTAGGCTTGGTCACCAAGACACAAGACTTCGCTTATAAATAATTGAATGAATGAATGTTTTATCAAGCCCTAACCTAACCTAGAGACTCGATTGTAATAGAAAGGGTAAAGATAAGAATACCCTCGACACAATCACAAGAGTGGATTAAGTTCTTGAGATTCTTCCCTTGCAAGGAGATGTATTCTTTCAAAATATGTTAGTGTTTAACTAAGAACACAAGAGATAGAATTAGAGGATTAGAGAGAAAGAATGTAGAGAGAAAGAGTGATGGCAAGGGGTGAGGAATACAAGAGCCAAGGTGGGGTATTTATAGGCCAAGACCCAACTTGGGAAAATTTTACCGAGCCCGGCGCGTTGCCCACGCGTGGGTGATGCGCTAGAGACTCTGTAAGAATTTTCCCAACACTTGGGTTTTGGTCTTTTAAATACCTAACCTTGCTAAACCCTCAATTGTACTTCACACTAAACCTTAACATTAATCAATTTAAGGTTTACCAACTCAAATAGCCAATTTGGAAAATATTTTGTGAAGTGCTTATTAGAAAACCAATTATCAAAGATAGAAGGAAAGAAGAGATAATTGGATAGGGGTAGAATCGGTATTCCTCACATGGCATAAAAGAGATAAGAGAATATGCCATGGGATATTCCTCTAAAGGGAAGAGAGTGAGAGGTTAGGTTAAGAAGTAACCATGGTTAGGTTTTGAAATAAGTGTGTAGAGAATAAACCATGGTTAGGTTAAAGGGTATATCCAAGGGAATATTCCATCCTTGGTGTGGTTAAGAGTTAACCAAGGTTAAGTGTAGAGAACTAACCATAGTTGGGTTAGGAGAACCATGGTTGGGTTAAGAAAGAATATCCAAAGGTATATTCCTTTTCTTGGAGAGGAAGGAGAAATGGATGGTTAAGATGTGTTGTAGGGAAATGAATGGCGGAGGTAGCGGTGGATGGACACGTGGTGGCGGTGTTGCGGTGATTGTAAAGAGATACGAATTGAAGAGATATTTGATTTGGTGGGTTTGGAATTGGATGGATCCTTCTGGGTTTTTTTTTATCGCGATATCTTTTTTGAATTAAAAAAAATGTGAAAAAATATGAAGTTGTGGTTTTGGTCCCTTGAGTTTTGTTTTTTTTTTCTTTCTAAACGTTGTGATATTTTTTTTTCTTTTTATATAGAAAGAGTAAATATGTCATTCAATAAAGAATAACAGCCGATACAATATTTTTCGAAACTAATATATACGCACAACGCCTTCTAAAATAGCGTCATTAGTGCATCCTAAAGCTCATGTCGCTATACTATGAGCTACCATATTCCCTTCTTTCTTTACAAATGACCATTTAGAAGTACTAAATGTGAGCGAGTTAGATAAAAACATCTGATAACAAAGTCGCAATTTGTAGAGGTATCGATTGTACAGAGTGCGTGACCCAAAGTTATTGAATCTGACTCAAAAACAACTTCGAAGTAGCCTCTACTTTGAGCTAAACGATGTGATATTTTGGTTTACTGAGGTATTGTTTGTTTTTCTTACAAAACACTCTTTTTTAGTTCTATTTTCAAGCAAAAGAAGAAATAAAGGAAATGCGTTTGTTTTTTCCTCTTATGTTTGCAAGTGGAAAGAAAAAAAATGAAAGAAGCGTATTTGTTTATTTTAGATAAAATAGACAAAAATAATTTTTTTTTTCCCGCTTCAATTTTGTACAAATTAGATTTTTTGATTATCACTTTTTATATCTCAAATACTTCAGATCGACGTCTTCTTTAAATACATGATTTTGCATATCAAACATTAAACATCTGAAGAAATAAACACAACCTACTTCATGAGATTTGAACCCACGTGAAGCCCACATTTTTCAGAAGGTTGACATGGCTAATTAAAGATTATTTTCATCTAACATGAAATGCTTGAAATGGATTAAATGATTGAGGCGATAAATGGGATTATCTCTGCTTTACTAGTTAGTGATATAAGATGGGTTCGAGTATATTACAACACACGCGTACATGGATGCATACATTACCCTGGTATAGTGTGCAACACAGGTTGAAATATATTGCAACACATAAAGTGTATGTATGCATGAGCATAAGGTGATCATGTGCATATAGTAGAAATGAAAGACAATGAACAAAGAGTTGGAATGGAGATTTTACACATCATTTTCTGCATCTTTTGAAACCAACTTGACAAGTGAAGCAAGTTTTGCTCTATAAATAGATACGTGTCACCAGCTTAGTTGGCTTACACTCTATTAACAATTTTGAATATAATACATTGTGTAAATGTAGATATGTCTTCTGACCTTTTGGAGCTTAACTATGAGGCCATGATTCGGGGCTAGGTGCTAAGGCGATATTTATTTGTTGAGTGATGCACGTTAACACATGGGCAGAGCTAGTAGGTTGACTAACGGGTGCTGAGCCATCCCTAATAAGCTCACTTTGATAGTTAATTATTCAGGCCATAAGCTATGTTCTTATCAGTTTTTGCAATTAGCCCTTTCTATTAATATCGACATTTTGATAAAAACTCATAAACAAATAACTTAACCAATCTCACATAGCTCCAAATTTAATTTACTTATCAAACTATTCTTTTCTAATTTAGCTTACTTCCTAATTGTTACGGTGTTAGGGTTCAATGATGGGTAAAAAAACCAACGGATTCATTTTTGGTGCGATGTATATACTGTTCGGCCCCCTTAACTTAAAATCCTTGTTTGCCTATGCGTTAACTGTTAGAATATGTAAATCATAACTAATATATAAACACATCAAGAACGCAGCGGAAATAGATCAAATACATGAAATTGAAATTAACAGAATATAAATGAATGCGTACCTCTTTTGTGATTTCTAGCAAGAACAAGAAATCAATTAAACAAGAACTTATAAACCCTAATTAGGGTTTAATGTGGATCGACTATGGTATAGTCGAATGGGCAATCACACGTTAGCAAAAGTATGCCAACACTTCGTTCTCGAACACACGTACTATTAGCGTTTCAATAAGAAAAGCTAGGTTCTTAATTCACGAGCAAGCACTACTAGTTGAGCCTTAGTTGATCACTAGGGATCGTCTATAGCTCAAGAGAAAAGAGAAGGAGAAAGTGAATTGGCTTGCTAATGAATCAAGGGATGAATGAATGAATACATGAGACCATGTATTTATACTATCATAACCTTGAAGCATTCCCTATCCCATGGGGATGTGGGATCGGCCGAACCTAGAGCCCAAGAGGGGTTTCTAGATCCTTCTTGCCTTCTTATTTCATCTTTAGTCCTTTAACTTTCGTCTAATGATCGTTAGGTACCGTTAAGTGCTTCTTTCGTGAATTTAATAATTATTCGTCACAAAACAATAATTATTAATTAATTGAAACCCATACGTGAAGTGTGCAATCCCGAAGTCTCGAGTTCGAGTCCGGACATATTCATTAATTTTTATCCGTTAAAACTAACAGTTCCCACTCAGATATACATTAATGTAATAATGACAATGGTTAGTCTAGCATAACACGCCAATGTCCCTAGAACGATCACGAGTATGGTTTCCTGGAAAAAACCACATTTGATGATTCATCATCATACTTATCCTTTTGTTTCTAATATCACGTTAATATGGATATGGATCTAAATCATTCCATAATTAACTATTATGTTTCTTGTTATTTATGATTGACCAAGATTACCAATTCATCTGAACGTATTCCATATAGACTTTGGGCATGGCCATGCAAACATCTTGTCAACCCTACGAGGGGCCCAACAATATTAAACTTCAAAACAAATTTGAAGGAAACAAATCCTGTGTTGACTACAAGCATAACCTATGAACTTCGCATCACTTCTGAAAATAATCCTTATAACTACCAGTTACGGATAGCGTTAGACTATCTCACAGAAAATGAGTTACATCCACAGTAGTTACCTGGTATCTCAAGTCTGAGGATAAATATTCATGATTTACTATAATGACAACTGACAAATTGTTCATTTATAGAATCCAGAAATTGTTCCAGGATGAGGATGTGATTCTATATCCAAATATGTTCCTTTCGAATATTCATTACACAACTTATCTAATATCTTTCAATTAGATATAAATGTTTATCATCTTTTATCAAAGCATGATATAACAACAACATGATGTATGGTGAGTGCTTATTCACTCACCTTTTCTAAGCCAAAATATGACTTAATATTCCAAAAACTAACCAAAAAGGCCAAAGAAAACATGTTTTTGTGATTGTGAATGTGCAGGTACGGATATATCGTAAAAAGACGAAAAACAAACGAAAACCCGGCAAAAACGAGCACGAGAATAGAACGAGTCAGAAAGTCAAGCTGGAAATCAAGTTGAGCTTTGAAAAGTCAAAAGAGATCCCTAGAGTTTGAAGATTTGCATGATTCATCCTTTTTGAGAAAGTTTGAGGAAATGTCAGAAATCGTCCTTGCACTTTGGAAATGAACACAATCAGTCCCTCAAAGTTTTATTTGGAGAAAAAGTCAACTCAACCTTCAAGTATCCAAAGTTGGCAATAAAAACCCTTGGAGATCAATTTTGAGTTTTGACAGAATTAGTCCTAAAGTTTCATAAATTACACAATTAGTCCTTGAAATAAATTTGAAATCTCAAAACCAAGTTTTAAAGCATAGTCTTAAAAATCCAAGGTCCAATCCATTAATACCAAAGCCCATAAATCAAACCAGCCCATACCCGATCCAACATCCTACGGTCAATGTAATAAACACGGGTCAACAGAGTCAAAGCAGGGTCAAACAAGTAATAAAAATATTACCCCGCGCCCCTTTTTCCCCAATTCCTCTTTTACCCAGCTTAGCATGAACCCTAGATTGACCGTACATTCAATTACCGCAATTAAGGGTGTTTTTGTCAAATCAACATGCTTCTAGAAGCTAAGTATGATGTCAGAGGATGTCAGATATCAAAGAAGCACACAAAGGGACATGTGGCAGGCTGTTATTGGTGGAGACGCGTCACAAAACTTGATCTAAGGGCTATCATGAATTGGGGCAAGGATTGGAATGATCAAACGGTTCTCATATGCTTCAAGGAAACACAAGCTCACACGGATTGCCAGCTTGGCAATCCGTGACCCCAGTCCTCACCTCTCCTATATAAAGAGGCATTTGTAGCTTAGTTGGGGGTGTAGAATAGGTAGTAGTGAAGCTCTGTTAAAATTTGCATTGAATGTACTTAGACTAGTGAATGTAATGTTTACTTTATAGTTTTAATAAAATTTCAAGTTTCCTTTAATCTCAATTTGCTTATTTCTAATTTCATTCTGCTTAATTGTTCTAATACCTTTTATATTCTGTTTAGTCTTAGTTTCTACTTAGCTTAATCAGTACTTCTTATAATTCAACTTAAATCATTTTCAGAAAATAAATAAAAATCAGAAAATTTTAAAAAATAAAAATAAGCTTTTAATCTGTTTTGATAAGCTCTCAAATAATCTTACCTAGTCTTTATTCAATCCATTCAAGCTCTATTGCTTGATGTGGATCTGATTTCAGTTTAAGTCTCACTAGTGGAATTGAAAAGTCAAATAAGGTTAAAGGGAGTAGATCATTGATTTCTGAGGTGGTTTGGATAAGTTGGGATAGATTTGGAAGATCCATGCCTATCCTAGAGATAGGCAAGCACAGTGAATCCACCTCTGTTCTTGCTGAGGTGGAATTGTTTTGTAAGTTTTGATCAAATTTTCATTTCATAGCTTGATCTTAGTTAGATTTGTTTAGCTTATAGCATTACTGTTTCATTTATATACTTTTGGTGTTATTGTAGATGTTATTGTTGTGCTAGAGTTTGATTGTTCATTTGATCACATTTGTTTGCTTAGATCTGTGTTAGTATAGCCTTATTTGAGCATCTGATTTGTTATGGATTAGTGATTGTGCAATTCTGTTGTATCTAGTGGCTTATGATTGTGATAATGGATTCATACACTGATTAGAGATTGTTATGGATGCATAGATTGGAGATATCAGATCTATTTCACTAAAATTGTTGTTTAACTGTCAAATAAGGAGTGTTTGGATCTTATTGTTGCTGAGTTTGATAGCTATTGTTGTAGTAATTGGATTGCATACATAAGTCAGTAGTGTTAATAATAGACATAAAATAGCATAAAATCAGTAGTGTAGGTTACTAAAAGTCAAAGTAAGAGTATATTGCATTTACTGTTAGATTTAGTGTAGAATTGCTAGTGTGGTTAAATTGATAGTTTCATAATAGTTATAGATAGTTTAAAACAGAATTAATATAGCTTATTACAAAAGATTAGTAGTAGAATTAGCTGATAAAAATTGAATTTGGTAAAAATTAGATTGTAGTATAAATTAGTCAACTGTCACTTTCTTTGCTAGTGGTTCAATAGCTGCTGAACTTGAGTGATATTAGAGTAGTAGATAAGAGATTCTGATTAAACAATTGATTGAATTTGGTACTCAATTGTACAATTAAGCTTTTGCCCCCACAAACTTGTGTATTTGAGCTTTTTCAGAGTGCTTATTGCTTCTGTCAGTTAACACAATTGAGACAGAATATCTGTCTCGGACATTAAGCCTACTAGTGCATCATTGAGCTTTAACTTGTGCTATTCTGGTTTTTCTGAGCTTATCTTTTGGTATTCAAGTGAGTTTATTGGATTACATGCTTCTGGCTTATTGTGTTTGACTTCTGTTTGCTATTTGAGCTTATTGCATAGCTTATTCCTTCTGTTTGCTACTTATCTGTGATTATGAGCTTAATTGATTATGAGATTTAGCATTTCTGAGCATTTATAAGCATCATTTATTTGTGTAATAAGTTTCAATCAGATTTGGTCACAAGTGCTTAAAAATAAGCACTTGTGATAAGCAGTTTGTTTAAAATAAGCACTTTATCAGCTTATTCTTGTTTCAAAATTTTTTTCTCCAAGTTTATTTTTATATTTTTGATTTTCTGGTAATTTTTCAGATTTTTCTAAGGTGATTTGATATTTTTCTTAATTTTTCTTTGATTTTAATCATTTTTATGTACTTTTAAATAAACAAAAATCAATAAAAAAATCAGAAAAAGCCATAAAAAATACAAAAATATTTTAGGAAATTCTTTTATAATATTTTAGATTTTTCAGAAATTATTTTACATTTTTCCCTTTTAATTTTCTATTTTCCTTTATTTTTAATTCATTTAAAAATACAAAAATCAAACTAAATTCATAGAAAATAAAAGAAAAGTCAAAAAAATAATTTTCTTTTTCTGGAAATTCTTTTTATAAGTTTAAGATTTTTAGAAAATTATTTCAAGTTTGTAGGATCATTCTTCAATTAAATTTACGTTTTATTTTGAACGTTACGTTTTTAATAATCGCGTTTGCATTTTCGTTTTTACATTTTTAACTTTAGTGCATACCTAGCTTGTACTATTTGCATAGTTTGTGTTTGTTTGTTATAACTTGAATTACTTGATCACTATTTTCACTTTCATCACTTTTCAATACACGATTTGCACGAATCAATATTCTTTGATTCCATTCACCTTCGTACGGATACGACTCGGGTGATCCGTATTTTGTGCGGATCTCCTCGGTATTATACTACTATATTATATAATTGATTTTGACACAATCAATGTACATGGAAAATTCTTGTGTCCAACTTAAATTTTATTATGTACTACATATCCATTTAAACTTCCTAAATGATATATCATGTTCTATTAGATTCATTTTTCAGAATTACTTAGGAGTTATCTTATTTTAAGTTATAAATCAAACATGGATTTACTATTTTAAACATAAGACTTATCTCCTTGATGCATGCATCTATCCATACTTGGATCCTTGCATTTTGTATACTTTCAAAGATTACATGAATTCATAAACTCTTAATTACTTATCGCCCTCGCTTAAGTAATTATACAAGAAAGAGTTTTATAATCCATTGTCAAATTTCATATTCATAAAAATGAGCATGACAATTACAATCTTTGTATCTTTAATGTGCTTAGGAAAGAGTATTCAATCATAGTTAATTACTTAAGTATAATTAATAATCTTGTCATAAGACATGCATTAAAATATGTATACAATTTCGTCCATATGATTCATTACTCAAAGATTTAAACCTCTAGGGTTTTTCTTCTCTTGAAGAAACTCATCTTTATCAAGATAAACCAAGTTTTCAAAGTTGACTTATCTTTATTGACAGCATCTTAAGATTCATAGTATGAGCAATTTTCCATAATTCAATATTTAGTAAATGCGTCATTATGATTAACAGGCTTACTTTGATCATGTAATTCATATTTCTCAGCATATCAATTAAATATCTAAGATATCCCTACGGATCTATGAATGAGAATTTCATCATGTTGAGGTTTAACCTTTACATTTCAAGTCTCATCATGATTTTCACTAGTGTGGTTTTAGAAGATTATGTATCTTGTAATTTTATCGTTTCAAGATAAAACTCCCACTTACCTTTAGTAATTTATCTATAAATACTTTAGCAAGTTGAGCAACACTTAATCGTTCTCTTTTGGGATATTACAAACATTTTACATTTCCTGACTCTTGTTTGTTAAAACTACTTATTAACAAAATCAGGACTTCATTTTAAGACTTTAATGTGATTCATCACATTCCATAATGTCTTATTTAATCTTCTAGGTTGGAGTCTTATTGAGTATATTCAATCCATACTCAATTTTCTAACCTTGATAACTTTTGGAAGAAAAGAAGTCATATTTATCTTTTAATCAAACAATATAACAAGAGTTTGATTTTTCCTAACTGAACACTGTTGACATAAATAATGCCTTAAAAACATTATTAAGTTTTTATCAATATCTCTATGTTTTGATCATTACAAAATATAACCTCAAAGAACTAAAACTTATGACATAAACAAGTATTTGGTGATTAATATTTCTCTTTACATCCAAATCACTTAAGGTATGAATAAACAAAGTGTTTAGTGCAATGTATGATCAAAGGGGTATTTAATTAACTAATACAAAGTTTATTTAATTATATAATCTTATTATATATTTTTGAAAAACACTTTTGGTAATAAGGAAAAATGTTTTAATCATACTAAATATATGATTTCAAATATTTAACCAAAATCAGTTAGTTTTTCACCAAATAAACTTTCCCCACTAAAAAACAAAGTTTCTGGCCGTTACAGTTGGGCGGCCCCCTTAATTATAAGGGGCGGCCCCCTTAATTTTAAGGGGGCCGGCCATGCTTTAAGGGGACCGGCCACGCTCCTCTGTCAGAAACTTTTGCCTATAAATACCACCTTAAACCTGGATTTTTTCCCCACCTTTTGCACTTCAGAACTTTCTGTTCTAGATCTCCATTTCCAATCTATAAATCCTTTGATCATACATTCTTAAATCTTTGTTTCAAAGTGATCCATACATAATCCATTCAAGTGCAAGAGAAGAATACTTCTATCCCTCAAGACAAGAAGTATTACAACTAGTTGTGATCTCCACATCTAAGTTGTTTAAGCATCATCATTAATTATTATTTCATAGTGTGATTAGTTGTGAATATTTGTTAGAGAATAGTTGTGTAGATAGTAGAAGTTGATTAGTAGTGAAATAGGTTAGTTGTGAAGATTGGTGTGTAGAAGAAGGTGTGTAGAAGATTGGTGTGTAAAAGCTAGGTGTGAAGAAGATTGGTGTGTAGATAGGTGTGAAGAAGTTTGGCGTGTATATTGATGTGAAGATTGGTGTGAAGATTGGTGTGTAAATTGGTGTGTAAATTGGTGTGTATATTGGTGTGTAAGGTTTTCTCCGCCATAAGGGAGCTTGTTGATATAGTGAAGAAAACTCTCGAGTTAGGTGCTCGGGGAGTGGAGTAGGGCAAGGAAGGTGCCTTGTAGCCGAACCACTATAAATCGCTTGTCTCTCGGTTTGATCTTTCCATCCTTTACTTATTTCATTACTTACATAATTATTGCTTCATAGTAGATATATATACTTAGTGTTGTTCATATTGTGTATAACTAGATTTCATATATCATCGAATCTATATTTTATAAATCAACGAAAACTTTTAAACAATTTGTTTTATAAAAATTAAAAAGACGTAAAACTATTCAACCCCCCCTTCTAGTTTTCCACAATTGGTATCAAGAGCCACGTCTAGCAAGAATTTTAAAATATATTGTATTTTAAAACTTGTAACGATCTATGGAATCTTTAAAATATTTAGAAGGGCAATCTATGCAAAGACCACCACTATTTGAAAGTGATGGATTTTTATATTGGAAAAATAGATTCGAAACGTATGTGAAATCAAAAGATCTTGATCTTTGGCATATTATTACCTTTGGTGATTTTCCCCCTATTCAATATAATGTTGAAACCAAAATGGATGAAATTGTAGCTTTTGAAAAACAAAATGATGATTTGAAAAAGAAACTAGCAAAAAATAATGAGGCTAAAATGGTCATTTATAATGCGTTACCACGCAAAGAATATGAAAGAATTTTTATGTGTAAAACCGCAAAAGAAATTTGGGATTCTTTACTAATCACTCACCAAGGTAATAGCCAAGTCAAAGAAAATAAAATAGATCTTCTTGTACAACAATATGAACAATTTACGATTCCGGAAGAGGAATCAATTGATAATGCTTTTGCTAAGTTTAACACTATCATCACAAGTTTAAAAGCACTTGATGAGACATTTTCTAGTAAAAATTGTGTTAGGAAATTTCTTAGGGCATTGCATCCAAAATGGCGAGCTAAGGTCACGGCAATTGAAGAATCAAAGAACTTGATGACGTTATCACTAGATGAACTAATTGGCAACTTGAAGATTCATGAAGAAATCATAAGAAGAGATTCGGAAACGGTCAAAGTCAAGAAAGAACAAATCAAATCCATTGCTCTAAAAGCCAAAAAGGAACCTAGTGATAATGATGATTCAAGTGACGAAAGTGAAGACGAAGAATATGCAATGGCCGTAAGAGAATTCAAGAAATTTTTCAAGAGACGAGGAAGATTCACTAGGTCATCACATGACGAGAGAAAATCGTTCCAAAGAAATAGAAGTGATAATTACGTGAAAAGAAAGTGCTTTAGATGTGGAAGTCCAAATCATCTCGTTGGAGAATGTTTAAAGCCGCCGGGTTATGAAAATCAAAGCGCATTTGTTAGTGGAACATGGAGTGATAGTGATAAAGAAGAAGTGGAAAAACCAAAAGAAGAAAAGTGTTTTGTGGCAAATGCAACCGACGAAATATGCCTTGGAATTGACTTGGAACCTAACGAATGGATCAAGGATAGTGGATGTGTAACAATTCGCAATTTCAGGTTAACTTTTATTCCCGAAAAATTTCACTATTCACTTTTTACTATTCACTTTTCACTATTCATCTCAGAAATTTTTATTACATATTCTCGTAAGTTAAACTATTCTAACGATAATCCGAGAGTTTGACATTCGTCAGATCATTTTCGTGAAAGTTATTAAGCAATTACACGTTTTAGGGTAAAACGTCATTCAGAAATTCTACGTACAACGAAACTCGACCGCGTTAAGTGACCTCGCATCAGAAAAATGTTTGACACACTCATGATTTATTTGAGAATTAATCGTGACTGAGAAAAACATGACCAAAGACTTCCCAGCAGGTCACCCATGCCTGTACTAATCTCACATGAGCACGCTTAACTGTATGAGCGATTAACCGTTAGACCACAAAACGCGTTTCTAAGACTATTTGAGTTTTCAACTTATTAGAAAAAGTCAAACATATTCTTTCCCTCCTCCATTGACCAAAAATTATCCCTTGATGTTATAAGTCATTTCGTGATTTTTAGGCTTACGGTTTGATGTCTAAAAGACATTTAATACCAACCGACACTAGACTAAGCCCAGTCTAGACATTATAAGTCATTTTAAATCATTTTTATCACATTAGAAAAGTAACATTTTACTTTTCTCAATTTTACGCAATATTCGTACATTTTACGTATTACGCGTTTTAGACCCGTGTTTCCAGTTTTTAGCAGGGTTTTAGCACCCGATGGATCCTACCACTCATTTTATATTTTATTATGGACTATATTGACATGTTTAACAATACTTTCAAGTTTCATATTTTTACGATACCCGGTTTTACGTTTTGAGGCTTAATCATTTACGGTTAGCATTTTACGGAGTCAAAATGCACAAACTAAGCAAGATAACACCAAGACTCATCATCTAGTCATCTTATCTCCATCAAACCGCCATTTAGGGGGGGGAGTCACCATTTTGTGGCTTGATCTTGACCATTGATCCCTAGGATGTTTACAAGTGTCTAAATTAACCATGGTTACATTCTAACCCAATATATGGTTAACTATTTTTCTCATCCTATAAATAGCCAACTAATAACACATAGAAATCTTGCACCACACCTTCTTATAACCTTCAAGTCCTAAAACCTAAGGCACTTTTCTTATATTTTGTAAGAAAGTTAACTAGTTTTTGAAAGAAAACTAGTGTTTGATCTTCAATCTTGGAAATTTTCTAAGAAAAGTTGTTATAACGTTAAAGTCTCCAAAAAGACGTCGTTATAATCTTCAAATAGCTTTGGACTTCAAGAAGGCGTCGTTATAATCTTCAAATAACCTCGGTTTATCATAGGTTGCAAAGGAAGAAAGCTTATTCAATCAAAGTCCTAGTTCTTGTCCTAGTTTCCCTTTTCATTAAGGCCAAAAGTTGTAAGCAAACCTTAACATACTTTCTTGCTTAATTATCATTTTCATGCTCTTTGTGTTCCTTTCATGCTATATATGTTCTTGTTATTGTGTTCATGATGTTTAAAAATGGATAAAACAAGTATTGGTATACATATGTTAACTTATGACAAGTAAACAAGAAAACTAGTGATTTTTATGGAGAACCACGACCAAAATAGTATAACTTTGATATTTGACACTTACTTAATGTTAAAGAGGACTTAACAAGGAAACCATAGCAATTTGAACCACCCAAAACGAGTATACGAGTCAAAAGTTATGGCGATTTGAAATTACCAAAGATTTCCGGCAAAACTGCCAAATAGCTTCCTGATCAAATTATGGTTTTGAAAGTCCCACTTCTGGTCCGATTCATCAAAAAGTTAAAACACGAAAGTTGTCCGGAACGACGTTTTCGTTCAGGAACAAAGAAGCTCGAGACCTAAAAATGCTTTCCGAATGATAAAATTCTTCAAAATCTTAACAGCCCATTTTAGACCAAAGTCACTATATTATAGTTATGATTTACTAAGACCAAGAGGTCTAATGACCTAAAGCCGAGACCACAACCATGGCTAAAGCCAAGGTTGAGTCTCAAGACCATGGAAAAATGACCAAGGTCACGGCGAAGCCATGACTAAATGACCATATAAACTTACTTAGGCGAAAACATGAAACAAGGAGTTGACGATAACTTGAACAAACAATTTGGATATACTCCACCTAAAGAAACATGAGATACAAGTTATAATGAAACTACCCCTAATAACAATCTTCATGTGCAAATAAACTTTTCTAAGTTTATTCAAATATTGGACATATAACTTTTCGGATCAAAACTTATACATTTGTTATCAAATACTACAATAGTAGGGAGCCTCATGTGAGGAGTTCATTGAGTAAGCCGTCGAGATGAGTTGTGGATTTACGAGTTAAAGTGTCCTGGCTCCTCGAACGTTTACTCCATGACTTCTGAATTATGTCGGCCCGAACGGTAGTAAGAGATATACAACTTATACATGTTTCATAAACCATTTATATTCAAAGACTTACGCTATATACTAAATGCTACATCATGAACATTATGCAAGACATATATGGGCAATTCTTCGTATTCTTAGACATTACTCCAAACCTAAGTCGCAACGTTCTATTATAGGCTGCTCTTAGAGACTTTCACGATTCGACTACCACTTTGATTTCACATCACTTAAGCTTAAGGTGAGTCATAGCCCCTACTTTTTCATATTTGTTTCAACTCTTTGGGGGGGATACATGCACAACTACTTTCTTACTTGTACAAATACTTGATCGCATTATACTTGATTGTTCTATACTTGATTGTCTTATACTTGATCGCATTATACTTGATTTCATACATACATGATTATGTTATACTTAACTGCGTTATACTTGATTGTGTTACTGCCAGTGGCTCCAGATTAAGTTGCTGGATGACCATTGAGACTTCCGGTGGCTCCACATTAAGTTGTTGGATGACCATTGAGGCTATTGATACATCCTAACATTTGCGAATGTTGGATACATCATAAACGTGAGGTCTTCGGAGATGAAGTGTAGACTCACGACTAATTGCTAAACTGTTTTGATGAACTTATACATGTCTTTATTATACCATATATATTAGCAGTGGGTTGTGAACACACAGGTTACAAGTCTCTTATGGCGGGACTTGTAACTGAGTGGATTCACGATGCCTTTGCTGTGTGAACATTCTTTAAGGCTTTTCAACTATTTTAAGACAAACTCTATGAACTCACCAACCATTGTGTTGACACTTTAGCATGTTTATCTCAGGTCTATAAGGTGATAGCTGTTGCATGGAGCATAGAGTCGCTTGGCATGTTTTGAAGACTTATGCTTTTATCTTTACCATTCGATTTGTCTTAAAACTCTTATGTATTGTATTATGGAACTCAAGTTTGTATTTCGGAATTTATTAATCGAATGGTCACTTTTCAAAACGTCTCATTTAGAGTTCGTTTTCTATACCTTGTTCTTTGTATTATGAAGTAGCACCCTTATGACACAGTCTTCCGCTGCGGTATTTTGGGGGTGTTACAGATTGGTATCAGAGACTTGGTTATAGAGAACTAGGTTGCATTGAGTGCCTAGACTATAACTGCTATATACGTTAGGACCCTTCTCTTTATTTTGCCTTACACACACTTCATGCGCATATGCTTATTGCTAATTGTTTGTTTAGAAGAAACCCCAGACAATAGTCAAGTCATCAAAAATTTAGAGCTAAGTAATAATTGTTTAAATTAACTTAATCTTGTGACAGTTCTTGTTTGATAAGACATAAGATTAAGTTAAATAAAGGTTATTAGTTTCCTGTAGAGATTTGATGATTTGCCTTATACTTACTTTATATGATTCTAATACCTAGAAGTGGTTCATATGTCCTAGTACGACACTCAAACCTTTCTACAAGCGTGGCTAGTCCATTTCGTCATATCTCTAGATACCCAGACTACGTTACCCTTTCACAACTTAAGAGCAGATGATAGAAAGTCTACCCAATTATGTAGTACCAATTGTTGAGTTATGTGTGCCTGGTAAATATGTATACGTGTGAAAGGAAGCAATTATAATTATGGTGGCCAACATAATTATAAATGCGTCACGACTCACGTAGACATATGTGACCATGCTTACATTAATCGACGATTGACTCAAATTGACAAGATTTAAGACTAAGTAGTCTAGGAATATCACCTCATATCTGACATCGACAAAATATCCCTCCTTGTAGATATCATGGCACCAAGGAGAGTAACTCGTAGCACTAGCCGAGGTGGTGCAACACCAAGAGGTGGAAGAACTGGTGGTCGTGGAGGTAGAGGAGCTGCTCACGACACTAGTAACCCTAGTAATGATAGTGGAAGAACTGGTGGACGTGGAGGTAGAGGAGATGCTCACGACACTAGTAACCCTAGTAACGCTGGTGGAAATCCAGATGTCTCCACCATTATTGCCCAACAACTACAAAACCTACTTCCCACTATAGTCACACAAGTTGGCAATCACATGAACAATTCGGGAAACCACGGAAGCATAAATGACGCTACAAATGATGGAGGAAGGAATAACAACAACAACCACAACAACAACAACAACCATAGGACTGGATGTACGTATAAGGAATTTACGTCATGCAAACCAATTGAGTTTAACGGTAAAGGAGGTGCATTGGCA
This sequence comes from Artemisia argyi, assembly GCA_030686995.1. Classification (NCBI taxonomy): domain Eukaryota; kingdom Viridiplantae; phylum Streptophyta; class Magnoliopsida; order Asterales; family Asteraceae; genus Artemisia; species Artemisia argyi. Next base: position 80,920,539 of record CM060697.1, read on the forward strand.
TATACACGATGGGTCGAGAAGATGGAGTCAGTGATTGATATCAGTAACTGTGCAATCCACCAGAGAGTGAAATATTCTGCATGCTTGCTATCAGAAAAAGCATTGACATGGTGGAACATGCAGATTCAAGCAAGGACTAGAGAAGCAGCTGTAGGCATGACATGGGACGACTTTAAGGGACTACTGAAGGAAGAGTACTGCCCGGTTAATGAAATGCAAAAACTAGAGGACGAGTTTTGGCATCACTCTATGGTAGGGGCTGGTCATGCAACCTACACAGATCGGTTTCATGAATTAGCTAAACTAGTTCCTCATCTGGTTACCCCTGAATCCAAGAGGATTCAGAGGTACATTTATGGCCTTGTTCCTGAGATTCGTGGGATGGTGAAAACAACTGAACCTCCCACAATTCAGAGTGCAATATTAAGAGCAGGGACCCTAACAGATGAGATGGTTAGGAATGGAACTTTGAAGACTAGTGATAAAAGAAAGGGAGCAGGTGAATCAAGCGAGCAAAAGGGTACAATGGTTGATAATAAGAGAATAAGAGGATTTGCGGCAACAGTTTATGATCAGGGAAAGTATGAAGGTCCACATCCTAAGTGTAATAAATGTGCTTATCATCATCAGAGGTCTGAGCCCTGTCGAATGTGTACTAATTGCAATCAAAAGAGCCATTTTACAAATCAGTGTAAAGCAACGACAAGGCAAGTAACACCGGTGAATGCGGGCAATATAAGAAACAACCAAAAGACATGCTTTGAGTGCAACAGCCCAAACCACTTCCGAGATACTTGTCCTAAGTTAAATAGGGCACAGGGACAAGTGCTGGACAACCCAACTTTAGCCGTTATGCTTGAAGAAAATAACCCAAACCGTGGATACAATGTTAGTCCACCTCGGGGTCGAGCATACTATTTGGGTGCTAAGGAAGCCCGCAATGCGTAACGGGTACGTACCTTATACTACCATATTATTCTATTCTAAATCTAGATTTACTATGCCGTTATTAAGATAAGAGACCTAGACACACTAAACTTCGGGACGAAGTTTCCTGAAGGGGTAGAGACTGTAACAATTCGCAATTTCAGGTTAACTTTTATTCCCGAAAAATTTCACTATTCACTTTTTACTATTCACTTTTCACTATTCATCTCAGAAATTTTTATTACATATTCTCGTAAGTTAAACTATTCTAACGATAATCCGAGAGTTTGACATTCGTCAGATCATTTTCGTGAAAGTTATTAAGGAATTACACGTTTTAGGGTAAAACGTCATTCAGAAATTCTACGTACAACGAAACTCGACCGCGTTAAGTGACCTCGCATCAGAAAAATGTTTGACACACTCATGATTTATTTGAGAATTAATCGTGACTGAGAAAAACATGACTAAAGACTTCCCAGCAGGTCACCCATGCCTGTACTAATCTCACATGAGCACGCTTAACTGTATGAGCGATTAACCGTTAGACCACAAAACGCGTTTCTAAGACTATTTGAGTTTTCAACTTATTAGAAAAAGTCAAACATATTCTTTCCCTCCTCCATTGACCAAAAATTATCCCTTGATGTTATAAGTCATTTCGTGATTTTTAGGCTTACGGTTTGATGTCTAAAAGACATTTAATACCAACCGACACTAGACTAAGCCCAGTCTAGACATTATAAGTCATTTTAAATCATTTTTATCACATTAGAAAAGTAACATTTTACTTTTCTCAATTTTACGCAATATTCGTACATTTTACGTATTACGCGTTTTAGACCCGTGTTTCCAGTTTTTAGCAGGGTTTTAGCACCCGATGGATCCTACCACTCATTTTATATTTTATTATGGACTATATTGACATGTTTAACAATACTTTCAAGTTTCATATTTTTACGATACCCGGTTTTACGTTTTGAGGCTTAATCATTTACGGTTAGCATTTTACGGAGTCAAAATGCACAAACTAAGCAAGATAACACCAAGACTCATCATCTAGTCATCTTATCTCCATCAAACCGCCATTTAGGGGGGGGAGTCACCATTTTGTGGCTTGATCTTGACCATTGATCCCTAGGATGTTTACAAGTGTCTAAATTAACCATGGTTACATTCTAACCCAATATATGGTTAACTATTTTTCTCATCCTATAAATAGCCAACTAATAACACATAGAAATCTTGCACCACACCTTCTTATAACCTTCAAGTCCTAAAACCTAAGGCACTTTTCTTATATTTTGTAAGAAAGTTAACTAGTTTTTGAAAGAAAACTAGTGTTTGATCTTCAATCTTGGAAATTTTCTAAGAAAAGTTGTTATAACTTTAAAGTCTCCAAAAAGACGTCGTTATAATCTTCAAATAGCTTTGGACTTCAAGAAGGCGTCGTTATAATCTTCAAATAACCTCGGTTTATCATAGGTTGCAAAGGAAGAAAGCTTATTCAATCAAAGTCCTAGTTCTTGTCCTAGTTTCCCTTTTCATTAAGGCCAAAAGTTGTAAGCAAACCTTAACATACTTTCTTGCTTAATTATCATTTTCATGCTCTTTGTGTTCCTTTCATGCTATATATGTTCTTGTTATTGTGTTCATGATGTTTAAAAATGGATAAAACAAGTATTGGTATACATATGTTAACTTATGACAAGTAAACAAGAAAACTAGTGATTTTTATGGAGAACCACGACCAAAATAGTATAACTTTGATATTTGACACTTACTTAATGTTAAAGAGGACTTAACAAGGAAACCATAGCAATTTGAACCACCCAAAACGAGTATACGAGTCAAAAGTTATGGCGATTTGAAATTACCAAAGATTTCCGGCAAAACTGCCAAATAGCTTCCTGATCAAATTATGGTTTTGAAAGTCCCACTTCTGGTCCGATTCATCAAAAAGTTAAAACACGAAAGTTGTCCGGAACGACGTTTTCGTTCAGGAACAAAGAAGCTCGAGACCTAAAAATGCTTTCCGAATGATAAAATTCTTCAAAATCTTAACAGCCCATTTTAGACCAAAGTCACTATATTATAGTTATGATTTACTAAGACCAAGAGGTCTAATGACCTAAAGCCGAGACCACAACCATGGCTAAAGCCAAGGTTGAGTCTCAAGACCATGGAAAAATGACCAAGGTCACGGCGAAGCCATGACTAAATGACCATATAAACTTACTTAGGCGAAAACATGAAACAAGGAGTTGACGATAACTTGAACAAACAATTTGGATATACTCCACCTAAAGAAACATGAGATACAAGTTATAATGAAACTACCCCTAATAACAATCTTCATGTGCAAATAAACTTTCCTAAGTTTATTCAAATATTGGACATATAACTTTTCGGATCAAAACTTATACATTTGTTATCAAATACTACAATAGTAGGGAGCCTCATGTGAGGAGTTCATTGAGTAAGCCGTCGAGATGAGTTGTGGATTTACGAGTTAAAGTGTCCTGGCTCCTCGAACGTTTACTCCATGACTTCTGAATTATGTCGGCCCGAACGGTAGTAAGAGATATACAACTTATACATGTTTCATAAACCATTTATATTCAAAGACTTACGCTATATACTAAATGCTACATCATGAACATTATGCAAGACATATATGGGCAATTCTTCGTATTCTTAGACATTACTCCAAACCTAAGTCGCAACGTTCTATTATAGGCTGCTCTTAGAGACTTTCACGATTCGACTACCACTTTGATTTCACATCACTTAAGCTTAAGGTGAGTCATAGCCCCTACTTTTTCATATTTGTTTCAACTCTTTGGGGGGGATACATGCACAACTACTTTCTTACTTGTACAAATACTTGATCGCATTATACTTGATTGTTCTATACTTGATTGTCTTATACTTGATCGCATTATACTTGATTTCATACATACATGATTATGTTATACTTAACTGCGTTATACTTGATTGTGTTACTGCCAGTGGCTCCAGATTAAGTTGCTGGATGACCATTGAGACTTCCGGTGGCTCCACATTAAGTTGTTGGATGACCATTGAGGCTATTGATACATCCTAACATTTGCGAATGTTGGATACATCATAAACGTGAGGTCTTCGGAGATGAAGTGTAGACTCACGACTAATTGCTAAACTGTTTTGATGAACTTATACATGTCTTTATTATACCATATATATTAGCAGTGGGTTGTGAACACACAGGTTACAAGTCTCTTATGGCGGGACTTGTAACTGAGTGGATTCACGATGCCTTTGCTGTGTGAACATTCTTTAAGGCTTTTCAACTATTTTAAGACAAACTCTATGAACTCACCAACCATTGTGTTGACACTTTAGCATGTTTATCTCAGGTCTATAAGGTGATAGCTGTTGCATGGAGCATAGAGTCGCTTGGCATGTTTTGAAGACTTATGCTTTTATCTTTACCATTCGATTTGTCTTAAAACTCTTATGTATTGTATTATGGAACTCAAGTTTGTATTTCGGAATTTATTAATCGAATGGTCACTTTTCAAAACGTCTCATTTAGAGTTCGTTTTCTATACCTTGTTCTTTGTATTATGAAGTAGCACCCTTATGACACAGTCTTCCGCTGCGGTATTTTGGGGGTGTTACAGGATGTTCGAGGCACATGACGGGGAATCGCAAGCTATTCTCTACATACAAGGCATACAATGGAGGTAACGTTATTTTCGGTAGTGACTTGCGTGGAAAAATTATTGGCAAAGGTACGATTTCTCAAGACTCACTTACTATTGAAAATGTTGAACATGTTAATAATTTAACATATAACTTACTTAGTGTAGGCCAAATATGCGATAATAAATGTAAAGTTATCTTTTCTGAAGAAGATAGCGAAATAGTTAAGAATGGAAAAATTATAGGTAGAGGTATTAGGAAAGGAGGTGTATATGTTATGAAACTAGGAAACAAACCTGAAGATAGGATATGCCTAACGACCCTAGACGAAAATTCCACTTTGTGGCATAGGAGATTAGGACATGCTAACATGCAACAAATACAATCTTTGGCCTCTAAGGAATTAGTTAGAAACTTGCCTAATCTAAAATATGACAAACATTTTTGTGATGCATGTAAAGTTGGAAAACAAGCTCATGCTAGCCACAAAGCTAAGAATATAGTATCCACCACTAGGTGCCTAGAATTATTACATATGGATCTTTTTGGTCCATCCGCTGTGCGGAGCTATGGAGGAAACACGTATACCTTAGTAATAGTAGATGACTACTCACGATACACGTGGACTAGGTTTTTAAGTGACAAAACCCAAGCATTTGAAAAATTCGAAATATTTAGCAAAATGATTCAAAATAAGTTAGGATGCTCAATAGTTGCCATTAGGACGGACCATGGAAGGGAATTTGATAACGAAGTACAATTCGGAAAATATTGTGAGTTAAATGGAATATCTCATAATTTCTCCGCTCCTCGTACTCCTCAATCAAATGGGGTAGTTGAAAGAAAAAATAGGTCACTACAAGAAATGAGTAGAACTATGTTAAATGAACAATCAATTCCACAAAAATTTTGGTGTCACGCCGTAGATACATCGACTTATATTCTAAATAGGGTATCAATTAGAAGAATTCTAGGAAAAACTCCTTATGAGTTATTAAGAAATAGAAAACCTAACTTAAGCTACTTTAGGGTATTTGGAAGTAAATGCTATATCTTAAACACTAAGGACTACCTCACTAAGTTTGATCCAAAATCATATGAAGGAATATTTTTAGGATACTCACAAAATAGTAAAGCATATATAATACTTAACAAACACTCCATGAAGGTAGAGGAATCACTAAATGTAACATTTGATGAAACACCACCACCTCCTAAAACGCTACCTTTAGAAGATGATAACTTAGTCGAAGAAGAAGCTATTGAGGTTAGTAAAACAAAACCCATAGGAAATGACAATGAAGAAACTCACTTAGAAAATAACGAAATCGTTAATATTAAAGAATCTAGATCACATCCTTTAGATAATATAATAGGACATCTTAACCAAAGAACCCTTAGGTCACAAGCCCAAGATAAAAACAACTTCTTCTGTTTCCTCTCAGCAATAGAACCTAAGAACATTAGTGAGGCTTTAAAAGATGAAAGTTGGATTATAGCTATGCAAGAGGAATTAAATCAATTTAAGGCAAATGATGTTTGGGAACTAGTCCCAAATCCAAAGGATATGACCATCATAGGAACCAAATGGGTATATAGAAATAAGCTAGATGAGAATGGAATAGTTACTAGGAATAAAGCTAGGTTAGTTGCCCAAGGTTATAATCAACAAGAAGGAATTGATTATGATGAAACTTATGCCCCCGTAGCTAGACTAGAATCAATTAGGATATTACTTGCCTATGCTTGCGCCCTAGATTTTAAGTTATTCCAAATGGATGTGAAAAGTGCATTCCTTAACGGTTTTATCAATGAGGAGGTATATGTGGCACAACCTCCAGGATTCATTGACTTCGCAAAACCTGATTATGTTTATAAGTTAAAGAAAGCTTTGTATGGACTCAAACAAGCTCCCAAAGCTTGGTATGATCGATTAAAAGCTTTTCTTATTAAACATGATTATTCCATGGGAATGGTTGATAACACTCTTTTCACTAAAAGGAAAGACCCTAATCTCATCATTGTTCAAATATATGTTGATGACATTATATTTGGATCGACTTGTCAAGACATGTGTGATGAATTTGCCAAAATCATGCATGATGAGTTTGAGATGAGTATGATGGGTGAACTTAACTTCTTCCTAGGATTACAAATAAAACAATTAGAAGACGGAATATTCTTTAACCAATCTAAGTACATTAAGGAAATGCTTAAGAAATTTGGCCTAGAAGACTCAAAACCCATGAAAACACCCATGTCTACGGAGGTAAAGCTCACAAAGGACGATGAAGGTGAGTCCGTAGATAACACCAAGTATAGAGGAATGATAGGGAGTTTACTATACTTGACGGCAAGTAGACCCGATATCATGTTTAGTGTCTGCCTTTGTGCCCGTTTTCAAGAGGATCCCAAAACCTCTCACCTAGAAGCGGTTAAGCGTATCTTCCGATACGTTAAAGGCACTATACACTTAGGATTATGGTATCCTAAGGAATCCGGCATAGAAACCATTGTCTATGCGGATTCGGATCATGCGGGAGACTACGTAGATAGAAAGAGCACTAGCGGTATTTGCACGTTTATGGGATGTTGTCTAACGTCTTGGTTTTCGAAGAAGCAAACCGCTCTTGCTATTTCTACCACCGAAGCCGAATATGTAAGCGCCGGAAAGGCATGTCAACAAGCACTATGGATGAAACAAGCTCTCGTAGACTATGGCATTAGGTTAGAAAATGTCCCCATTATGTGTGATAACAAAGGTGCGATAGATTTAAGTAAAAATCCGGTGCAACACTCTAGGACTAAACACATAGAAATACGTCACCATTTTCTTAGGGATAATGTACAAAAAGGAAATATATCTATAGAAAAGGTCGCATCGGAAGACAACATTGCGGATATATTCACAAAACCCCTTAAGCGTGAATTATTCAACCACTTGCGTTTAGGATTAGGAATGATGGAACAAGTTGACTAAATTATATTGAATTTATTCAAATTTATACTTGCATGTAATTTATTTTTCTTCCATTTCACCTTTTCTGAGTCTAGGAATCTATTTCGCACAAAACTAAAGATTGAGAAGATTTATTCTCTTTGCATAAACCTTTTTGTAAAACTCAATCAATTTTCTCTAAAAATTATTCTCACAATCTAGGAATCACATGAAGATCATTTTCCTTGCATTGTTGACTAATTCTAAAAACATTGTATTTCAAAATCATGCATAAACTCTCACATAAATTGTCAAGGTATATAATCTAATATATGTCTTTGACATTCATGATCGAGCAAAAATTGAATCAAGGAGATCATTTGGATTGTTTCTTAGGATCGTTATTTCTTTTTGCTTCTAGGAGTCGAAACAATCACAACTCCACATTTGTTGCATATAGACACTCACTAGGACAAATTCACTAATAATGGTGTCATCTTGATCCATCACTAGTTTTTCACTCACTAATTGCCTTTGCTTTTAATTCTAGATAGGTGCCTTAGGAAGTTTAAGTGTGCTTGCATTCACTTACCTCCTATTGCTTATTATGTGTTGATTATTTGCTCTTGTGCCTATGTGTTTTTGAATGATATCTAATGTTAGATTAGATGCTATATTGCCTAAAGGAATTGAACTTGCTTGAATCCAAGTCCAAAAACACAACCTTTCTGCAAATTTTCTGCCAAAAACCCAATTCTGGCAATCTGGAAATCACCAGATGGGCGGCCCCCTTAATTATGTAAGGCGGCCCCCTTAATTTTAAGGGGACCGCCCCCTAATTAAGGGGACCGGCCATCTGATGGTCGGGTTTACAGAATCTTTTCTGCTTTTTAGCCCATTTCAACCTACATTTCCCATTTTTCACCAACACATTTTGTCCTAATCCTCCAAACAAACCTTATCCATCCTTAAACACACAAATCTTACACTATAAATATCCCCAATCCTCAAAGCTCTCCATTCATCCCATCATGAACTCTCCAAACAAACCAAAATCAAAAGCCTCAAGGCTAGCAAGGATGACGGAAAAACCCGTTTGGCGACGAAAAAGTCCTAGAAACAAATCCATCATCACAAATGTAGTTGGAAATCATTCCTCCCCACCAACTTCTTATTTCCCAAACTTTGCATCAAACCAACAAAGGCATTCATTTGATCCACTTTACAAACCATACAACATTGGCCAAACATCTTCCTTCAAGCCAAACTACACCCCTCAACCTCCAACAACTTATAATGATCCATGCAAGTTTGATGAACCATCAAACTACAATTCCAACTACTCTAACCCAACTCATCCATACCAAACCTATGATCCCCTCCACATTGCCACGGAAAAACAAAAGTTCCGTGATGAAATAAACCAAATCCATGATCTTAGTGATCTCCTTGCTATGCATCTTGCACAACGCAACAAAGGGCTACCTCCATCATCACCCTATGGAAATTGCCTTCCCCACTCTCTTAACTTGGATCAAGTTACAAATCACACTCACTTTTGCCCTTGTTGCATATTCCTTCAAAAACAAATCCTCTACTTGAGTGAAGATATTTCTTGGATTGAATATCTTCTCACTCGTGATCATCCAATACCACCCTTAACACGATACAACATCGTGAGATCCACCTCTTCCGCTCCATACAACACCCCATATCCACCTCAATCAAACATCTAAGCTCCATGCTTTTGTTTTCCTTCAAGCAAATAAAACAAATCAACCATGGGTTGCAAGCAAGTCCAAGTGCTATCTTAGGCAATATAGGACTATATCTTTTATTTTGTTTTATTGTAATCAATATGCTACAAGCATATTGAATGTTGTCATGTTAGTTATTTCTATCATGCTTGAATGAATCTATTTTTATTTGCATAATTGTTGTTTTTGCATATATATGTGTGTTGTTCTCTTCAAAATATTTTTGTAGCCAAGATTCCAATTGCTCGTTCCCTTTGTGCTCTCAAACAAGGGGGAGCGTACATCAAGGGGGAGTTCTCTACCCGTTTAAACTTCTTTCACGAAGATTATTCGGCCTAACCTTTTTGATTTTACAAAAAGGGGGAGAAGAGAAATGGTAAACTCTATAATACTTGTCTAATAACAAGTTTTAAATCTTTTGAGTTTAAGGTTTTGTAATAATCAAAAAGGGGGAGATTGTTGACATAAATAATGCCTTAAAAACATTATTAAGTTTTTATCAATATCTCTATGTTTTGATCATTACAAAATATAACCTCAAAGAACTAAAACTTATAACATAAACAAGTATTTGGTGATTAATATTTCTCTTTACATCCAAATCACTTAAGGTATGAATAAACAAAGTGTTTAGTGCAATGTATGATCAAAGGGGTATTTAATTAACTAATACAAAGTTTATTTAATTATATAATCTTATTATATATTTTTGAAAAACACTTTTGGTAATAAGGAAAAATGTTTTAATCATACTAAATATATGATTTCAAATATTTAACCAAAATCAGTTAGTTTTTCACCAAATAAACTTTCCCCACTAAAAAACAAAGTTTCTGGCCGTTACAGTTGGGCGGCCCCCTTAATTTTAAGGGGGCCGGCCATGCTTTAAGGGGACCGGCCACGCTCCTCTGTCAGAAACTTTTGCCTATAAATACCACCTTAAACCTGGATTTTTTCCCCACCTTTTGCACTTTAGAACTTTCTGTTCTAGATCTCCATTTCCAATCTATAAATCCTTTGATCATACATTCTTAAATCTTTGTTTCAAAGTGATCCATACATAATCCATTCAAGTGCAAGAGAAGAATACTTCTATCCCTCAAGACAAGAAGTATTACAACTAGTTGTGATCTCCACATCTAAGTTGTTTAAGCATCATCATTAATTATTATTTCATAGTGTGATTAGTTGTGAATATTTGTTAGAGAATAGTTGTGTAGATAGTAGAAGTTGATTAGTAGTGAAATAGGTTAGTTGTGAAGATTGGTGTGTAGAAGAAGGTGTGTAGAAGATTGGTGTGTAAAAGCTAGGTGTGAAGAAGATTGGTGTGTAGATAGGTGTGAAGAAGTTTGGCGTGTATATTGGTGTGAAGATTGGTGTGAAGATTGGTGTGTAAATTGGTGTGTAAATTGGTGTGTATATTGGTGTGTAAGGTTTTCTCCGCCATAAGGGAGCTTGTTGATATAGTGAAGAAAACTCTCGAGTTAGGTGCTCGGGGAGTGGAGTAGGGCAAGGAAGGTGCCTTGTAGCCGAACCACTATAAATCGCTTGTCTCTCGGTTTGATCTTTCCATCCTTTACTTATTTCATTACTTACATAATTATTGCTTCATAGTAGATATATATACTTAGTGTTGTTCATATTGTGTATAACTAGATTTCATATATCATCGAATCTATATTTTATAAATCAACGAAAACTTTTAAACAATTTGTTTTATAAAAATTAAAAAGACGTAAAACTATTCAACCCCCCCCTTCTAGTTTTCCACAAACACACCACCAACTTGTGATGTTTCATTAGAACTTAATATTGTAAGACAAACTAACAATATGTAAGATAAACTTATTTCCTTTTGGCTTACCTATTTACCAACTAAGTCAACTTAATGGTATAATAGAATTTCCAAGCCAATTGCATGCTATATAACATAAGTATCTTTTGAACAAGTCACTTCATGTTCATGTCTTAAGAGGACATAAACTATTATATTCCCACTATAAGTTATAAATCATTGATCAACTCAATGGTTTCTTGTTTAAAACATAACAAGTTAACGTCTTACTTTAATATAAGTCTTGTAATAGTTAAAAGACTTCATGTTTATAAGAAGATATAAGCATGTATAACTAAAGTATTTGTGAACACCACCATTTGGTTTCAATAGTAATTTCAAGTTAATTTACTACTCCATTTGTTTATATCATTTTATGAATTATCCAATCTTAAGAAACTGTAAACTCACATAATTTCATCACATCAGTTGATCTGCTAGTAATGAAATTATGTAGTTTACCCTTCCATTGCAATCTAGCCAGGTTACACCCTGACGTAAATTGTAATTTCAAGTGTTTCTTTTAATTTGAATATCATAATACATAAAAGTAGTATTTATAATAATCTTGACACATGTTCTACATAAGATACCCTTACACATTAAATGTATAAGTCCTATTAGAACATAGATCTTTTACCTTGCACTTAAGAGAATCCTTTAATCATATTTCTATGTATTGTTCCTTTGCACACAATAAACAATTCTCACACTTGTGCATTGAACAATATCATGTAGTATATAAACAACACAACTTACGTTTGTTTATGTAATTCAATATGATTTGTGTCATAAGTAGATGTAGGACTACTTTGTCTTGTCAGGAAACGCATATGGCTATCCTAAGAACATGAGTGTCTACAACTGGAAAATAATTATCTTGAAGATAATCTGGGCTACTACACAGAAATTAAAGCTTGTAGCTCCCACTGAATTAGAGAACATAACAATAACTCCATATTCAGTAACGCAACACAACACTCCCACTAGATTTGACAACATTATAAATGTTCCATCACTAGTGAAAACAATTTGCTTGCTTTTACTTTCCTACACATTTGAAAAACCCATACGTAATAATTACTCAGGTTCTAAAATGTGTATTCTACTATGTATATGATGGATTATCCATCAATGATATTAACTTGAAGAATTTTGGGCATGCAGCTTCTTCCTTAATAGGCCTACCATCCACATAATGGTATGTAGCACCTTTAAAGCACAAAAACTAGATAAAAAATACTAGCTTGCCTTTTACCAATTTTGCGGTAATTTGTCTAGCTTCTAATAACTCATATTTTCCATTTAACCAAATGCCATGTTTGTTATAGAAGAATTCATCCACCAAATTAGGGTGATGAAATTTCTTATGGAAAATAGGATGTGCAATACTCTGAAGTATGAAAGATTGCTATGAGTTATATATTAGAATGTAGACAATTCTAATGTTCCTATCATACCTTTCTCAATAATGAAAAGGAATAGGGTTGAGTCTTATTCTTCTCTCATGGAAAATAGACTTTGTGTATTTTCAGTAAATTTTTCTCAATCAAACATAATATATTGAAATAGACTTTATGTCTTATTCTTCTCTCATGGAAAATAGACTTTGTGTATTTTCATTATGTTTGAAAGCAGAATTAGATCAATTTACCAATTTAAGACCAAACCACGTTTACGGTTTTAATGTTGCATTAATACATTGAAAAGAATTACAAAATTCAATTTTAGTATTTTCGATAAAATTTTCAAGAAAATTAAATACCCATGGTTCATAATCACATAACCATTTAATTTTCACTGAAAAACTAGGATCTAAATTGACATAGGTTCATCACATCAGTTGATCTGCTAGTGATGACGGTATTCAATAAGCTACGAGTCGAACCTCAATTGCCAATATTCAATTGCAATTCCTAGAATCGATGGGATTTACATATTTGCCAACCGCAGTTGCAATGTAAGCATGTTTTATCCCCATCTTCTTATGCCTTGAGTGATCAGTCCCACTATCAACTCAATTAGGTTAACCAACTTAAGAAACAACAAACTTACATAATTTCACCACATCAGTTGATCTGCTAGTGATGAGATCATGTAATTTGCCCTTCCATTGCAATCTAGCCAGGTTACGCCATGACGTAGACCCAATTTTAGGTGTTTCTGTTTCATTGGATAGCATATAACTTAAATTTTAAGGGTAGTAAATTTGATGTGTGTAATCAAAATATATGTACAAAGATGTCATGCATTCATCTTGTAGCATATGTTTCATGTAAAAAAACTTTTACTCATTAGTTTCTTTACGAGCTTAAATCTCCAAAGTTTTGATTGAGGCGTTGAGAAACTTACAACTTTGCCTTAAGTGCTTCGTAGTTATCATGGTTGTTGGGTAAAACGAAATTTGACTCACAGGCGAGCGTTAAGCCAGAATGGAGGCTATCTAAGGCCACAATTTAATGCGAAGCCAACCTTATACCCACTTTAATAGTTTGTCAAAATTAGTCTCACCTTCCAACCACTTAATACAGTCGCGATCAATCAATCAAAAGTTCAAGATTTTTTGTAAGCTCAAAACAAGATTTCACCATTATTAACTCCGTTTAATATTTTATTTATGAAATTACCCTTTGCTTACTATCATGTCACATAACATATAAAAAACAAAAGTAATTTAAATAAAATAAATAAACAACAACAATAATGGACATGCAAATTAAATCAATTTAAAACACACAATTGATTAATACACGATTTTAATAGGGTCTTCCCTAATTTTACAATTAATTAATTAATTTTAGTAATCTTTATAGTCATAATATTTACTAAAAAACATATTAATTATAATTAAATCGCATAATTTAAGCATGAAATCTACAAATACGTAACCATTACAACAAAATCACCATAATCCATAACAACACATGCATGGTTTGTCATAGATGCCCACATTGCACATATTATAACATATAATCATGTCAATAAAGGAACGCAACCAAAATGGCATATCATAAATACGCATTTAAATACACATAAAAATTACATGCAACCTAGGGTTTCTACAAGTTTTATAACAAAATTCAAAAACCCTAATTTTTCTTTTCAAAAAAAAAAAAAAAAAAATTCGACATATAGTAAAAATAAATAGAAGTCGACATTTAAGAATAAAATAAAATTCTAGGGTTTATGAAAAATTTAAAAAAACATAAGAACACCAAGCATGTAATAATCGATCATAACGATTTAATTTTATGTGTTTCGGTAATTAATTACAACGTATTAACGGCTCTTGATACCATTGTTGGAATATGTAAATCATAACTAATATATAAACATATAAACACATCAAGCACGCAGCCAGTGGCGGAGCCAGAAAATCTAGTCAAAGGGGGAAACGAGCAATAAGAATGATTCAATAACGGGTTGAAATTCTTTTATAGTAAAATTCAACATGGGTTGGGTCGGGTCGCTATTAATTAAACAATAAACATACAATCGACAAAATCAGGGATGACATGTGTACTTATTTTGCGAGAAAGTAAAAAATGTACGATTGTCATAAGAACGAAATTTGAAATTCACTAAGCTAAGCTAACGATACGATTTCATTAATTTCGTCTTAAATAAGTCAACTGGGCTTCTCACTTATGAAATATAAACACATAACTAAAAATAAAACAAGCTAAGAGGGGTTAAACTTTATTCAAAATGACTGGAACTTTATAAATTGATTGTATATGCTTATAAATATAGTGTGGATGTTTTATTTAATATTTCTAACATCATCTTTGTTTTTTTAGATAAAACTTCGATTTAAAATACTTAATTTTGAACTAAAACATCTTTTAATAACTAGTAAGGCTATGCGATAACAAACTTAATGTTTGAAAAAAGAAACTACTTATTCAAAATATAACATATTAAAAACATACAATATTACGTATATAAGATAACAAATTGAAGTTACATGTAGTGGTTTCAAGAAAAAGTCACAGTAAAACAATACTCAGTCACATGTTTAACATATTTTCCATTACTTGATTTCTTTATGTACATCGGTACTCACAAATATATAATAGAAATATAGAATAATCAATATGTCCTTTAGCTAATTAATTTTTTAACCCCATTCCCCCACTTCCCCACTTCCCAATTAAAACTCATCACCTTCATTTTGTTTTTTCACTCACAAAACGAGAGAAAGAAACAAACCATGGACAAGTTTACTTATGCAACCAAATACCAATTAGTTATCAGTTGCGCTTTCTCGTCAGCAACATCGAGGGCACTCAGATTTTTGAGTTGAGGGCACTATACTTTTTTTTCTTAATAATCTAGTGTTTCTCCAGGAACTTGGTTGGGGGCATGTCCCTCCACTAATCTCTATATGGCTCCGCCCCTGCACGCAGCGGAAATAGATCAAATACATGTAATTGAAATTAACCGAATATAAATGAATGTGTACCTCTTTTGTGATTTCTAGCAAGAACAAGAAATCAATTGAACAAGAACTTATAAACCCTAATTAGGGTTTAATGTGGATCGACTATGGTGTAGTCGAATGGGCAATCACATGTTAGCAAAAGTATGCCAACACTTCGTTCTCGAACACACGTACTATTAGCGTTTCAATAAAAAAAGCTAGGTTCTTAATTCATGAGCAAGCACTACTAGTTGAGCCTTAGTTGATCACTAGGGATCGTCTATAGCTCAAGAGAAAAGAGAAGGAGAAAGTGAATTGGTTTGCTAATGAACCAAGGGATGAATGAATGAATACATGAGGGCATGTATTTATACTATCATAACCTTGAAGCATTCCCTATCCCATGGGGATGTGGGATCGGCCGAACCTAGAGCCCAAGAGGGGTTTCTAGATCCTTCTTGCCTTCTTATTTCATCTTTAGTCCTTTAACTTTTGTCTAACGGTCGTTAGGTACCGTTAAGTGCTTCTTTCGTGAATTTAATAATTATTCGTCACTAAAACAATAATTATTAATTAATTGAAACCTATACGTAAAGTGTGCAATCCCGAAGTCTCGAGTTCGAGTCCGGACATATTCATTAATTTTTATCCGTTAAAACTAACATTAACATGCCAATCTGGAACCCGACATTTGGATCTCCAAGGTATTATTAGTGGTTGCAGTGGACACCATCCCACCCCAATCTCACCACTCAAGTTCACCCCGATTGGGACCTCCATCACACATGGGACAAATGTGCATGCGGGTGTTTTTGTTCTTTTGAAAAATGAGCAAAGTTAATCTATGACGATGAGAGAAAAGCTACTTCAAGCTTTTGATTGTGTTAGAATATTAGTGTGTAATAGTTAGGATATAAGTTTAGGGGATTAATTGTATTTTAGCTCAAACTTAATGATGTTAGTCATGTATTAGGAAAGTTCCTAACCTCCTCAATTGTAGAATCCTTGTTCACCAAGGATTAGGTTTCTCCCCCTCATTCTCTATAAATAGGGATGAGGGGGTGATGTTTTATTTGTACCTTATTTTTTTGCTCACGTTTAATAAACGTTTGAGTGTAAAATATCTCGTGTGTGTTGGTGCCACTCGGCATTAAGGGATCATAACCCGTTGCCGAGGTCTTGTTGGAGTAGTTCTTGATTCGTGGTTCCGCTCTAGAAATCGGTTTGTTGGATTTCTTCCAACAATTGGTATCAGAGCCTGGTTCGAGAAGAACGAATCACACAACGTGGGTAGAGCTAAAACAAGAGAAACGAATGAACCGGGTTTGGTTCGTCGGTTACTGCGCAGTCGCGGGAAAATTGGCGCTGCGGGTTCGTTTACCGTTGGATTTCTACGAAATTCGAATCGTAGGTTGAAGACACATAGATCTAGGATCTCACCGGAGGGATCTTGCATCGGAGCTTCCAGGAAAGAGATATAGGTTGTCGAATTTTCTAGTTTGGTTGTTGTGTTCTTTGTCGTTTTCGGTTATTGTTTGGCTATCGTTGTGTAGATTACACGGTTCAAGGTTTCTAGGTTTTCGAGTAAAGATTACTTGGGCAACAAGGTTCTTGAAGTTGTCTTGAAAGGAGGTGGATCGATTCTCCTAGGGTTTTGGGAAATCGTTTTCTTTTGTCACAAGGTTCTTGGAGTTTCGTTTTTGAGCTTCAAAGGTGACAAGGTTTTGCAAGAAGTTTCAATTTCAAGTTTTTCAGTTTCTTGGAATTCAAGTCTTGGTGGTTCTTGGAAGGCAAGTAAGGTTTAGCTTTGTCTTGGCATTCAAGAAAAGTGATTACTTGGAGTACAAGGTATATCAAGGTTGTAGACTTGAGGTGGAAAGATCGAAGCTTTAGGGTTTTTCTAAAGGTTAGTAGATCAAATTATTACAAGAAAGCGGGTTTAGCACACGGCTTGCGAGACTTGTTGGTAAAGTTGGTTAAAAAGCAACTTGACAAGGTTTGTAGCAAGGTTAAAGAAGAATGGCTAGTATGAATACTAGGTTAAACATCGATAAGCTCAATGGGAATGTTGTACAAGAGCATGGAGGTTAAAAACAAGTTGGATTCAAACAACTTGGTCAAAAACAAGTTGGGTTCAAGCAACTTGGTCTTGGTGTTAAAACAAGGGTCCATGGAGTACATGTTCAAAAGCGTGTTTGGTTTGAGGTGGAACTGCAGGGAGCTCAGGAAAATCGTGAAGCTGAGGTAATTCAGGAGAGTAACGATCATGCTGCAGTGGCTCAAAGAAAGTTGTAGGTTAAACAACTTGAAGGAAAGACAAACACAGACTGCTTGAAAAATGAGCAGGAAAAGGTACACCTTGGTATAAATGTGGGGGCGGACATTACGGTAACCGGAGTACCTGGTCAAGAGGGTGCAGAGGGTGATGTTGCTAAAAGGTATAGAGGTGACAGTAATATGGTTGCTTCAGGAGTTGCTGGAGTGATAAATGAAGATGCACATGAGTCATTGACTTTCAGTGATACAGTTGCTTGTGAGGTAATTTCCAAGTGGATGGCTGTAATGAAAGAAGATATGGATACTCGGCCTAGTATGTGTATGCTTAGCAACAGTTTCAGATGAAGCAGTGACGACAGCTTCATATATTATTGGAATTATGCACCAGGTTTATTCATATATCTATTCCTCTATATAGATTATATGGGGTTTACATGTGAAAGCAAGGCTGAGATCTGGGTTATCAAGGGTTTGCTAGATCAAGAAAAGGAAATTATACTTGGTATGAAGATCTTCAGGACTCAGAGTGGTAATACTCTGAGGGTGTCACGATTCAGGTTTTCCAACGGGATGTCGGTTCAGATATTGTTGGGGGTACACTCTACGCTGTCGTTAGAGGGTAGTCTGTCAAGGAATCGTGATGAAGAAAAGAAGAGTAAGGGGTCATGTATATATGCAGTTGGAAGTCATAAGTATCAAGTTGTCTGCATGAGACCTGACATAGCATCTACAGATGTGGGAATGTTGGATAGGTTTAATCGTGGATTACAGACGGACGTACATGCTTTTGTGGATTCTGACTACATCATGGGTAGATAAGTCACAATGTACGGGTTTATGATACAGGAATGTGCGGTGAGCTGGGAAGCTATGTTGTGGCACATGATGACTTTGTTAACAACAAAAGCGGAGTATATGACACTTACTGGAGAATTGAAGGAGGATACATGGCCAAAGGGATTCTCTATAGAGTTAGGATTTGAGCTAATGTTAGTAGCGGGTATTGCTACTGGTGCCTTGACGAAGGCGGTCCCCAGTCCGAGGTTTCAGCGCTGGTTGAAGCTGCTGCGTATCGGAGAAGGCTAACTATTACCACTAAGGTAAAAATTGTTAGAATATTAGTGTGTAATAGTTAGGATATAAGTTTAGGGGGTTAATTGTATTTTAGCTCAAACTTAAGGAGGTTAGTCATGTATTAGGAAAGTTCCTAACCTCCTCAATTGTAGAATCCTTGTTCACCAAGGATTAGGTTTCTCCCCCCCCCCTCATTCTCTATAAATAGGGATGAGGGGGTGATGTTTTATTTGTACCTTATTTTCTTGCTCACGTTTAATAAACGTTTGAGTGTAAAATATCTCGTGTGTGTTGGTGCCACTCGGCATTAAGGGATCATAACCCGTTGCCGAGGTCTTGTTGGAGTAGTTCTTGATTCGTGGTTCCGCTCTAGAAATCGGTTTGTTGGATTTCTTCCAATAATTGGTATCAGATCCTGGTTCGAGAAGAACGAATCACACAACGTGGATAGAGATAAAACAAGAGAAACGAGTGAACCGGGTTTGGTTCGTCGGTTACTGCGCAGTCGCGGGAAAATTGGCACTGCGGGTTCGTTAACCGTTGGATTTCTACGAAATTCGAATCGTAGGTTGAAGACACATAGATATAGGATCTCACCGGAGGGATCTTGCGTCGTAGCTTCCTGGAAAGAGATATAGGTTGTCGAATTTTCTAGTTTGGTTGTTGTGTTCTTTGTCGTTTTCGGTTATTGTTTGGCTATCGTTGTGTAGATTACATGGTTCAAGGTTTCTAGGTTTTCGAGTAAAGATTACTTGGGCAACAAGGTTCTTGAAGTTGTCTTGCAAGGAGGTGGATCGATTCTCCTAGGGTTTTGGGAAATCGTTTTCTTTTGTCACAAGGTTCTTGGAGTTTCGTTTTTGAGCTTCAAAGGTGACAAGGTTTTGCAAGAAGTTTCAATTTCAAGTTTTTCAGTTTCTTGGAATTCAAGTCTTGGTGGTTCTTGGAAGGCAAGTAAGGTTTAGCTTTGTCTTGGGATTCAAGAAAAGTGATTACTTGGAGTACAAGATATATCAAGGTTGTAGACTTGAGGTGGAAAGATCGAAGCTTTAGGGTTTTTCTAAAGGTTAGTAGATCAAATTATTACAAGAAAGCGGGTTTAGCACACGGCTTGCGAGACTTGTTGGTAAAGTTGGTTAAAAAGCAACTTGACAAGGTTTGTAGCAAAGTTAAAGAAGAATGGCTAGTATGAATACTAGGTTAAACATCGATAAGCTCGATGGGAATGTTGTACAAGAGCATGGAGGTTAAAAACAAGTTGGATTCAAACAACTTGGTCAAAAACAAGTTGGGTTCAAGCAACTTGGTTTTGGTGTTAAAACAAGGGTCCATGGAGTACATGTTCAAAAGCGTGTTTGGTTTGAGGTGGAACTGCAGGGAGCTCAGGAAAATCGTGAAGCTGAGGTAATTCAGGAGAGTAACGATCATGCTGCAGTGGCTCAAAGAAAGTTGTAGGTTAAACAACTTGAAGGAAAGACAAACACGGACTGCTTGGAAAATGAGCAGGAAAAGGTACACCTTGGTATAAAGGTGGGGGTGGACATTACGGTAACCGGAGTACCTGGTCAAGAGGGTGCAGAGGGTGATGTTGCTAAAAGGTATAGAGGTGACAGTAATATGGCTGCTTCAGGAGTTGCTGGAGTGATAAATGAAGATGCACATGAGTCATTGACTTTCAGGGATACAGTTGCTTGTGAAGTAATTTCCAAGTGGATAGCTGTAATGAAAGAAGATATGGATACTCGGCCTAGTATGTGTATGCTTAGCAACAGTTTCAGACGAAGCAGTGACGACAACTTCATATATTATTGGAATTATGCACCAGGTTTGTTCATATATCTATTCCTCTATATAGATTATATGGGGTTTACATGTGAAAGCAAGGCTGAGATCTGGGTTATCAAGGGTTTGCTAGATCAAGCAAAGGAAATTATACTTGGTATAAAGATCTTCAGGACTCAGAGTGGTAATACTCTGAGGGTGTCACGATTCAGGTTTTCCAACGGGATGTCGGTTCAGATATTGTTAGGGGGACACTCTACGCTGTCGTTAGAGGGTAGTCTGTCAAGGAATCGTGATGAAGAAAAGAAGAGTAAGGGGTCATGTATATATGCAGTTGGAAGTCATAAGTATCAAGTTGTCTGCATGAGACCTGACATAGCATCTACAGATGTGGGAATGTTGGATAGGTTTAATCGTGGATTACAGACGGACGTACATGCTTTTGTGGATTCTGACTACATCATGGGTAGATCAGTCACAATGTACGGGTTTATGATACAGGAATGTGCGGTGAGCTGGGAAGCTATGTTGTGGCACATGATGACTTTGTTAACAACAAAAGCGGAGTATGTGACACTTACTGGAGAATTGAAGGAGGATACATGGCTAAAGGGATTCTCTATAGAGTTAGGATTTGAGCTAATGTTAGTAGCGGGTATTGCTACTGATGCCTTGACGAAGGCGGTCCCCGGTCCGAGGTTCCAGCACTGGTTGAAGCTGCTGCGTATTGGAGAAGGCTAACTATTACCACTAAGGTGGAAATTGTTAGAATATTAGTGTGTAATAGTTAGGATATAAGTTTAGGGGGTTAATTGTATTTTAGCTCAAACTTAAGGAGGTTAGTCATGTATTAGAAAAGTTCCTAACCTCCTCAATTGTAGAATCCTTGTTCACCAAGGATTAGGTTTCTCCCCCCTCATTCTCTATAAATAGGGATGAGGGGGTGATGTTTTATTTGTACCTTATTTTTTTGCTCACATTTAATAAACGTTTGAGTGTAAAATATTTCGTGTGTGTTGGTGCCACTCGGCATTAAGGGATCATAACCCGTTGCCGAGGTCTTGTTGGAGTAGTTCTTGATTCGTGGTTCCGCTCTAGAAATCGGTTTGTTGGATTTCTTCCAACAATTGGTATCAGAGCCTGGTTCGAGAAGAACGAATCACACAACGTGGATAGAGCTAAAACAAGAGAAACGAATGAACCGGGTTTGGTTCGTCGGTTACTGCGCAGTCGCAGGAAAATTGGCGCTGCGGGTTCGTTTACCGTTGGATTTCTACGAAATTCGAATCGTAGGTTGAAGACACATAGATCTAGCATCTCACCGGAGGGATCTTGCATCGGAGCTTCCAGGAAAGAGATATAGGTTGTCGAATTTTCTAGTTTGGTTGTTGTGTTCTTTGTCATTTTCGGTTATTGTTTGGCTATCGTTGTGTAGATTACACGGTTCAAGGTTTCTAGGTTTTCGAGTAAAGATTACTTGGGCAACAAGGTTCTTGAAGTTGTCTTGCAAGGAGGTGGATCGATTCTCCTAGGGTTTTGGGAAATCGTATTCTTTTGTCACAAGGTTCTTGGAGTTTCGTTTTTGAGCTTCAAAGGTGACAAGGTTTTGCAAGAAGTTTCAATTTCAAGTTTTTCGGTTTCTTGGAATTCAAGTCTTGGTGGTTCTTGGAAGGCAAGTAAGGTTTAGCTTTGTCTTGGGATTCAAGAAAAGTGATTACTTGGAGTACAAGGTATATCAAGGTTGTAGACTTGAGGTGGAAAGATCGAAGCTTTAGGGTTTTTCTAAAGGTTAGTAGATCAAATTATTACAAGAAAGCGGGTTTAGCACACGGCTTGCGAGACTTGTTGGTAAAGTTGGTTAAAAAGCAACTTGACAAGGTTTGTAGCAAGGTTAAAGAAGAATGGCTAGTATGAATACTAGGTTAAACATCGATAAGCTAGATGGGAATGTTGTACAAGAGCATGGAGGTTCAAAACAAGTTGGATTCAAATAACTTGATCAAAAACAAGTTGGGTTCAAACAACTTGGTCTTGGTGTTAAAACAAGGGTCCATGGAGTACATGTTCAAAAGCGTGTTTGGTTTGAGGTGGAACTGCAGGGAGCTCAGGAAAATCGTGAAGCTGAGGTAATTCAGGAGAGTAACGATCATGCGGCAGTGGCTCAAAGAAAGTTGTAGGTTAAACAACTTGAAGGAAAGACAAACACGAACTGCTTGGAAAATGAGCAGGAAAAGGTACACCTTGGTATAAAGGTGGGGGCGGACATTACGGTAACCGGAGTACCTGGTCAAGAAGGTGCAGAGGGTGATGTTGCTAAAAGGTATAGAGGTGACAGTAATATGGCTGCTTCAGGAGTTGCTGGAGTGATAAATGAAGATGCACATGAGTCATTGACTTTCAGGGATACAGTTGCTTGTGAGGTAATTTCCAAGTGGATGGCTGTAATGAAAGAAGATATGGATACTCGGCCTAGTATGTGTATGCTTAGCAACAGTTTCAGACGAAGCAGTGACGATAGCTTCATATACTATTGGAATTATGCACCAGGTTTGTTCATATATCTATTCCTCTATATAGATTATATGGGGTTTACTTGTGAAAGCAAGGCTGAGATCTGGGTTATCAAGGGTTTGCTAGATCAAGCAAAGGAAATTATACTTGGTATGAAGATCTTCAGGACTCATAGTGGTAATACTCTGAGGGTGTCACGATTCAGGTTTTCCAACGGGATGTCGGTTCAGATATTGTTGGGGGGACACTCTACGCTGTCGTTAGAGGGTAGTCTGTCAAGGAATCGTGATGAAGAAAAGAAGAGTAAGGGGTCATGTATATTTGCAGTTGGAAGTCATAAGTATCAAGTTGTCTGCATGAGACCTAACATAGCATCTACAGATGTGGGAATGTTGGATAGGTTTAATCGTGGATTACAGACGGACGTACATGCTTTTGTGGATTCTGACTACATCATGGGTAGATCAATCACAATGTACGGGTTTATGATACAGGAATGTGCGGTGAGCTGGGAAGCTATGTTGTGGCACATGATGACTTTGTTAACAACAAAAGCGGAGTATATGACACTTACTGGAGAATTGAAGGAGGATACATGGCTAAAGGGATTCTTTATAGAGTTAGGATTTGAGCTAATGTTAGTAGCGGGTATTGCTATTGGTGTCTTGACGAAGGCGGTCCCCGGTCCGAGGTTCCAGCACTGGTTGAAGCTGCTGCGTATCGGAGAAGGCTAACTATTACCACTAAGGTGGAAATTGTTAGAATATTAGTGTGTAATAGTTAGGATATAAGTTTAGGGGGTTAATTGTATTTTAGCTCAAACTTAAGGAGGTTAGTCATGTATTAGGAAAGTTCCTAACCTCCTCAATTGTAGAATCCTTGTTCACCAAGGATTAGGTTTCTCCCCCTCATTCTCTATAAATAGGGATGAGGGGGTGATGTTTTATTTGTACCTTATTTTCTTGCTCACATTTAATAAACGTTTGAGTGTAAAATATCTCGTGTGTGTTGGTGTCACTCGGCATTAAGGGATCATAACCCGTTGCCGAGGTCTTGTTGGAGTAGTTCTTGATTCGTGGTTCCGCTCTAGAAATCGGTTTGTTGGATTTCTTCCAACAGATTGAAAAGACAGAAAAGATAAAATACGGTGTGTCGATGATGTAGAAATGACGTGAAAGATGTACCCCTTCCACCATTAAAGATACAAAAGTCAAAAACACTTGACCAAAACTAGAAAAGAGACCCAAACACTTATAATGACTATTTTTGTACATCCTGGAGACATGGACAATAATTACATATGAATATATGATAGCACACTTGTGAACAATGTAGGGAAAAGAAACATGTAAAGCTAATGATGTCGGAATTACCATATCAGTTAGGGCCTATCAGTTAGTACTCTCGTTGTTCGTGTTTAGAACTATGGTTTGTTTGTAACAAGAAACTCCAAAGAATATATTTTGAACTAATCATACATGATAAAAACACATAGCAAATCTACCAAAATTAATGAAGCTGAAAGTAGTCCATAAATCTTGAATTATTAAATAAACATTCAACTGTGACAACTATAACAAAGTGATCTAAATGCACATGAACTTGAAGGCAGTCTAACTGAGAAAGAAGAAGGCAGGTGCCCTGTTCTTCTTATGTAATCGGCTTTTTCAGATGTTTTCACTGCTTTTTCATTTAAGTTCACCTCCGCTTTTGCTCGCTTCTCTTCTGCAATCCTTCTAGTTGAAGCAAGTTTATTCGTATATTTCTCTTGTGCTCGGGATTTCAATCTTTCTGCCTTGGCCTGATAAAGATTTTACAAAATCATTTAGGTTACATCACTCGACGTGTCTTCTTTAAGACGTCATCTACTTGTATATCATATGCGCAATGCGCCACTTGTGATCCTTTTTATAAAATATAAAAGTTGGGATAATGACATAATGTATGTGTATTCTCAAGTATCCAAAAGGTTTGACTAACACCACCCAAATACTGAAACAGGATTACAACCATTTATGTACCAAATTAGTCTTGTTTACACAATTCCAGTTAAAAACCTGCCAGCCGATTATAAATGAAAAAAATAAATTCATTATCCCGATAGTGACCGTTACAATCATCCCAATTTCTTCAATTGGTAAATGGCGGCTAGGGTAGCATGAGGACGGTGATCTTTATTATCTTACAACAATGCGGCAGGTCTTGCAGCTGGAATTGACATACAAGAAACTCAATAGATACTTTAGCGGCCTGTAACTTTGTTTTGGTATCAACTTTTTCAGTACTGGACATTTGGACTGACCCTTAAGCGACGAATAGATACATTCTCCCATTGTAAAAATAATTATTGCATTAAATATAGTCACTGAAATTATATTTTTTATAACAAGTTTAGCAGATTTTAGATGTTTGAATGTATTCTACTCAGTTGACGACTTGACCCGCTTCCTTCATACCTAAATTGTTCTATTCTGCCCATTTGACCCGTTATAATAAAATACAACCCAAAACAGCCCGCTTTCATATAGATGGGTCCAGTTTTCACTTCTCATGTTATGTGATCATCTACCAGATATTTGACACCATGAAACAGAAAATTGTGGTTTTTCATATTGTGAAGTGAGATAATAATGATGAAACCCAAGCTTATAGAAACACAAACTACGAATGTATTGTTTAGGGAACATAAATATCAAAAATACCTCCAATCTTTTCATTTCCATTTCGGCTTTCCTCTTTTCATGATTTTCCCAAGCTTGTATCCTTACTTCTTCGCGCTTGTACCTACCAACCAACAACACAAATTTGATAAGTGGTATTCAGTTATCAAGTTACCGAGATTTGGGATGTTTGGATCTGCATTTTAGAAGCGACTATCGTGATTTTAACCAGAGATAGGTAATTTTATATCTATCTTTTAGTAATTAATTTCACCAACAACTTCGTACATGTTTTTCTTAGAATCTGATTCTTTATACCTTTATATAATTGAAAGGTCGTAATCAGAATCAGTCTTTGCAAAACACTATAAACCAATCACTTCAAATCGCAGTAATCAGTTTGAGCAAATACAAATAGTGATTTTCATGCAAAGCACAAATTTATTAAAAGGGTCAATGAAAAGTTTTCACCTTGCCATATATTTTGCGCGTTCTGCTTCATCCCATGCCATAGCTCGTGTCTCAAGAGGATTCGCCTTATGATCTTGATCAATCATCTTATTTTCACCCAAATTTTCTCCAGTAACTTCCACCCTTTGACGACCAAACCTCGTGGTCCCACCAACCTCAACATTATGTCCACTATTCGTCACTGATCTAACTGGAGTTGAAGAACCCGACCCTATAGGACTACGTGCAGCCGGTGTTGTAGCTCTAATAGGTGTAGTGGTTCTTGAAGGCTCTTGACTAGCTATAGGTGTCATTTCAGTTCCCATATCCCTAACACAAATCGACCTAACCATTGTATCATCATAATCAACATTCTTCGTTTCGATACCTTCGTAATGTACTATAATCCCGTCACTTGTTTCTCCATCTTCACTACTCGAATAATCTCTTTTAGGCACTTGAGCTATTAGTCTCCTATTATCCGCATTTGAGTTACGCGGTTCACTACTCGAGTGTGACTTATCTCCACCTCTAGACAACTTAACTAACCATTTTTGGGCATCATCCCATTTTGATGGTGTCGGTTTTCCTAAAGCCATACGATGGCGGCTTTCGATAGTTGAGACATGGTTTAAGCTACTCTTATCCTCAACTGACCTCATACTTAACTACTAATTCACTGCCCTTAAATCATACGTAGTATAGTTTTTTAGCAGACTTCTTAAAGCTAATACATTAACCTATAAACAAGTAGCTAATCACATATCAAATATGCACATAAGTTGTTATGTAAAAACTACAAAAAGTAGCAACAAAGAACATAAGTGAAACACATGCAAATATCAAACTAATACAAGGTTCTAAGGTTAGCAACAACAAATTATTGATCTTTCATCTACCATATATGCAAACCACAATAAGCTGCAAGTGAGCTAACATTAAAAGGGTTTATTTGGGTATAGATTCTTGAACTTTATATAACTATAAAAGTAACAAATCTGCAGAGAATAAAACCTTGAAAGTAGCTATTGATATTGAAAGTTACAAATATAATAACATCTGATCCACCAAACAGTGAGGTAAAAAACAAGAAGTTATTTATTCAATATATGCATCATGGTAAAAAAAAATTAAATAACGTGAAATGTTATATAAGTACAACAGTGAAAATCAAATCTTTTGACATAGAAAGTTGTAACTTCTAATAATCACTACTTACTAACTTCATTGAATCTTGGGAAGTGTTTTTGATGACATATAGTGTGTCATTATATATATTGTAGTACTAGCTATGTTCTTCATGTAAGTGATATAGGGTGCAGTAATATATTCACTTACATGGATAAGGGTGATCACATATTCACATTAATTAAAGGTAGTAAAAATACTACAGTAAAATGTTGTATTCGACAAGAAAAGGTTGGTTCAAGAGGCAAGGCAATGTTCAGATGTTTTGTATAAACCAAGAGCGGCGATTTTAAAGCAATGGCCCTTGGAGCTCGACAAGTGTGTATCATGTATCCCATGGGGTACTATAACTACGTAATGTGTAAGTGTGATGATAACATCAAGAGTTTAAACGTCAGTTTGAAACAACTCGTGTGATATGTGATTAAAGTTATTGTATATACTAAGGTTAAGTCTATAAATGATAGATATGATTATATTGGCATCCGATTTCTATCAAACCAACCATTAATTAGACCACCCGTGATGGTGGCAACCATAACGTGTGGTGGTCTGAGGTGGCGCTACCGACACGCGTCACCACCACTACACACTAATACAGTAACCCTAGTTGAGCAATTTTGAGCACCATTTGGTCATTTGCATCACCGAACCATTTTTTGTTTACTTTGTGTGTAAGTGAGGCTACTACTGTAACATCTTAACAAAGTATAGGATATTTGCTTTTCATACTATAGTTGTACTTGCAACGGTAACTATTGGGTTATGTGACATGGAAAGACACGTGGAAGGTTATGATTAGTAAGAGTGTCATGTATTGGGGACCACGTGATCATAAATTATATAGTGGTTTTCTGAGATATTTCACATGGGGGTGTCACCATTGTTGGACCCAAAGGAATGGTACGTGGGTCTCTTTCTTTAGGGTGCGATTTGGTAATATTACTATAATCTACAAGTGGATTAGACACCTTAACAACTTCAAAGATGAACTTGAGCTTAACTTGAACATTTTATTTTGTACCTAAGTACCAAACACTGTCTTTTCATTTATTTATTTATTTATTTTTTAAGGAAATATAAAAGAAAAAAGAAGAAATGGTTGGTTTTTTTTTTTTTTTTTCAAAACTTTCGTCCTAATTTTGAGATAAAAGGGGATGAAGTAAAAGTGGTATAATTTTTATGACGGAATTGCTCTTTATTTCTTTAACTTGAAACTCAATTAAATATATTATCAAATATATAATTGTCAAATAACATTGTTTTCATCACTTTACTTCATTTTTTTTTTCAATGCAAGAACACTAACAAATTTTTAATAATCTTCTTTTTCTCTCCCCAACACTTTCTATACTTCCCTTCACTTTACTCTTCCCTCAAATAAAAACTTGAAAACACAGTGTAAATATATTAGATAGTTTAGTAAGTTTTTGTAACCTAGTTTTGCGCGTCATTTGAGAAATGAAGACCGTAATGTAAACCGACAAACATATAAGGTCTTTTATGTTTATGGCATAAATGGAGCGAGGGTATTCAATTAAGATATGCACGGCCAACTAAAGTATTTCGTGACCATCTCCAACCCAATTTATAAATACCTCTAAACCTTATACCATTTGATATTGTTTTTGAAGAGCATAGTTTATCAAATTAAAAATCATTTCAATTAAACGAACTCAATAAAACAAAAGTCCAAACTTGATTATTTTGATACTTCATAAGACAAGACCCCCGAACTAAATAGGACCATGATCAAGTTTAAGTTAAGCTAAAGTGGTGTTTGAATTCGACTTAATCTTTTAGTAGTATATAATAAAACAAAACCCTTATTGAGAATTTTTCATTTCAAAAAAATGCATTCATACCTTATTTAGTAATAATTTTATTTAAAAAAAAATTATTTTCTTATTAGGTAACATTTTATATTTATCCATAACACAAGTAGAAGATAAATACAAAAAATATAGATAAGATGCAATTAATAATAGGATTAAAATTTTTAAATAATTATATTTAATAATAAAAAACTATAATTAAACATCATAAATCAAACAAAACAAAGATTAAATTATTTGTTTTTAATAAATAAAAATATATGATTTAAAAAATTTTAAAAAAACCCGCGCGTGCACAGGTATTATAACTAGTACATTTGCAATCATGATAATAAATGGATACTATTAGAGTTGTGTGTTAGTTAACACATGAGAAACAATGCATAAGTAAAACAACACGTAAAAGCACACATACACAGAACTTGACAAGTTTAATTGGAAGGGTATTTATTCTAGGGGGCCAGTTTACATTTTCATGTATCATTCCTACTAATAATGTCTACTACTACAAAATCTAATGGTTAAAAATATACTTGTGACTAAAATTTTTGGAGGGGCCATGACCCCTCCCGATCTCAAATAAGTTCCGTCCCCGAAAGCAGGTTTAGTTCATTCAATTATAAACACACAAGTTATGCACTTTTTACATTAGTATCTTAACATTTTAATTGACCATATTGTGGGAATTTCTTGTTGTGTATCCTTCTAGTAAGTGAAAACATTAAATTGGACATGAAATATAGGAGTATTTTTCGACAGAAGGACCTTGATGGGGTTGCCATGTCCTACAACTTTTGGAAGGTCTCATCATAATGCAAAATTGCGAATGCCCTATTTATTTCCATGAAAGAGTGAGTAAGAACTAGACTAGCTATATATGTTGGGTAACTTTTTCTTTAATTATTATAGTGAACTAAAAAGTATAATTAATAACTATTAGATATGTGCGCAAAAATAAATAAATAAATAAATAGATAAATAAATAAATAAATAACATACTCCTTATTAGATATGACTAAAATGTTACATATTTGATATTTTATCAAATGGTATATATGCAGTGCCTTATGGTTGAACTTGCTCACATAATCTGGAAACATTGATTGGGTTGATTTAGCCTAGACGGATCGACATGTGCCACTTGAATTCAAATCTATCTTACCTTCAACCCATCGTTGTCCAGCCGAGCCAACCAATAACAAAATTTTAGACTAGTTGACGCAGCCGAATTGATTTAAGAAATGGTATAGGTACCTCCACATTTCAGTAATAGGGAGAGAAAGAGTTGATCGAGCTTCTCCATGATATTTGTAAGCGTATAAGTTGAACGATTATAATATCTCAAAGTTTCAAAGTAACTAGTTGCTCGTTATCTATAGCATTATTTACAGCATATGAGCATATCATAAGCTCTTGTTTTTCCAACCATCATGAGACTACCATTGCTACTTTTGAAATTCTATTTGTCTTGTTGCAATAAATTTTTTGACAACATGCTAACAACTTTGCTACCTTAATGTGTATATCCTCATAGCCATATGCCCATATCAGTGTACGTGATTTTATAAAATTCTTGTGTTCTTCTTGTTTTTATTAGAGTATAAATAGGCCAAGCCCGGTTTGTGAGTTTCACCATTATAAATAAAGACATATCTACGGGCTTCGGGGAATTATGTAATTTAACAGTTTGGCAACAAGCGTTAAGAAAGCATTTAGGAGCGACAAGCGGTAAACATTTAAATGAAAAGCTTGTTTGGCAACACTTTCAAGAGCGTTTAAAACGAGCCCAACTGTTCCAAATTGTACTGCTTCATGAAGAAGCGTTCCATTTACGGCTCCCAACATTTGTTTAAGAAATTTACATATTTACCCTCAAATATAACCACGTACAAATATGAATGGTTATAGACTTATAGATAAGTAGTACATATTACTTTTAAAACAATAATAAATAACAATTTATGGGTGGTTTCATATCCAAAGACAATATATCATAAATCACAATATGAAACGCACATCGTAGATAAAAGCTAGCATATAATAGTGTTATGTAATATCAACCATGTAAGAGTACCTTATAAATTAATAACTTTATTATTTGGTTAATCAAAATTTTGTTTTAATGTGTATATGTCATTTTTCATAATTTTACACTTTATAGTTACAGCTAATGTTGTGTTACCAAACACGTTTTTTAAACAAACAGCTACTGTTTACTGTTTCTTGCTTGCTTACTGCTACTTGTCGCCAAACATACCCAAACTAATATTCTTTTAAAGAAGAGTTCTCGAGTCATTGTGTTTATTTTTTAGAACATTTAAACATTGATTTCAAACTTTTATTTTTTAAAATTCTTGTATGTTTTATTTTTTAAAGTTCTTGTATGATCAGTACTTTTAGCTACATCTTGTGAACAAACGCACTGCCAATGCTCCGCTACTACCATCAATATACCATAACCGTTGTAATCGTCAACACCAATGTGCCCTGATTGCCACCAACATATAAACATCTTGTAATTCTGGTATAACCAAGTTTTATGAAAGATCGATTGCACCCCATATGAATGCTATGTGACAATATAATAGATACGAAAGTGATGTTGTATAGATTGGTTTTGATTTGTATCATATAAATGGTAGAACACAAATAATATGGAGGTTGCATGTACAAAAATCATTGATATGACTCGAACCAAATTGGATTCGAATTTAGATGCTTCTATTTTATCAAAACTAAATTAGACCACCTAAAATTAAACAATGTGGATCATTTAACAAACCCGATGGCAACACACACATAATATATAGCATATTTGTATCTTTTTAAAGTCTTCTATAGTTCTATTATTTATGTTTCTTAGCTAACAAGTCGTTGGCATATAAACACCGGGTATGTTTGGCAAAATTAGCTGTAAGCTGTATGTTGTAAGCTGTAAGCTGTAAGTTGTAAGCTGTAAACTGCAAAGCTGTTAATATAAGCTACAAGCTGTATCATTTTTTCAATAAAAATGTTTGGTAAGTTAACTGTTAAATGTAATTATAAGATGTAAAATGACATAAAAAGACATATCTATAATTATAAATAAATGTTTGGAGGGTATATCAGTAATTTAAAGTTTTAACAGCTCCAAGATGTTTAAACAGTTTCATGGATTAGCTTTTTCATTTAGGAGTTATTTGGTTGAAATAAAAGCTCGAAGTTAATGTATCCAAATGGAGCTATTATTTTAGAAGAGATTATTTTTGTAACAAAAAGCTAATAGCTCCACAAAAAAGTCCCTACCAAACAGGCCCACTATAAAACACACGATTACTAGTTAATTAACATATTAATAAGATAGAAAAAAGAGTAAATTTCACCGTTGGTCCCTAAACTTGTCAAGATTAGCGCGGATCGTCCTTAAACTCTTTTTTTTTTCATTTTCGTCCCTGAACTTGTCGATTTTGGCGCGAATGGTCCTTTTGGGAAACGGATGCTGCAATGCAGCGTTAGCTGACGTGTATACCATGGATAGTTTCGTCTTTTCACTCCCAAACTTCTCCAACAGTAACTGTCGCCGTTGGTCCCTAAAAGATAGCTCCAAGATGTGTAATTTGCGCAAATCGTCCCTAAAAGTTGCATATAAAGAAGGTTCTATTAACTTTTGCCTGAAGCTTTCGTTTTCCAAGATACACCTGCAAAAAACTTTCCCGCGCAATCACATCAACGTCAAAATCACAAAAGTCTTGAAAAACGTCCCGAACAATGTCCGCACCAATGTGGAAGATGCGGACAAGAGGAGTGTCAGTCCCTGCAGATGAGTTGGAGGCGCAATGTGAGAATGCCTACGGTAATGAGTTTAAGACCAGTTGATTTGAGCTTATTTTGTTGTTAGGTTGTGTTTATGTATGTTTAGGTACTAAGTAATTGACTTTATATTGCAGAATTTAATCGGAATTTATTCACCATTCGAATACATCATGGTGGGGCATTTATGCGTTTCCCTAACAGGGAATACGTTGGTGGTACTGAAGACATATTTGACATGGTGGATATTGATGCATTCTCAGTGTTTGATCTGGACGAGATGGTGCTTAAGTTGGGCTACACAGGTCAGACAGAGCCTCTGTTTTATCATTATCTTAGTCCAATGAGTAGTTTAGACCACAGACTGTTTCCCCTTTCATCTGACGATGATGTCAGGTGTTTGGGTTATATGGTAGGTCGTTACAAGTTGATTCAAGTCTATATAGAGCACGGGTGTTCCAGGGTCACTGGTAAAACGAGGGTAGTAATAGAGGAACTAGGTTCTAGTCCACTTAGAGCATCTAAGGAAACTAAACACCCTCAACTGTTGCCCCTCACATGGCCTGATAATACTGATAGTGTTCCACTTCCTGGCAACTCAAGTCAAGGCACTCCTTTTACACAACTGACTTTAAGTGAATGTGGTCAAAATGAAAACAATGAACTTCCCCTGATTGATTCACAATTTGGAAGTTTGAATTTAAGTTTCACCCCTGTTGTACCTGCTAGTCAGGAGATTGTGGCAAAGAAAATTGCTGATATAGTCAGGATGATGGAGTTTGAAGAGAATGAGTTAGATGTGCCTCTGTCATATAGTTATTTGGATGCCATGAATTTTGACAGCACTTGTGGATTAAGTCCTGATGAACTTTTTGGTGTTGGTGACCTGGACCTAAATGTAGGGTTGCCTGTTTTTTGGCCTAGATGATCCCCAAACACATTCAGGTGAGGGTCAATAGGATACCAGGCAAGAGGCACTAGAGGGTGAGGTTCAGCATGGTAATGGTGTCGGGCCACTAGAGGATGAGGAGGATGACATTCATAATGTCAATGATAGTGATTATGAAGGAGGGTCAAGTGACAATGATGGTTCAGGTGATGATGGAGAGGTTGCAGTTATGAATGATGAAGGACACACTGGAGTTGAGCCTCCTGTGCAACTAAATGGTTTTCATTTAGCAAGGGATAATCCTTCTGTCAGTATTGGCAACAGCAGTGGTGATCAAGTAAATAGGTTTAGACTATCAGGGAATAAAGCTTATGACAGCATTGGCAACAACAGTTTAGTTGGAGAGGTTGTCGGTGGAGTAGAACCTGTTTGTGTTGAAGGTTTCGAGAGTCAATCAGGTAGTGATGGTGAACTAGATACTGGTGTTAGGAAACAGTTAAGGGAAATAAGGAGAGCAATTGGAGTTGACATGTCAGAGAATCCTGTTATGAAGTATTATTTTTTCACTGGACAAGAGTTTTCAACCCCATAAGAGGTGAAGGAAAGAGTGTACATGCATGCAGTTGAGACCAGGAGAAATTTAAAGTTGCTCAAGAATGATGATATTAGGATAAGAGCTGTATGTGATAACCAAATTCCTGTCTTTACAGAGTCAGTCTTAAGTGGATCAACAGGCCCAACTGTGGATACAGGTGTTGGGCCTAGTGGATCAAGTGGCCCATTAGGTAGAGGGAGAAAAAGAAAGAGAAAAGATGTAGGAACTTTTGATGATGTGTGTGATGGATGCCCCTGGGTGTTGTATGTAGGCAAAGACAGAGTTAGGCAAAACTGGATAGTAAAGACACACAGAGACAAACACACTTGCGTTCAATCTAGGGAAATCAAACACTGCACTTATAAATACCTGGAAAACAAGATCTATGACCTAGTGAAGGTTAATCCATAGATTCCAGGAAAGGCAGTTCAAGACCAGCTCCAGCGTGAATTACATCTTTAGGTATCTATGACAAAAGCATTCAGGGCCAAAGCCAAAGCAGAAAAAGATGTTTCAGGTGATCACAACCTGCAGTATATGATGCTAAGGGACTATATTGGTGAATTGTTGTCTACAAACCCTAATACGACTGTGAAGCTTGGAATTGATAGAGATTCTGCTAATCCTAGTGAGTCTAGAAGGGTGTTTAAAAGAATTTATGTTTGTTTGGGACCGTTGAAGGAAGGCTTCAAGGCTTGCAAAAGAGAATTGTTGGGGCTAGATGGTTGTTTCATGAAAGGTCCTTATCCAGGGCAAGTGTTGGTGGCTGTTGGACTTGATCCTAACAATGGGATTTACCCATTGGCTTATGCATTGGTGGAAGCTGAAACTAAGAGTTCATGGTCTTGGTTCTTAATGTGCTTGGGTGATGACATAGATCTAGGCCCTAGATCTAACTTCACATTCATGAGTGATAGACAAAAGGTTAGTAAATGATGCTCCTCTAATTGAATTCTTTAATAACCAACAAAATATAAATTATTATTTTGCTAACTTTGTTGGTTTATGCAGGGACTCATTCCAGCCTTAAAATCTGTCTTCCCTAATGCAGAACACAGATTTTGCTTGAGGCACATTCATGAAAATATGAGGCAGCAGTTTAGTGGCTTGGAATATAAGGAAGCTTTGTGGAGATGTGCATCTGTTACAACCCTGTCTGGTTTTGCAAAGTGTATGGAACATTTGAAGGCTATGAAGAAGGAAGCACACGAATGGTTGAGCAAGATACCAGCTGAACATTAGGCAAGATCTCATTTTTCTGGTAAGTGTTTATTTGTTTGCAACAAAAGTGGTTCAATAGTAGACATGTATATCATTTAAGTGTTTCATATTTTTGTGCTATAGGTAGACCAGTTACAGATTTATTGATCAACAACATTTGTGAGGTGTTCAATGCTAAAATAGCTCCAGCAAGGGACAAGCCAGTCATTACACTTTTAGAGTACATCAGAGAATACTGCATGAAGAGGATAGTAGCTGTACAAGGTATGATTGACAAAACTGATGGCCCTCTAACCCCAACTGCAGCTAAAATATTGGGAAAGATTAAGAGCGAGGCTGAATCGTTGCGGGTGATATGGAATGGAGGAGTTAAGTATCAGGTAACAGGGGCATGGGGTGACCAGTGTGTTGTGAATATACAGGATAAGGTATGTACATGCAGGAAATGGGAATTGACAGGGATACCTTGTAAGCATGTTGTTGCAGCCTGTTGGAACATGGGACTCAATGGCATTCAAGTTGGACCTCCTGAATCTTAGGTACATAGCTGTTATTGGTTGTCCACATGGAAGGAAGTATACTCTCACTTAGTGGAACCAATTAGAGGCAGCAACTACTGGGAGAAGACCACCCATGCTACAGAGCTCTTGCCACCAAAGCATCATGTCCAGGTTGGAAGACCAAAGAAGAAGAGAAGAAGGTCCAAGTTTGAGGATGCACCCTGTGTAGATTCTGGAAAGCTGACCAAAAGAGGGAGAGTTATTACTTGCAGACTCTGCGGTAACGCTGGACACAACAAGACTACATGCAAAGGACAAGGTCAACCTCTTAGAAAAGGTAAATATTAGAGTTTGATAGTTATGTTTTTTGGTTGTTTTATATTTGGTTCTTTTTTATAACCTGTTTTCTTATGTAGGTTTCAACAAAGCTGGAGCTCGGCAAGCTAAGGGTAATGGGTCTGCTCAAGCTGGTCCTAGTTCAGTTGTCCAATATGGAGATGTAGCTGTTGAAGGTGGTCAGAGGTCAACTGTGCAAGGAGTATCTGGTGCGTCTCAAGCTGGTCATAGTTCAAGTTTCCAAGTAGTATCTGCTCCTATTCCAACTCAATCCAGCCAAGTCAATGACAGTGAATGGGCTATCCTTTAGCCATGTTTTAAATTCAGGACAAATTATCACATTAGTAATATCGGTGTTATGAAACGTCTGTAATTGAAAGTCCACATAAGTGGCAAACATCAAAGTCCACATATGTGGCACTCATCTAAGTCCTTGTATAGGCAGACATTGAAAGCCCACATATGTGGCAATTTTCTAAGTCCACATCTGTGGCACTCATCTAATGGCTTATTATAGGCAGACATTGAAAGTCCACATATGTGGCAATTTTCAAAGTCCTTTTTAAGGCAAAGTTATATAAGTCAAATTGTGTGGCTACTTTAGATGGTTTGTGACCTGTTTGACTTATACATTATGTCAACCAAAACTAGTTATGTGCTTGATGGGTAACAAAACGGGTAGGATTCATCATTGTTGGGTTTCACTAAGTCAAGTCAATTGAATGCAAACAAGTGAACATGTGGTTGTACTTGTTTGTTACCGTTTGAAAGTAACAAATATATATTATTTTTTATAATGGCTGGCAAACTTACCAAATTCACTTCCTATAAATACCACCAGTAAAGACAATGCACACACATTGCAAACAACCCTTTAAGACAAAATGGGTTGCTTTACTTGTGTCTCATTTACTACTCATATTCAATACTTACCTACCCACCTACATCCTTTGTTGCAACTCAAAACTTGCAATACACAGCTCCCTATTTCCTTAATCATGAACAACTTTGAAATTAGTATTGATCTAAAGGTTGTTTGTAACGCGTACGTTCTAACTGAAGTAATGCTTGGGCCTTACCACACAGAGATTCTTGAAAACTTGCAGCAAGCACAAGATTTGGAGTACAAGTCCAAAAAAATTTCTGAAAGGGTCGAACGTAGGGGGGAGCTGATTGCTGAAGTTCGAAACATTTCACGTGCAAGAATTGCAAGGAGCAATACCAAGAAGCTTAGGAGATTACAGACAATTGATAAGCGTCGGGCGAAGGCACTGTTGACGAACTCCAACCAAGTCAAGGACAAGATGTTTAAGAAGATTGAATTTGTTGTGAGAAAGAAATATCCATGAGGTTATTGTGTGTTGGGCATTGGTCATGGGTTTCTTTTGTTCAGATCACCATGTTATGCTTAATTAATGTAATGGGTCTTATGATTGAGTTTTTCAATGAATAATGTGTTCATATATGTTTTAGGTTTTTTAGTGTGTTTGATATGTATCACAAACATAAACATGAGCATCACATTAATCAATCCGTAATACAGACACGAAACATTAAAATGGTAACGTACATATGACATACAACCAAAGATTGGACATGCCCAAAACCATGACACTCGTCTACCACAATACAGCTATTCAAATTTGTGGTTGTTTTGTAATCAACTTTTTTGGGTTTTTATTGTTCTTCATTTTTTTTTCTTCTTTTTCTCCCCAGATCTAATTCCCAGACCTATAACACAACCACTCACTTTGTTTGCCTCAGCACCAGCTGCATTTGTGACTATAACAACACTTGGTCCTGTGTTTGCATGCCTCCAACATAGTCTGTCCTTGCAACAGATAAAGCATCTTTCATCCAACACATGTACCTGTGGATCATTACCAGTTCGAACACCCAGACCTATAAAACCACCACTTGTCTCTGTCTTTAAATTTGGAGTTTCAGGTTGTGCCATATTTTTTGGTTTGGATAATTTTGGAATAAGATGAGAGTTTACTTGAGTATCCAAGTTGGTAGGATCATTGACTTTACAGGGATTGTTGTGCCATATTTATCTAGTTTGAAATAAACCCGTTTGAAGAATCCCTGTGTGAGGTAGGTTAAGGAGTATTAAATGCTCACATCAATTGAATGTGGTGGCATTTTGTGTTTGAAAATGACTATTTTGGGCTTGGTTATGCAAACACTATTTTCTTCTCATGTCTGCACACATGATAAAAGTAAGACATGGCATGACTTGTCATAGGGCGCCAAAGACTACTTTTTTCTGTTTAGTCACGTGAATACTTTTGCATTTTGTAAACACTAAACAAGCATAAGTTTTCCTCTATAAAACGAAAGACACCAACCAGTCTTCCACCACCCAATCCTAGCTGCTGAAATAATGAGTTCCATGAACAAAGGTTGTTTGAAAGACACCCTCAATTGCAACACCCTGCTCCTTTTCATTTCTAGCATATTTTTTTTAATGGTTTTCTTAACCTGATTGCAGAAATCATTTACATTAACAGCAGTGATTCAAGCTCCATCAACAACTGGAGTGACTCAACTGCAACCAACAGCTGGGACGGCTATTTTCCAGAGACTTATTCAGGTTCTGTGAGAAGAAAGATTGATGCTAGGAAGTTTAAGAATCCTAAAAAGACAGAGAAACAACTTTTTTATGAAAGGGAAAAGGTGCTAGGCCTTCCAAGTGATCAGTTCTGTGAAGACAATGGAATCAAACCATTTGCTCCAGCAATTGGCAAACCTTTTCCAAAAGGTAAGGGTAAAAAGAAAATGTAATAGTTGATTTAGGACGTGGTATGATTGAATAATATTGTTGTAACCTGAATAAACATGTTGTTACCCTTTTGTACTACTATTGTGGGTATTTGTAATTCAACCAGTTGAATGGTAGACTAACCATGTACTACTGAAAAGATAACGACAGTCCCAGGCCTAACTAGTTAATACGGTTAGACAAATTTTTGTACTACCAGTATTAACATTTTGATACTGTTAGATATAAGGAAGTTAGTACTGCTGAGTCTTCCAAACGTGTGAATTCCACCCAAACCAAACCATTCAGTACTACCACTTATCGTTCGCATGAAAGACTATTAATTTCGTTCCCTGTTGGTCTTTTATCATTTCAGAAAGTGAAGACGCAACTTGTTTTAAAGGATTGTGCTTTAAAATAAAAACAAACCATAAGGCTCTAGTTTGACTTAGGGAAGTCAATAAACATACTGCTCTAGTTTGACTTAATAAAGTCAACTAACTGAACCATTATTGAATATTCACTTGTAAACCTGTTTTGTTACTTGCATTACATTACATGGGTAAAATTAACTAATTACAATTTATATTTGCCCAATTACATATGCACTATGGTATCGTGTTTTGAATAATTAAGTGAGTTGACTATGAAACTCAACATATTTTTTTGGTCAACAATGTGAATAATACCACTATTAGATATACACATGAAAATAACCATAAACTGAAGGTCATACTGGTGCATAAATTGAAAGGCAAACGTACATCATGAAAATAACCATAAAAAAAATTTGCACAAAAAATAAATAAATACAAAAAAAAAAAAAAAAAAAACATGCAATTGAAAAAAACAAAACTCACAAAATCAACAATAAAATTATTATTAAACAAACTTTTTCCATTACACGATGAAATTAATCGGACTCATATGACTTATACAAATCATCATACGAGAATGTTTCTAAACATTCTTCTTCCTCTTCTTCATTACATTTAACATATTTGTTTTTATTTTTATCCCTTTCTTCTAATCTCCTAACAGCATTGATCTCCTTCCAATGCTCATCGGCCCTCTTTTTTGCAGCAAGCCTGCGTCTTTCAACTTCAGCAGGGCTTGGAGGAGGAGCCTTCTCCTTTTCTTCATCCACCTTCTTGTTATCGTTGTCGTTAGAGCCTTTTTCCAACGAAGGCACTTCTGGCTCTTTTGGATCTCCCCTTGCTCGTTTCATCACTTCCTTATTTTCTTCTTCTGTGTTGTCAGTTGCAACAGCCTCTCTTGCTCTCTTGGTTCCTGACATTTTACTTACACTTTAAATTGTTTGATGTTTGGTAGTATTAGATTAGTATGATGCATAATGTGGCAGTAACCAATATATAGACACATAATGGGGAAAACGAAGAGTCTTTATTAAATTTTACAGCTATTTATTGGACTCTTCGGTTCCCAATTATTTGTTGAAAATATGAACACATTTATATTTCCATTTTATTTGGGAATGTATCTGTGTACTGTATGTAATGGGTTGGGTTGTGTTGGGTGGTCTTCACACGCCTTTATTGGCTCGCCAGTATTAAGTTTTTTATTTCAAACAGTAGTAAAAAAGTAATACTGGTAGTGCAAAAGGGGACTTTTTCAAGTCAAACTACACCCTTTTTCACGTGTTTTTTTAAAAAACACAAAACAAATAAAGTTGCAAAATCCTTTAAAACAAGTATCATATTAACCTTCTGAAATGACAACATACTAGGTGTAAACCTTTAAAACTAGTAGCATAATCCTTTAAAAACATAATCCTTTAAAACAAGTAGTATCCTCACTTCAATGGGATGAATGTTTACAAACCCCTCTGAAACCAACTTGGAGCACGAGCAGTGAACATCTTGACCAACTCATCGGTAGACATGTCAAGCAAAGCATTGCGTTCAACTCCACGGAAACTGGCCCTCTCAGGCTTGCTGTTATGGTTTTTTGACTTCCCTAAATAAATGATATTATGTTACAAGGAATTTTGTACTACCAGTACTAAGATTTTAATACTGTTATAAATATGGAACTTAGTACTGGTGAGCCGATAAAGCCCTGTGATGCCAGCCTACCAAACCCATTAAATACCCACCCAACCCATTAAATACCCACCAAACCGATCAACCACACATATTTCCATATCATTTAATCCCATCTCATATAATACCCACCCAAACGATGAAACACACACACAAACCCACATAATCAATCTTGTAACCTAAATTTCTCTTATACCTAAATATCCTATAACGTTCACAAAAAAAAGGTAGTGTTATTTCTGTTTTTTATATGTAATTGGCTGTATTTAATTAAGAAAGGTCAATATACGGTCGTTTTCTGTTAACATTTATCTATTTGTGAAGCTATATTTTTTTGTTTTTTGATGCTCTCTTTTTTCTTATTTGCAGAAAGCAAACCTGCAAGGTCTGAGTATATCATTGGTCCTGTTAATGATGATTATGCCAAGTTTTTAACTACTCAAGCTCAAAAAGGTTCAACCAGCACTCCTACAACCTCTGAGTATATCATTGGTCCTGTTGATCCTGATTATGCCGAGTATTTAAAGCTTATAGGTCCAAAACGTTCAGGCACCATTCCAACAAGCTCTCATTATGTCATTGGTACTGCTGATTCTGCTTATAGCAAGTATTTAAAGCTTCAAGCTAACAAAGATTCAACCTCCACTCCTGCAAATAAGCCTTGAAGCCAGTCAAGGAAAAGGAAACTTATAGCATTTAAATATGTCAGTTCATGATAAGAATGTGTTTTCATGGTATAACCAGTATCTCTTTTGTAATGAAGAACAGATTTATGTTCTTTTATTATTGGTAATGAATCTGCATTTGTTGACTGTCATGTACTGTTTTAGTTAATATTATCAAAAAAAGGTTTATGGCACCATGCGCAAATAGTTACCATTAAAATGGTTTACTTAGTTGACTTTATTAAGTCAAACTACAGC
Source organism: Artemisia argyi (assembly GCA_030686995.1). Classification (NCBI taxonomy): domain Eukaryota; kingdom Viridiplantae; phylum Streptophyta; class Magnoliopsida; order Asterales; family Asteraceae; genus Artemisia; species Artemisia argyi. Next base: position 80,962,959 of record CM060697.1, read on the forward strand.
CTAATGGTTTGTTCACTTCCCTAACTCAAAGTACAGCATTATGGTTTGTTAACTTCCCTAACTCAGTCATATTATGCATTGAACAATCAAACAAAATACTTGACAATAACAAGCCACATTCACTTAATCACAAACCATTTGGATTTAGCCATTATTCAAACAAGAAATTTCATTGACCATTGACAACCATGACAAACGACAGCTTCACCACCCAACTACCATCATCTACTTGAAAATACTAAAAGCATTCACCCACCACCTTCAGAAACTAACAACTACTACTACACAACACATGTCAAGCAGTTAAATAAACATACAATGCAAACAAAACCCAACTGATGATGATATACTTCTTGTATTTGGACCGCTGTTCTTCAAGCTCTTCAACAACACCTCGTAGAGCATTAATCCTCCTCAACAAACCAGGGATAATATCTACTGACCTTAGGCACATCGGAGGATCCAACCATCCCAGAAAAGGACAGTTTGAGCCCTGAAACAACAAAGTGTGTAAATGAGCAACACATTTTTTTTAAATTAAACAACACAATGACAAACTTACAATTGTCGGACAGCCAAAGAAACGGCGACCTGGATTCCTGTTTGTCCAAGAAGTCTTGACAACAGCGGGTTTACCACATGTGCAGACCACCATCGTTGCTCTGTTTTTCTTTTGAAAAGATGTGTGTTTTACATACTTATTATGTGCACAATGGGCGGGTATTTACATGGTTCACTTCTTGCCAACGGTCGAATTTTTACACAACACGCATCAAATCTTAGGGACGAAACATGCAAAGCGTTTACTACAATATACAAAAGGCATTGGGGACGAACGGTGAGAATTTGAAATACGTGAAAAGACGAAAAAACCCAAGCTTGCCACATCAGATAACGGACGGACATAACGTCCGTCTGCCAAAACGCGCTCCCAGGGACCAAACGCGCCGTCGTTTGACAGGTTCAGGGACGAAAGTGAAAAAAAAAATTAGTTTAAGGACGATTCACGAGAATCTTGACAAGTTCAGGGACGAAAGGTGAAATTTACTCTAGAAAAAAAAATAAATAAATAAATAAAATACACTACCATATACGTCCGTGAGACCTAAAAATGTGATTACGAATCTAATGACTACAAAGATGATGACAATGACACTTTACACTCATTGATCTTGGTGACCATGTGCATTTGTCTACTCCAAATAACAATTTATGCCATCCAAGTTTCTTAATGCAACACTTCTTTAATCAGAAAATCCACTACCTGAAATAAGAAAACTTAAAACAAAAAGACAATCTCATGAAAGGTCGAAAACATATATAGTTTTGTAAATCTCAATCAAGCATTGCGTTTTTGTCGGGGTATGCACGGTTCGGTTTGGGTCAGTTTTTAGCTAAAATCAAAATCGAATCAAAATATTTGGTTTTTATAGCACCTAAAGCAGAAACCTTTTGGTTTTTAGCGGTTCGGTTTTTTTGGTTTATTATCGGTTTCGGTTCGGTTTTAATGTTATTTCGGTTTTTAACCGTTTATATTTGGGCAAGACCAATTTATAACAACAAACTTGTTTTACATAAAAAAAAAAATTATAATTTTTATCTCATATTTCTACAATCACACACATATAAATGAGACACACACACATACAAGTGAACATACACATAGTATGATCATTGTCACATATTTATTGATATATTATCAAGTAAACACACGACACGATAAACATGCATATAAACGTTAATATAAATATATTATAAATCCTCCATCAAATGAATATGAATTTATAAATTTGATTTATTTAGTTATTTATTTATGTTATATTAATTATATATTATTATATAATAAAACCGGTTCGGTTCGTTTTTACGGTTTGGTTTTTGGACGAAAATCGAAACCAAACCGCATTTTTCAGTTTTTAAAACATTAAAGACTGAACCATCGGTTTTTAGTTTCAATCGGCCATTTTGATTCGATTTTTGGGTATTCGGTTTGATTTCGGTTTTCGTTTTGATTTGACTTGTATATAAGTCATGCATATATGTAGACGTCATTTTGCATGAAATTTAATCATTTAGACACACAAGTATGTCTAAAGACAAAATGTTAATTCTCGTTACCTGCAAACTGTTAAAGGTCGCTCGTTTTAAAACAAATTATCTTTTAGCTCAACAGGTGACGTGGCATGTTGAGTCTACAGTTGACCTATTAGGAAAGTAACTAAAACAAATTATCTTTTATAAAACCTAGATAAAATCTCTTATACAATAAGAGAAGATAGAAAAAATAAAAATAAAAATAAAAATAAAAATAAAAATAGATTTTTCTATTGATCAATGGTAAAGCTCAATTCTTAAATCGATTGTTTTGATTGACCAATAGAAGTCCAAGTTAGCTTTAATTTAGTCAAACATATCTAAGTTATCATGTTTTTTGAAAACTTTAAAAATTTAATAAATACTCTATAAAAAAAAATTTTGTTATTATTTTTTTTTATTTTTTAAAAAGACATATACGTTGTGGTTATTACTACCTCTGCTCCATAATAAATGTCTACTTTGATTTTTTGAGTCTTTTATATTTAAATTTGACCATAATTATTTTTATTTGTGTTATATAATACTTAATAAAAAATATATAGATAAATTAGGTTTTAAATGTATTTTCATTAGTATAATTTTCATCAAGTATTATATAACACAAATAAAAATATTAATTGTCAAAGTTGAACATGAAAGACTCAACAACTTATTATGCGACAGAGGGAGTAATAAACATTATTAGCACTATATATTAAACTAATGTATATATCCACAAAATTATAAATATCAAAATGAAAATACGAGTAACTATAATACGCAAATAAATATACGAGTTTGTACATATACGAACGACTCATGTTAGTCATCTTTTTTAGATTAAGTAAAGAGATTCACAAATGTTTTTTTTTACTAATAGCGTTCAATAACGATTCATGTTATTACTTTTTACAAGTTCACTTCGCATGTACACGGATTTAATAATTAAATACAGTTAAAATTATTATTAACATGAAAAAAAGTATCAAAATAAAGTCACGACCTCAGGAGCTGTTGTGAGTTGAAAATAAATATACAAGATTGTACATATATCAATGAATCATGTAATTCCTCTTTGAAGTTTAAATATGTATCCAGAAAAATATTTTTTTCAAGGGTCATTATTTGTCATTAAATATGTATATGCATAATGTTTAGAACATACTATAATAAGCAGTTAAGTTTAAACAACAATTTCAATATCATATGAGTTAAACAAAGTCAGATATTTCGTCTAATAAAAATATATACAATATATTAATCGATGTAATACATTAATACATAATGAGAAATTTATGTAAAAACTCGCTCGTGCATGAATATCGTAACTATATAAGTATAAATTCTTTTACATAATTTTATAAATATCATTATTTAACAACTCCATGCGGGTTAAAAACTAATGTTCATGAAAATACTAATCACCTATTCTAACGTAGATTTCATCTTTTGGAAAATTTAATCAAAATACATAATAGCCCAAGCTCACTCGTCAAGCCCAAGCCCACTAGTGAATCACGGCAACATAAAAAGCAAAAACTTCTACTACTGATTTATGAAAAAGATTTGCAGCATAATCCGCCATTTTGCCATAAAGATACTTGGTGGCTTTGGTGACCACGTTGGCATTAAGTATCAACTACAATGGGATGACGTGTATAGTTTCATACCTCAAGGGGCTATCTTGCTAAATTTAATGTAACCCACTGTGCCACTAAAGTAGAAGATCAAGTTAATCAAATGGTCCCTCGACATGAATTTAACTTCCATTCTAAGGACCCAAACTCTATATCTCTCTCTGGTTAAACTCTACAAGTGTGTTTATTATATCGGATTCAGTATAACTAAAAGACATTTTATACAACTTTAGTCTCAGATTTTTATAGCGATTGACTTAGCATGTATCATAAAATCAACTTTTTATAAACAATTATGATATGATAAGATTAGATACAGCCTTTCAAAAATAATAATAATAATAATAATAATAATAATAATAATAATAATAATAATAATAATAATAATAATAATAATAATAATAAGATTAGATACAAAAAATTTCATATTTATAAAACAAAAACACAACAATAGCCACAAGTGAACAAAACATGTCTAAGTGGTTAATGTAACAAAAGTGGCAACTCGCCTCGACAAACTAAATGTTGTAATGTAAACTCGAATTTGATTACTTTGGCTAAAACAATATCAATATCGGCTATTTTGTTATTCAAAATTTAAAGGGTTTTTACTTTTTACTCAAAAAAAGTGATGCATTATGACTATAATGTACGTACTTAACAAATATTCCCGCTACTGTATTTAGACTACTCACTTGTTTTTTCACAAGATAATTATACAACAAGATCTTAACTTTTATTTTATTTTTCTAGTTAGGGCATCTTGCTTGTGTTCTTGAGTTTTGTTATCAAAGAAATGTAAAGTACACATTCCCTCTAAAATTAAGAGTAAATACTTTATTTTAATAATCAATAAAATCACACTAACTTTCATTTCATTTCCTTTTTTTTCCTCCTTAAATACTACTCGAGAACATAACTTTTTATGTTTCATTTTCATTTTCTTTCTTAACTTTAACTCGAGAACACAAATATGCCACCTTGAAAATGGTTAGCTATTTTGAAAACCATTTAGCAAAAGTGCAGGGACCAGTTTGGTAGCTTAACCGAACAACAAAACAGTTTGAAAAAATAACAAATAATAACTCACACATACGGTGTGATCCCAAACCCTGACTCTGCTAAAAAATGGGGGTTTTAGGATTCACTAGTAGAAAATTTAACAAATTTTTTCACATAAAATACAAAATTAACAGAAATTATTCAACACAAAAACGGTTATTATCATCTAATTATTCATCGCAAAATGATTCAATTTTGCCAGTTTTGATCGTTGGCGCTGGTCCTGTAGGCCTCGTTCTATCTGCTCTTCTTACAAAATTAGGTATAATCAATTTTTGTTGCTGTATTTGAAATTATACAAGCATTTTATTACACAAATGCTGTTAATTCTTGTCATTATTGATTTAGATGTTAGATATTTGGCTACGAATTATACACATCTCTCCTGTGCATTTAGGAGCGTTGTGATCTTTAATGTTCGTTTGGCAGCTTTATCTATCTATTTTTTCAGAATGCTCATTTTTCAACGCTTCATTAAGTAGCATTTAGGAGCGTTACCAAATGTTTTTATAGAAAAAAACTGCTACTGCCTACTGCTAGTGCTATTTTTGTCAAACACACCCATCATGTTTTTCTTGAATATGTTATGAATTCAAGAATATACATTGAGCTACTTCCAATTCAAAACATGATATCATGACAACCTTAAAACATTTATAATCAATCTCTAACTTTTTCATTAGATACACCTCACATACGGCTAACAAGAGTTTCGTCCTCCTTAGCCCAAATGCGCGCGACTAGTGGTTTCACATAAATCATTATTCAATGACCGACCTACTACTCATATTGGCGGAATTTTAACTTTGGTATGAGCTTTTACCACTCGTATGTCGGCCTCTATAGCTACTTATTTTGAACGCCTTTCTATAATGAGAGTGAACATGTCCTTTGCAAGTCAAATAGTTTATTCACATTATCTTGTATTGTATGTTGTGGCTCGACATCTTTAGTCCTTTTTTTTTTTTTCATTAATTCAATACTACCACTCTTTATTAACAAAGAATGTTTTGTCTTTTGTCGTTATTGAATTAGATGTTACTTGACTTAGTTTTTAGAGTTATGTAGGACTATACTATTAGCATGCATTTTGCTAAGGAGGGATGAAGTTCTTTTTACCGATCCTTGTCCAATTTCTTGTACATTGATTGATATTGTTTGGTGGTGGGAATTTAGTATGACAGGAACATCAGGTTCAACTCATACCACTAAACGATGTTAATTAGGTACACTCGGAAATTTGACCAAGACCCGGCTTATAAGATTTTTATCCTCCTTACCAAAATGTACGCAACTAGTAGATTGACATAAATGATTATTCAGTGACCGACTAATTCACCTTTCTATAATAAGAGTGGGCATGTCTCTTATCCTTTGCAATTCAAACTGTAATTTCACATTTTGTTGTATTTTATCTACTGTCTGCACATCTTTAGTCTCTTGTTCTGGCATAATTTGATACTCAGTCTTGTTTATTTTTTAAAATTGGAGCTAACACGCTCTATAAATATTTGGTCTTGACTTTGCGTTAGGTGTCAAGTGTGCAGTTTTGGAAAGAAGCACAACCTTCTCCAAACATCCACAAGCACATTTTATCAACAATAGGTCTATGGAGGTTTGTAGTTTATATTGATGAAACAGTGATATAAGTTAGTTAAAGAAGTTAAAGCATCATTAAACAGGTGTACCATGTTTTGATGTGGATTTACTTGTCAGGTGTTTCGCAAATTAGATGGTTTAGCTGAGGAGATTCAACGGTTTCAACCACCTGTAGAACTTTGGAGGAAGTTCATATACTGCACATCACTGACTGGCTCTACTATAGGATCAGTAGACCATATGCAAACTCAAGGTGAGGTGAAAGAATTATATCTCATGTATCATCAATTTTATCTGTTTTACAGCTTCTTGATGATATTCTTATCATATGGGCGTTATTGTAGGGTCGTTTTTGGATACTAAGTATTTGTTTGAGTCGTATATTGCAAAAAAGAAGTTTGGATCACTTAAAATAAGTTAGCTAGCGATTCGATTTATTGGCGCTTTAAAAGTATGACTTGTTAGTATCGCCATATCTGCTAATTGTTATCTCATATGCAGATTTTAACCAGATTGTCAGTCCAGTATCAGTGGCACATTTTTCACAATACAAACTTAATGCATTGCTATTGAAGCAACTTGAAGCCGTTGGATTCACTATTCGTAGTCACGAGGGGTTAGATCATAGACCCCTGGCTGAAAGGGAGATACTGATGGGACATAATTGCGTATCAGTTGAAGCAGATGGTAACCTCGTTAATGTAACCACATCCTTTGTTAAGGAAGGGAAACACATAGAGAAACAGATTCCTTGTAGCTTTCTAGTTGGTGCAGATGGTGCGGGTAGTACAGTGAGAAATCTCGTTGGAATAGAAATGAGAGGTGAAAAAGACATTCAGAAGCTTGTGAGCGTCCATTTTCTTAGCCAAGAGCTGGGGAAGTACTTGATGTATGAGAAACCTGGAATGTTATTTTTCATTTTCAACCCTGGAGCCATCGGGGTTCTTGTTGCTCATGATTTGAAGCAAGGAGAATTTGTATTACAGGTCCTTAATTTGAGCCCTTTCTTGTTTTTTTCTTCCTCATTCTAAGTTATTTTCACATAATTTTCTGAAAAATGGTATTAATAATCTGTACTGTTTGCAGATGCCGTTCTATCCACCCCAACAAAAGTTTGAAGATTTCTCATCTGAGGTACTTATCTTTTCTTAAAGCGATTGTTAATCTTTGCATGATATTAAAAAGATGTTTAATATGAAAAGATTTACATCTCTAAAACTACTAATAAATCAGAAATTGTGAAGATTATAGCTTAAACTTAAAAAAGGTTGTCATAAGCAAGTATCTACATTATCTTTATCAAAATCTTTCAACCAAAAACAATGGAGGTGATTTGTACACTACCTGCCCTTTATATTGTGTGTTTTGATTATTGTACTTGTGGTGTGCAAATATTTTTTGCGGTGTACAAACTTACTCCCTGAAATTAAAATTACCAGCTCAATCGGTCTCTTGAGCACATAATTGCAATACGTACTGAAGCGTTTCCATTCTAGTAGACATGTAGGAACTTGATCTTCAAATTGGTAGGGCGAGAGCTGGCAGACATTAATGTTGTAGACATAAAGCCATGGGTGATGCATGCTGAAGTTGCCGAGAAGTATCTCGCTTGTGATAACCGGATAATACTTGCTGGTGATGCTGCTCATCGGTTTCCTCCTGCTGGTGGTTTTGGTACATGAAACATTTTGTTACAATATAGGTGGTATACCTTTTAACACCGGTGGGGTTTGTTTTTTCTAGTTGGCACTAATGTTTCTAATATGCAATCAATTGAGTGGTAACATGCATGGAATTTCATTTAAAAGTAGACAGGTTCAGTTCAATAGTGAAGGTGCATAAAGTAACCTAAGTTTGAGACTGTTCCCAAAAAACTTGGTCCTATTTGGGCTGATTCTAGCCCTAGTTAAGTCCCTGATTCCTAAGCGGTCCTTCAATCTGAACACAAAGCTCGGTTGTAACAGGGCTTGATCAAATCTCTCTCAATATGTATTTAATTATTAAAAAAAAAAAAAAAAAAAAAAAAAAAAAAAAAAAAAAAAAAAAAATTATATTGCCTACAATCCTACATATTTGTGATGTCGATTGAAAACACATACAAACACAGTAATTAAATAGCACGAAATTGCAGATTAATTAAAAAAATTGAAGTAGCCAACTATTTTCCTTGTGTGTTTTTTACCTCTCATTGTTCCTAATAGATGCATTCATTTAGTTCCATCATCAGTTGCATATAGCCCATGTACTTGGTATTTTCTTATCTTTGTGTTTTGAATTGTATCCTGTGGCATTGGAATATCAACTGAAAAACTTTTGATTAATGGCAGGTATGAATACTGGAATTCAAGATGCTCATAACCTTGCTTGGAAACTGGCTGCAATCGTCAAGGGTATCGCTCCAATGTCTATTCTTCCTACTTATGAGATGGAGCGTAGGCCGGTACTACCTTGCTTTCTACTCGTATCCTTTTTCATGTTACTATCTCGTCCCATGATTAGTCATGGTATTTGACTTTATACACTTCAAGTAAAAAGTTGACGATTTGTCATATATCAGAAACTCTCCAATAAAGAGAAGTTAAGGAAACTTATTGATTCAAATTAATGTCACTAGTTACTTGTAATGACCATGATGGTCAATTACATAATGATAAATTAGAATCTTTCCGGACAGGAACGTAAACGTATTATCATTCTTCTAGCTATCCAGTTTGTAAAAAAGTAGAAGCTCTAAAGTAAACATGATTAACTGATTGGCAGATTGCACTCTTCAACACTGATCTCAGCATCCAAAATTTCCAAGCAGCAATGGCAGTTCCTGCTGCACTTGGTCTTGATCCAACCATTGCGAATTCAGGTGGCTTTTTAAATCTCTACCATTTGGCTGCTCTAAGTTTTCTTTTTCGTTTTTACTCATTTGATGTATTTTTCTCATCCTTTCTTTGATTTGTAGTACATCAAGTTATCAATAACACCGTGGGTTCAATTTTACCATCAATTCTACAGAAGACTCTGTTAGATGGAATTTTTAGTCTAGGCCGTGCACAGCTCTCGGATTTTGTTTTGAACGAGAACAATCCTCTAGGGTCTTCTAGACTCGCTAAAGTAAGACGCATTTTTGAAGAAGGAAAGAGCCTTCAATTACAGTTCCCTGCAGAGGATTTAGGTTTCAGGTATGCCCAATGTCAGTGATCTGCTTTGTGCTTATATTTGTGATTGCTTGAACAATTAAGTTCGTTTACGATTATTCAAATGATAGGCTATGTAAAAAAGACTTATCTAGGAGTCCTGAATCCTGATGGCACCAGCTCACCCTGGTGCAAAATAGTTATCTATCGATCTAACATCCATTTAATTCTGACCCCAAGCTATTCATCATAGGTACCGTGAAGGAGCACTGGTATCTGAAAGGGACAGCGAGGGTGCACCAATTAACCCAGAGCCACCAACTGGTCGTAGGCGCGAGTATATTCCCTCAGCAGATCCAGGCTCAAGGTTGCCACATATGAATGTTCGGGTGTTATCCGACGTCACAAGAGAGGTATTTGTGTGATTTTTTCAAAATGTGTCATGAGAATCTCGACTATGTTTATTTATTAATGGGGTTGGATTTGGGTTGTGTTTTAACTCAAATGGGTCAAATCAAACAACTAAGCTAAAAGGGAATGGTTTGAACGATTTAATAGTTGCCGAAAGTATATGCGTTCAGACTCCTAAATCTTTTTTTGTAAGAGTTACTATAAGTGTTGTTTATAAATTTTTTATTGAACATATGGTCAAATAAATGTCTGCTGAGTCAACCCAGTTCCGCATGACCCATGTTGACTCGCACTGGACATTGACTAGTTTAAACCCAAACACCTCCAGACCAATTACCTAACCGCACATAATGCTAACTTTAGATAAACTTATCAGTTGTTGATCTTCCATTCATATGATGTGTTTTAGGCGACAATTTCTACACTGGATCTGATCTCTGGAGACAAAGTTGAGTTCCTTCTCATAATTGCTCCAATAGAAGCATCCTATCGGTTAGCTCATGTTGCACTGGAAGTTGCCGATGAACATAAAATTATGGTTAAGGTATGCGTTATGTGGCCAAATGGTTCTGTGAATGGGGATGCAAGAACCAAAACATCACTAGCACCCTGGGAAAACTATGTAGATGTTGTTGAGGTTAGACAACCGTCAAGTTCATCCTCATGGTGGGACATATGCAGTATGACTCATAGGGGAGCCATTTTAGTTAGGCCCGATGATCATATAGCTTGGCGTGTGAAATCAGCCATGGTTGGTGATATTAGGGAAGAGATGAAAAGGGTCTTCTCGACTATTATCGGATCATAGTATATAATTGTTTTTAGCACCGGCGTATGCATGAAGTTAGTAGAATGGTGGCGGATCTATGGTTTTTAACCAGGTTTTGCACATTACAAAATACAAGTTAGATATGCGTTACTATTACTTACTTACTTTTTTTTTTTACACTTTAAGAAGTTATCAAAATAGGCGTACGGATGAACCCCATGTACTCTGAGTTCCATCTCATGATGGCATTGGGTGTGAAGAATGGGATTCTTTTTGAAGAAACGAGAAATAATAGAAACCAAGATCATAAGGGCAATCTGTCTGCTGATGTATGCTTTTTTTTTTTTTTTTTTTTTTTTTTTAATATTATCTAGATTCTAGAGTTCTAGACATGTTTAATTGAATATTATATCTTGGTTAATGTATATTTGGACAGATAATGGCTTTGAATGCAATAATACTGTATTTATCCGTTGAATATTGTGTTTTGACTTTTAAGTTATCAGTTTTATAAAGGCGAAATTCCATTAAAAAAATAACTTCCTACAGGCCAGTATTTGCTGGGATTTAAATACAAATAATCAATAATGCTTAAATTTTCAAGGTAATACAAATAGTGAAAATTATGGATATGGATGTATTTGGCATGGTATTAACAAGACAAAAAGAGATGTATTTGGATTGTATTTCATATTCTGTTTCATTTGGCGCGCAACATGCAAATTTATATCGCACAATCTTTTTTGCATTATTTTATTGTTAATTCAGTCAAAATATTGAATTTTAGAAGACACCTCATCATCCGGCACGCTCCACATCATCAACAAACGCACCAAATTTAATTAATTTTGTCAATTTGGTTGTTGACACGTGTATCCGGGTGCTCGCCGGATTTGGCGCTCGCCACCTCACCAAAGCGGTCCGGATTGGACAAAACCGAAAAGAGGATTGAAATGGGTAGAAAATGGTAAATCAAAAAGGTGTATAATGTCCGCATTCATAATTTTTCTTATACAAATAACTAATAATTTATTTTTAAAAGGCACAAGTAGCTACTAACATGCTTGATATTTTAAGCCAATGGAGGAAAACTCATAAAATAAATTGTTTCATATCTTCAATACATGTCTAGTTACAAATTAATCCCAAACACAACCCTTCTCACTGAAACAACAATCAACAATTGCTAAGTAGTCACACAATTAAAATAAAAAGAATTAGGGGTTTCTCTGTTCTGCTCTATATATAACAACACCAAATACAAATCACTAACCTACTAATTAACTTTACAAATACTTACAACATCAAATCTCAAAAATCAAAAATAACGACTATGCTTAATACTTAAACACATTCGCCACTCACATTATTACGCAGTTGCATTTAGATTCTAGCTTTGGCGGTATCGTGTTCTCTTTATTATTGGGGTTTACAATACGGGTTTTTGGTAAATCAGTTTCGTCGGCAGTATTCGTGATAATAGGAACTTTCGTGGAATCTGTTTCCATTGTTTTCTTTTGTCTTGTTTTCTGGGATTTTGATGAGCGTTTGCTTGTTTTTCTGGGTTGAACCTCTTTTCTATCTGAGTAACCTTTACCTACAGCTGGAATAAGTGGCCAAGAACCGTTGTTATCAGAAGGGTCAGGTGGGGTTTCTTTCTCAATGGCTACAGTTGCAGCCTCATAGGCTAAGTTCTGAACTATCGAGCTGCAAAAGAGTATGGTGTCTGTAGCTTCTTCTAGTGTCAGGCTTCTTCCCTTTGTTCCGTGCTGGCCTTCAACCAAAACCGTCGATTCCTCTGACATATATAAGCTTCATGTCAGTATGCACAATAAACTACTATAATTGCAAGTGTTTGACTATTACCATATACAGAGGGAATCTATAATTCATAGGGCATGATGATTATTAGTCAACTATATAAAATATCCTACACTAGTGAAAAACTGTTGTTTATAGAGTAATCTGGAGCACAAGGAATCATGTTTATATAAATACAATTCAACGGGAGTGTTTGGATTATTAAGCAATAATAGAAATTTTTTTAATCACAAATGATGGGCGCGGGCCAACCCAACCTGACCTTGTTGGTTTCAACCCATGCTAAAAAATGACCCGTAACTCAGCCCACGCAGCTTAATAAATGACAAAAGGGAAATTGCAAAAAGGTTGTGATATGCTACAACTCAAGATACACGTACCCATAATGCTACTTGAATGATTCGAGTTGTCGCAATCTGTGGCAGGAGCTGCTATATCATTACCAAGAGCAGTGGAAACAGGAGGGTCCTGAAACTCTTCGATGCTGCGCTCTGAACGTTGAGAGACACTAGGTTGTGAAGCATTAGAGGATGAAGAACAAGTTTGATCAAGTTCTCCTTCTGATATGGCATCTAATTGAGCTTCTGTGACATCAGTGGTCTCAACGCAGTGATCCATTCTAGTACCTTCCTTAACAGAACATGCCGTTAAAGCACTATTATCATTTCCCACCTCTTCAGGATTCTCAGATGTACAAGTAGTTAAAGCACTAGTATCCTCTCCCACGTCCTCAACTTTCGGAAATTGAGCAGGCTCTTCAATATTTGAAGATTGAGGAAAATGAACTTCCCCTGAATCAATAGTCGCTTCTATGCTAACGACACCTTCATTTTCATTAATTGTGTTGTTTTTAATCTGATTTTCTCGATGAACTACAGATGCTGGATCAGCAACATATGTCTCCACAGGGATAATAGGTACCTCAGATGAATCAAGTGTACTTGTTCCAACACTTGAAGGATGGAAAGCATGACTAGAAGCTCCCGATAAAGATGATACACTCCGTCGATGTTTTACGTTCATGGGGTCATATTTGTAACTTTCTATGTCAGATTTCCTGCTACTCAATTGACGATGAAAACGAGGTCCAAAGTCAACAGATGATGAAGCGGACGCGCTCCCTCGTCCAAATGAGCTTCTCAAGCTATTTGTACTGTCCCTCGCATATGAAAAATCATCATAAGACATGCTACTTGCAGAAAAGTTACGACTTCGGATAACAGGCCCCAATACACTTGTTGACCTTTTCAGCACTATTGAAATGCCTTCTCCTTTTAAAGAGTCGATCTTTGAACTTGGCAATTCAGTAGTGTGTTGTATTTGCTCATCTCCTACGTCACTATAGCTTCGTTGACTTATTACTTCATGATTGGCTTGCTTTTGTTCACATTCCTCTAACTGCGGCCGAGTATGAGAACTTGCAGAAATTTCACAATCCTTAGCTAAATTTTCATGTTGCTCAGATTGTGCTTCACCCCTAGAAGTCACTTCTGGAGATTCAACTTCGCCTACGGTCATTTGAGGCTTCACTATGTTGAATGATTCATGATCTTTGTCTGACATAGTTGCCTCTGCTTGTGAACTCACCATGGCCACTATGCTGGCCAAAGATGAATCTGACTTTCGGCAATTTGCACAAAGTTTAATGTCATCTTCAGTATGTTGGATAACAGAGTAGCTACAACCGCACCTTGTACAAATTAACTTAAGTTCATCACCTTCTGCGAAATCATCATCTGAAACTACAGAAATTGCAGTATCATGTTGTGCAAGATTTTCAGAGCGATCTAGTTGAGAATCAAGTGCAAGGTCCTCTTTAAAATCCTCAATCCGAACATTAGAAGAATTATCATAGGTTTCATTCCCCAAATCTTCATCCAAAGCACCAGTTTCCTCGAACATGAACACCTCATCACCAACATTACAATCTGGCACCTTCACATACGCACTAGTTGCATCATCATCTATTAGTTCACTCTCTTCCATATTGTGTGGGCCACTAGTACCTAGATCAGAACTTGCATTGCTACTAGTGGTCACCGAAGAATTCCATGCTGGACTTGCTTTCCCAGCATAAAAGTTTGTACTGGGGACACTCGATAGCAGTGGTCTGAACATATTCCGAGGACCTTTTCTATTATCCTACACGAAAACATTAGAACAGTGCACAAAGTCATTCCTCACATATGGCCTTTCAATAACAAAAACACTCAAACAGGTAAACTCAGAAAAATCAGATTAATGGAAACAAGTCAAATGGGTCAAAAACCTTCCAAAGTATATTTTTGATGCGTAAAACATACTAAAAGATTTTAATGGAAAAATTAAATTATTATTAAAATAATATTTTGACATAAACTTTTAAAAGCAGGTTGAATACCATTTGTCGAAGCGCCTGGTCAAAGGATCTTTTTGGAGCAGAGCTTGAAGAAACTGTTCTGATCGGCTTTTGGGCAAAAGGAGCTTTATTATTCCTAATACCACTCGCTCTCCTTGAACTTGATCGATCTGAAGCGTCAACAATAACAGACGGAAGAGATTCAACATCATCATCAGCAGAAGATAAAACTGAACCTTTACTATAAGAACTGAATCTATCTCGGTCATGACTATGAGATGAGCTGATGCTTCTAGGAGCAGAAGGCGACTTCGAATGTCTTCCGTTTCTTGACGCTGGTGAGGACCCACGTACATACGATGCTGGCCTATCATCTAAAGAAGTCCGAAGATTCGGAGGTGCTTCTGTTGAAAAGCCAGGAATGTTGGCCTGCCATGCCCTTACCTTAGGGGAAGCCGAGTTTCCTCTACTACTTGCTTTGACAGGTGAAACACCCCTTGCACCAGTGCTCACAGTACTAACAGAACCCGTGCTTAATCTCCGTGAAGTTGGTGTAGAAGACCGTGGAGGTGGTGTAGAAGGTTTGCTTGATGGAGAAGATGGTCTTCTTGAAACGGGAGAGGATCCAGTGGTGGGCGTTCGAGTAGGTGGTGGGCTAGAACTAGGTACTGATGAGGCCCGGCTTCTAGGTTTAAATGTGGGTTCACGAGATCGGGGAGATGGGCTCAACCGATTTGGACTTGGACTACCTCTACTGCTTCTGTGGCTCTTCTCCATCTGTAATTAAGTATACATTAGTATAAACCATGATATACGAGTTACAACTTTAAGCTTAACCAGCATCAAGAACTTACTGTAGATGATCTGGAGATTGTAATGGGCTGAGCTCGAGGTCTACCCCTCTGTGCAAGGGTAACTTGAGGTGCATCATCGTCCAATGAGGGAAACAGAGGAGTATCAGGAGGAGTTATCAACCTGCATATTCCCATAATGGGTAAGTTAGGCTAAACACGACTGAGTAATTAACTAGAGATAATATAAGACAATAAATTGAGGTATGAAGAGACAAATTTAGAAACGTAAGCAGTTGACTTCACCCTAGATTTTAGTTATTTAGGACCATAGACCAATACCAAAGTTTCCAAAAGCACCGAAGGAAACGATATATAGGACCAATAGGGACCGATATCCATCTGTGAAGGAAAGTTTTAATCTTTTTTGTGTTTTTGGTTACAACAAAGATCACGTTGGATATAAAATAACAAGTAGATAACCAAAGACGGTATTGGCCAATGTACATGCTGCATACTAACCCTACAAATTCTACAACAAACCAGAAAATGCCGGCAAAAATCTCATGTACATTTACTTTTATGGTTAAATGGCAATACTTTATATTGTCTTAGCAAGCAAATAACATAAAAGAAAAAAACAATTAATTACGGACCATTCATAGTCGTTCTTTTCATCTTCTGCATTGAGGAGGTCACTGCTTTCTCCTCGAGTCGTAACATTTATTCCTAGCTTGTGATCCGAAAAATGCCTCAAATTGGTCACTGCAACAAGAAAACACAACTCCGTTAGAATAAGTAACAAATTTATCCCCTTCAAATATAAAATCAATGAAAACATAAGAGTACCAAAAGTATCTTCGAAGTCATCGTTAGTCTGCAACAAGAAATTATCAGTCTCTCTAGTCTGCACCTCATTAAACAAGGCCAAGTCGTCATCATCTCTATCTCTGAGTCTAAAACTAATCCCATTTTCGAGACTCCGGCCTCGTTTATGACTATCACTTCTCAACTCCCTCCCAGGAGAATATCTCCTCGCCGGCGAAATCGGCATTCTCTCTCAACCAACTATTTCAACAACCATTCACCACCAAATAACTACCTTGATATAAAAAACACTTGAATAGATCCAGTAACTTATCTTCTAGTCAAAATGAGTTGACTTTAAGTCAAAATCGATCAAAAACCCCAAATTTAACCGTTTTTACAGCAACTGGGGTGAAATTGACGCTAAATTTAGTTAATTTTAAGTAAAAAGAACTAAATTAACCTTAAATCAAGCAAATTAGAAGTAAATTAACCGTTTTTACGGATAATTAGGGCAAAAAACAACTAAATTAACCTTTTTTTTTTACTGAAATTGAAGCAAATTGGAGTTTAAATGAACTCAAAAGCGATAAAAAAAAAAAAAAAAAAAACAAAACAAAAAGTAATTGGGGGACAGAAGGCAATTGAAGTAAATAAAAGCACTAATTTAATGGTTAGTTAAGGGGTATTTTGGGGGATTGAGTGGAATTGGATTGAAAATGAAGAGATGAATTGGTCGGATCTGATTGGAATAAGTGTGGATCATGAAAATGTGAAACCCTAATTTTTATAAAATTTAGTTTACTTGATAGAAAAGGGGAAAAAAGGTGAGTGGGTCACGTGAAGAGAGGTGGTGGTGATGGTGGGGGAGAAGAAGAAGAAGAAAGAGGGGTAGTTGCTGTTGCTTTAGTTTTTGGCTTTACTTTTTTGCTTGCTGCTCTACTGCTCTCTTCTGTTGTTGTATTTGTGTCCCCAGTTCAGCAACTACCTTTTCTTTCTCTCTTTCCTCTCATCTATTATTCATCTCTTCTTTCTTAAATATTACTACTGTACACATTTATTATTCTTTTTTCTCATTTAAAAGAAATATATATACTTGAAGAAGAATAATCTTTGTGGTTGTATAGTTATGAGAATAAAAATCATTGAGATGATTAAATATATATATGTTGTTGTTAGTTGAAGTAAAATCAAACAATCTTTTAAAACCAATCAAGTATCAATGTAATATTAGGCATACTTTTAATCCTAAAATCGATTCTTTTATCGGAATATATTGATTACGTTGTGTATGTTAGAGTAAAAAAGTTTTGACTTTCTTGGGTAATTTAAAGTGAGATTATGCATGTTTTGAAGTGTCCTAATCAAATATGAAAGTGTGCAAAACACCTCCAAAATAATAACTATTACAAGCTGTTATTACAAATAGCATTGATTGGCATGCCTAATTATATGTCTAATCTTATATGACATCATTTTATTAATGACAGTAGATGGACTCATTTCATCACAAACCAATAAAACATTTACACATCCTTTTAAACATACATTTAAGTCTCCAAATCATTTTCCTATCACAAAACCTTTACAAAAAACAACAAACAAAACCAAATGGGAAATGATTTGCACACTTTGATTTTTTATTGGGACACTCAAATTAATGCATCAGACAGTTGTACTGTATTTAAATCATGCTTTATTTACTTGTATAGTGAGTGTGCAAATAAAAAAGTGAAGCGTGCAAATCACCTCCTAAACCAAATAGTACAACAACTTAGACCCACTAGAGAACAAGATTACAAGACCACATCACATGAGACAAAGGAACCAAGTCTATGAAACATGGGAAATATACATTGCATTGTTAGATATGCTTCTTTGAATAACTCAATTAATACAATAAATCATTACTATATACTCTGTACATTACGATGCATAACATGGGTAGCTACGTTTATAGTACACACTACACAAGCTTTATTTGATAAGAAAATTTATTGATGATGTCCTCAAGTAGGTACTTGAAGTACATTAGTTTTAGGGTTGTGTTATACTAACCCTAGTAGGGAGGGTTGTATTTTTTGTCCCCCATTTTTTTTTTTTTTTTTTTTTTTTTTTTTTTTTTTTTTTTAATTTCAGTACAACACAATTTGTTGTTATTTTCTATTTTGTATTTCTGACAGTTTTAAGCGTTTGACATATTAAAATTTATATTTTCTGTTATGCACTTTCAGTGGGTTAGAATAAAAATATAGGGAGGTCAATATATAATGGCCCTAGTTTTATGGGTTATGTTATTAGTAAGGATTTATCTAACATGTGCCCTTAGGCACATGAGGGTGGGGGGAGTGCTCCACTCACTCCCCTTCCCTTCACTCACTCACAACCAATCTCATTCCGTCACATCATCTCCCACTTTTTCCTTCACTCACTCTTCACTCACTTCATTTTTGGGGGCGGCACCTTCACTCACTTTTTTTTTTTTTCTTTTTTAAATTCTATTAAAATTTATTTAAAAACTAAAAATTCATTAAAATAAATAAACATTACATAATAATATTAAAAACCATAAAATAACATTACATAAGACTAAAAAACTAAACTTCATCGGCTTGATCGTCCACCTCGAGGTATGGTAATTGTTGAGCGTGAATATGCGCCATAAGATCAAATCGGAGACGAAAATGTGTGTTCTCATTTCGTATCTCGTCTAAGGCTTCGTCGTCATACACCGGTTCGATCGGAGGATCCCGAATATGAACGGGGGATATTGCGTTACCAGATTCATGTAGAATCATGTTGTGCAATATCACACATGTATAAACCAGTTTACTAATTCTGGCTACTGTGTACGGTCGTAAAGGTCGTCTCAATACACCCCATCTTTGCTTGAGAACACCAAATGCCCGTTCAACATCCTTTCGAGCCGACTCTTGTAGTTTTTTGAACTTTCTCTCTTGCGGGTCGGTAGGAAATTTGAACGCTTTAACAAAAGTAGACCATGAAGGATATATGCCATCACAAAGATAGTAGCCACGCTTGTATGTATGGCCATTCACAACAAATGGGCACTTAGGTGCCGTACCGTTACGCTCGGTGAGGAATAGCGGAGATTGCATCACAACATTAATATCATTGTTTGAACCCGGCGGACCAAAGAACGCGTGCCATATCCACAAATCTTGAGACGCCACTGCCTCCATCATAATTGTGGGGTATCGATGATCACCCCTTTTATATTGACCCCTCAATTCGATTGGACAATTCCTCCAATCGAAATGTGTGCAATCTAGGCTACCGATCATACCCGGAATGTGATGTCGAGCTTCGTGTGCTTCATACAAACATGCAATATCATGGCTTGTTGGCCTACGTAGGTAATCTCGACTGTATATCTGAATAATAGCATCACAAAAAAATTGAAGGCTTTCACGTGACGTTCTTTTAGCCATTTGTAAATATTCGTCAAACTCATCTGGAGGATTACCGGTTGCGAGTTGCTTAACGGCAGACGCACATTTTTGTATGGCTGTAAAACTTTTTTTTTGTCTAGCATCATAACCTTCCTGAAAATACTCGAATCTAGCCTCAATAGCATGTGTGATTTTCAAAAATAAACTTTTAGGCATACGATACCTATCTTCAAACACTTGCTCGTTGTATCTTGGTTCTTCACAAAAATAATCACGATGCAATCTTTCTGCAGCGCTGACCCGATCACGTTTCACTGATTTACGTGTCGACCTTGCCGTATCTTCCTCCTCATCTGCGTCAATCGCGTTTGCAAAAAACTCGAGACTACTATCGTTAGACCACTCAAACGGCTCGTCTAACAATAGCGTCGACCCAATTCTTCTAGGCTCCATTTTTTTTTTTTTTTTGTATCCGTGAGTTTTTTTTTTTTTTATACGTGTGTGTTTTTTTTTTTTTTGCTTGTTCTTCATGTTGCTTCTACGTATTTAAATCAAACCACAAAAAAAGATCCGTTGGCCTATGCACGCTCCCCTCCAAACGGCTACATTTCTTCTCCCCGCGTGCGTGAAAACAACACTCAAAAACCCTCCCCGTGCGGGGTTCCCCGCGAGGCGGCGGTGTTCCCGTGCGGGGGTTCACCTTCCCCGCTCCTTCCCCGCACCCACTCCCTCTCCTCTGATAAGAAGCCAGGGACTCACAAAAAAGACTCAGAAACCTGTAAAAAGGACAAAAAAGAATAATTTTTTATTTGAAAAGTGATAAAAACCAACACAAAAAGACTCAGGGACCCACTTCTTAACATGTGCCTAAAGGCGCATGTTAAAAAAACCCTTTAATTTGTATTGGTATGGAGAAATGAGGAACGCAAACATCATCACACTCACGCACCACCATGGCACAAAAGTGAAGAAAAAAAATAATGAAAGATACGTGAGAATAAATTTAAGCCTTCGTAAAGGAAACGAAATTTTTTTTAGTGGACGGAACATACAATTACAAGCTGTACTATACATGCTATTTTTGTTCAGACACTTTTTCGTCTTGTGAGGATTCATCTATTAATATAGCCGTAAGTAATTTGGTGATTGAGGTTGAATGTGTTACATCTATCATTGTCCGGAAAAATTAAAATGTATCAATGTGTGTACTTATAGTAGATACTAGATGGTGATACAATCATATGCAACTTCTTACCTTCTCATAGTTCTAAAAACAACGGTTGCCCTTTTTTTGAACTACAATTTAATGTACTATAATAAGCTAGAACGTAACGTATGTATTGTTAAACAATGAATTCTCCGTGGTATAATTTTATTGTTGACAGTTATTTAAAAACTAGTTATAAGTCTCGTGCACGCACGGAATTTACATATAAATCAAATTTATTTTAAAATTTTGATTTACTATATGAACATATAAAAATTTACCCGTGAAAATTGTGATATAAGTATAACTAATAAATATGCACAAGTTTGTCATTATGTATTAATATCAATTCATATTTTGTACAAATTTTATTGGATGAAAGATTTATAGTGCGTTTGGTATGCCCCTTTTGCTTGGGGTATGGAGTTAAAAGAACCAAATACCATGATTGGTTCAAAACTTGGGTTTACAAATTAACAACCAAACCTTGCACCAAATATTAATCTGGACATACCAGTCAACTTTTCTCTCTCTACTTTTATTTTTGTGAGCCATCAACTATTTTCTCTCTATCTTTATTTAATTTTTTATTTTTTAATAATATATTTTAATTTTAATTTATATTTTAATATATTATGTATTTTTAAATATTATTTTTACTCTCCTAAATCAAATCAAAATTCAAATCCTAATCTACAACTTTACACTCAAATCCAAATCCTAATCTAAACCCACCTACAAACCAAACGGGCTCTTAACTTTGTTTAGCTAACATAGATGTTGATGTTGTTGTTTAACTTTAACTATTGATATCATATTGTACAAAATGTGCGAGTTTAGTAGTACCCAATGAGCGTTTATGAAGTTAAAATATACTCCGTAAAGTTTTTTAAAAATGTTTTTCCGGAATCCGTATGTAAACTTTAAATAATATTTACATGAGTCGTTGTTATAAATACATTCGCGTGTATTTGATATCATGTTGTACAAAATTTGCGAGTTAAGTAGCACGAGCGTTGTCGATGTTGTAAGTTAAAATATATCCGTATATAAACTTTTATTTAGCTAACATAGATGTTGAGGTTAATGTTGTTGTTTAACTTTTAACAATTTGTATCATGTTGTACGAAATGTGCGAGTTTAGTAGCACATAATGAGCTGATGAAGTTAAACTATACTCCGTAAAGTTTTTCAATAATATTTTCAAGATATTCATATATATATTTTAAATAATGATTACATGACTCATTGTTATAAGTACAATCGCGTATATTTACTTTTATATCACTGTAATTCGTGATTAAAATTTGATATTTATATTACCGTTAATTTAGCCGTATTAAACTTTTAAATATGATAACATGGGTCCTTATTTAACGTATATAGTAAAAAGAATATTTTAATAGATGAAAGTTTAAGACTATTATTTATTTTAAAAATATTTAACGTATATTAAAACTGATTCGTATATTTATAAAATTTTGTAAGTTTAATAGACGGGAGTCTCAAGCTAATACTAATACTCATGTAATTGAAAATAAAGTTCATATTATAAAATATAGGGTGTATAAAATGTAATAGGTTATTTGTTTATTGTCTAAAGTTATCAAAAAACATGAATATTAATAATTTTACACTTAACTCAAAATAATATATTTAAAATTCAACAACTAATGTTTTATTAATTACCTCCTCTTTTTTAAAGTTTTTATTTTTATAAATTTGACACCTATATTTTTATGTGTTTTTTTCTTCAATCAAAATTTTCACCAAATTTATTAAAGTTTGATCAAAATCAATTCAATTTTGACTTTTTGTTGGCTAATCATATTGCTCGATTTCGCCTATATGTCAAAATCGAGCTTTCCTATTGGTCCAATTTTTTTCCATTAAGATTGATTTTGCAAAATTACTCTAAAATGATGTAATTCCTTTACTATATAAAAGATTACAAGAGACCTAACAACAAATCTTAATGGACACAAGCCAACAATTAGGATTGGGCCAACTCATCTAAACACACTCTCTAATACTTGTCAAAATCGCGCCTAAGGCGCGCCTAGGTGCACAAGGCTCTAGCCTTTGGGCTTTTTTTGGAACGAGGCTCACGACATACATGAAGCCCACAAAAAGCGCGCGCCTTAAGGCTTTTTGCCCCTACGAGATGTAACCGTTTTATTTTATTTTATTTTATTTTATTTTATTTATTTATTTATTGTTTTTTTTAATATTAAGATAAGATACATGGATCTTTTAAGTTATAGAGTTAGTATTTGTATTATTTGTAAATTTGAATTGATTTCATGTTTATTTTATTGATTAAAATTTTCTTTATGAAGTTACTTTGTTTCATTAATTATTTTCTTTGCGATATATTATCATGGAAATGTGGCATTATTTCTTAAATATTAATATGTTGCTTGTTTGATATTTTTGGTTAAATTGTGAGCTTTGTTAGATGTAAGCTACAAATGTAGGACACAAGCATATTTAGTCTGATATGATTTTAATCTCTATATAGGTCATCGAGCCAAAGAGTTGATACATTTTAGAAGTGACCACTGATCCATTTTAATCTTTATAATGACAATATGTGTCATGCATTAAGTATTTTAATGTTATTTTGTGTTATTTAAGCTACATAAATGGTCACATATGTTATAAAAAACTTAATGTATTTAGTGCGCCTTGCATTCATGAATCCCGCACATTGGAATGCGCCTCGACTCGAGGCTCTTTGCCCCCCTTTGCGCTTTAGTGCGCCTTGAGCCTTTCAGAACATTACTCGCAGTTTGAGTGACGAAATCGCAAAACCTCAGACTGGAGAAGAAAACTAAAAGCATTAAAGTAATAAATATTTTGTTGATGAAGATATCCGATAGTAAGCGGAATCAAATCTTCAAACATCAGCCATAAAAGCAAAAGCAAAACAAACAACAAAGCAAAAAATGCTCGTTGGCCGGCAACAACGACATTTTTGACCAATTTCTTTTATCTGGTTAGAATGTTACAAGGATCGCAGTGGTGCAATCGATATGATATAGATCATAATGGATAGGTGTAGATTAAAAAGAAAGAATCAAAAGGATTATTATTATTATTATTATTATTATTATTATTATTATTATTATTATTATTGGTGAGACGTGTTCTAAATTTATTTTAGACGTAAGGTTGTTTATGAGGTTTATTATTTATGCAAGTGAGATTATGATTCATGCATGAGATTTGAAAGTGACTGCATGTTCGACAATCATTTTTTCTTTTCTTTTGTGTTTTTATAATGGTTAAAGGGTGGCAACTAGGGTTTGACGGGGTGATTGAGAGGAGGCGGCTCAACGTAGCCATCTAGGTCACCCCTATACCATGTTAAAAAATGAATTCCCCATGGGTATAACTTTATTATCGAGGGACCTACCAACAAACCCTAATGAATCCAAGCCCACAATCAAGATTGGGTCAAGTCATCTAAACACACTCTCTAGTATGTATATTGAAGATGCTTCTTCGTTTTTTAGTCATGTTCGTAATCAAGGAGTCTGGGGTAGAATAGTCGGATCCATAAATACCATGCATGAGAAAGGGTTCATTCCTCATTCTTTTTTTCAAAGATGCGTTAAAAATGGCGCTGATGTTGTCGTTTTAGTATAGTGTTTTTAACCGAAGAAATGCTTAGGAAAGTATTTCTCCGGGTCGTAGTCCGTGTGAAGGATGAATGGAATTTCGAATTCCCGAATCGTGAAACGTGTCGTGAAAGTGGTAAAAAGTGATTTTGTGAGATTACACTAAAGAATAAGTAAATGAGGCACAATTAACTAATTAAGCACGTAAATCAAATAAGGAAACTTAAAACGTAACGAAAAATCGAAATCGAAAGCTTAAACGTAAAATAAACGTCAACGTACGAAATAAAAAGTGAATTTTGAGCTACACTACTCCTACGAACTTGAAAATAATTTTAAAAAGTTAAAAATGATAAAAGAAAATTTTAAGAAAAAGAAAAATATTTTTTTGACTTTTTATTTATTTTTTATGAATTAAAAACTATTTTATCTAATTAAAAATTAAAAGAAAATGGAATTTAAGTGAGAAAAATGAAAATTAAATTTTGAAAATTATAAAATAACTAAAAGGTAATTTTAAAACTAAAAAACTAATTTTTTTGGCTTTTTGTGTAATTTTTGGAAATTAAAAAAAAAACTATTAAATCTAATTAAAAATTAAAAATAAATTCAAAATAAATGGGAAAATTTCTAAATAAATTTCTAAAATTCTAAAATAAATTTCTAAAATATTTTTGGATTTTTCTTGGCTTTTTCTGATTTTTTTGGATTTTTTAGTAATTAAAATGTATTAAAAATTGATTTAAAATGAAAATTAAATAAGAAAAATAGTAAATGGACTCAGAAAAATTTGAAAAAATTACAGAAATTCTAAAATATTAAAATAAGCTTGAGAAAAAATTTTGAAACTAAAATAAGCGATAAAAGTATTGATAAGCTGAAAACTGCTTATATGGAGTGCTTATTAATAAGCACTCCTTGACCAGGTTGACCAAACTTTGCCCCAATGACTTTTTGACTTAGAAAAACTTAATGGAACAGAGAATAGACCATATGATGCTCAAAAACACAGAATAAGGAGCAAACAGATTGAATAAGCAATAGGAAATAAGCTCAAGCCACACAGTTAAGCTTATGGGCAAAAACTCAATGTAAATAGGAACTAGAAGCTCAGATGAACACAAAAGAACAGCAAAACTCTGCTATGAATCATTTGAACACAAATACAGGCCTAAAATAGACACAGATCCTATGCTCGGGTACCTTATTTGCAGCTTAAATTTAGGCTATCTAATAAGCAATTAATTGGAACCTAAAAGCAGATTTCAAAACCCTATACTAATGGCTACTTAAAAAGTATGAAAACCTTAATGCTTAAAGTCAAATACTACCCTTAATCAGCCCCTAGATCAGCAGCACCTAGAAACACAATTCTGCAGGTTTGACTTTTTTCCATTGCAATCCTAGTTTGACCAAAATGAACTCCCAGCAATCACTACTTATTATTTATGAAAAATTAAACTATATTTAAACCTAAGTGAGCTAAGTTAACTGATAGTCTACCTATCTCAAAGATTATAGCAGATAAAACTTAGAGATGTCCACAGACTTTGATTTAAAATGAGATTTTGACTTTCAGCTTAGAAACCTATCTATTTTATCACTTAACTAGCCTATACTAACCTAGAGTGAACTATTAATGCATAAAGACTAACCACAATTAAGCTAGTTTACACAGAAACTAGCTGATCCAAACACCCCTATAGTGATCAGTTACTCGTAAGATTGATGATTCTAAGCTGAAACTCACCAAACTAATGATCCAAACCTAATCCTTATCTGATATAAAAGTCATATGAACAGGAAAAAGCAACTGAGATCAATAAAATCAACAAATGCAAGTTAAACTAATATGAGGCAGTAATTAACACTTATGATGAATCTAAATCCTATTGATGCAATGTAATAGTGAACCATTAACAATCAAGCAAAAGAGACTAAGAAATATACCACCACAGTCAAACACAATAAACGAAAATGGAACCAAAAATCCTTCTCAAGTGACCGTCTGCAACTATAAAGCACATCAGTGATAAATCAATCTAAACCATACACTAATATTCAGACATTGATTCCTACTCTCAATGAAACATAGAAAATCTAAATCTAAAAAATAAACACAAGCAATAAAATAAAATACTACTTATTTATCTATTTATGCAGAATTGAACAAAGATGTCTTGAGAACTTACAAACAAATTCCCCCTCAGCATGAAAAGAGGGGGATTCACTTTGCTTTCCTGTCTTGAAGACAGGCCATTGGCTCCTTTATGGCTGTCAAACTTCCCAATAAGCTGAGCTTTTTGCACAATAAGCTATTAACCACAATGGACTGTATGTTGACTGTTTGTGAATTGAGACAGCTAACCTTGAATTGCATAATATCAATTTTTAAAACTACTTTGAACTTATTAAAACATGAAATGAGATATGGAAAAAAAATTTAAAATAAATGAATACTAAAAAAATAAATTGCAAGAAATTAACTAAAAATTAGAATTTTATTAAAACTGAAATGGAGAGTACAATTTTAAAGCAAAATTACAATTACCTAAACTAAATTACCCTAATCCTAACCTAACCTAGCCCTAAAATCTAACAGCTAAATCCATGGGTGAGGAGAGAGTATTTATAGCCTGAGAGGAGGAATGCCATGTCATTGATCTGGGTGCACTTGTGTTTCCTTGAGTCCCTTCTAAGCCGTTGATCAAAGTCCAGATACTTCCCATCAATCATATCCATTGGATTGAATTTTATGATATGACCTATCCTGCGTGTGATTGATCATTGGTCCACGTGTTATAATATTCCCTGACACCAGCTGTTATCTTCTAGAAGACCCAATCATTGGGTAATAATTAATTACGAGGGGTAATTGAGAGATGGGGAGTTAGGGTTTATATCCACAGTAATTTTCTGGGTTGGGGGTTGAATTTGGGGGGCGGGGTTTATTTGGGTGTTTTATTATTTTGAGTGAGTATTGACCGGGTGTGAAAATGGGTTTGACCAGGTCGGAATTAAGGGTGGAGCAGGCCTGGGTAAAGCAAGGAATGGATGGGCTTATGAAAAAGGTGTTGGGCTGATGGTTGTAGTTTAGGTTTTGTGGATTTGGACCGGTTTAGTATGAGTTAAAGAGTAGTAGTATTTTAAGGATCAATTTTTGTACAAACTCAAAATTCAAGGACCAAAACTGTAAATTTCCCAAAGTTTCTTCCAAGGGCCCTTATTGTCATTCTTTGATTAACGGAGGACCAATGTTGACTTTTCTTCTAAAATTCCTTTAAGGGACCAATTTTTGCCAATATGTGAAACTTGGAGGACTGAAGTTGTAAATTCTTCAAACTTTATCGGGGACTAATTTTGCAATTTTCTGAATCTTTGAGGACTTCTAATGCAATTATGAGCTTTCTTTGATTATTTTGCTTCCCCGGCTCCGGCTTTTGACATTTTTCCATTCTCGTGCTCATTTTTGTCGGTTTTGGTTTCGTTTTTGTTCATTTTTCACATATCCGTACCTCACATACACAAATACAAAAACACATATTCTCTTGGCATATTTGGTTAGTATATGGTGAATTTGATCTGGTTTTGGTCTAAAAAGGATGTGTGAAAAAGCACACATCAGGCGCCTCAACAAAGTTTTGGTCTAACACATGGGTGGGAAATTCTCTTCTTAAATATTAGTTTCTTCGCCTTTTCCGTCTAGCTTTGAATAAAGAATTCATGATCCGTGATTGTTGGAACAATGGGTGGGCCGTGGATTGGTCGCGCCCGATTACGACAGGAATGAATGATAATCATCTCATTACCCCTTATAATCAGTTGGCCACTTGCTCGCTCAATGATTCTAAGGATACATGGACTTGGTCCTTAGGAACGCCAACTTTCACGGTTAAAAGCACTTGCGAGCAAATTGATCAATGCACTATTCTTAAAGGCGGCTTTGAAACAAGATGGAATCATTTTGTCCCTAAAAAGATTAACATTTACATTTGGAGAGTTCTTCGAGACCGCCGTCCAACTAGATGGAATCTTAGTCAGAAAGGGATCGATATAGATTCGCTTTCTTGTTCGATTTGTGACTCTAATATTGAAACAACAAATCACTCTTTGTAGTTCTGCTCTCTCGTTACAAGAGTTTGGCAACGGGTTTTTGCATGGTTGGACTTACTGATTGGTCCTGAACGTTCAACTAAATTAACCAAGTGAATGGTCAACTAAGTCAAACGTCTCAGACCAAATCTCCAATGAGTACAGTGTTTCCCCGGGTCGTTATGTCCCGACGAGGTGTGAATTGTATTCAAAACGGGTTTATGATCGGGTGAATTTGGACAGAAAAGGGGTGTGAATTATTACACTACTTAAGTATACAAGGAAATAGCTTAAATAAGCTATATTAACAAGATTGTAAACTTGGAAAACCCAGAAACGTTTAAAACATAAAAACGCGTATGTTCAAATTAAAGTTACGTGAACTAACGAAATAAAACGCGAGTTTTTAAGAAATAAAAAACCTATGGATATGAAAATTATATTTTTACAATCCTAATGATAAAAGAAAATTTTTAGAAAAAGAAAATTAATTTTACACTATTTAATTATTTATTATTAATTAATTACTAATTACTTATTAATTAACTAATTAAACTAATTTAAATTACTAAAAATACTAAAATGACTTAAATAATTATAGAATTTTTTTTTAAAACTAATTAACCATCACAGGAATCCTAAAAAATTATAAAAAGTTTATATTATATATTTTTAAATTATTTTACTAATTATTATCCTAATTATTAATTAATTATTAATTAAACTAATTAAATTCTAAAAAATAGAAATTGAACAGTAAAAATTATGAGAAAATTCCTAAAATTATTTTATAACATATAAAAGTTAGGAAAAATATAAAAACTAAGTATTACTTGATAAAAACTTAATTTTCTATTTAATACTTAAATATTAATTAATAATTAATAAAACTAATATTAAATCTAATAAATACTAAATGACAATATAAAATTCTGAAAAAATTACTAAAAATACTTTAACATAAAAGAAAATTAAGAAAAATATAAAAAATGCAAATTACTTAATAAAAAGCTAAAAAAGGAAAATTTAAAAGATAAATTATATTAAATAGAAACTATCACCTAATTTAAAATTGGATTTTTCTGGTTTTTCTTTTGGAAATCTATTTAACTACTAAAAATAAGATACTTTTGTGAAGACAACTTTTTTTTAGCTTAAAAATAAGCCAAATGGACACCAAAATGCTTATATAGTTGACTTTCGTTGATTTCTGCTAGAAAAGAGCTTACGTGGGGTCCACAGGGGTGGAAAATGGTTTAAACAAGTTACTTGGACTAGTATAAGTTAAAAACAACAAAAGTGATCCAATGAATAAGCCAATAAGCTAGAATAAGCTCTTGGATTCCTTGATTTCACACAGAAAATGGGACAAACTTTGAGCTGATCTAGGGTGGGGTCCACAGAGCTTAAGCTCAAAAGCTTGGTAGAACTAGAAAGATGGCCAGCTTGTGAGTTCAAAAAGCCAAAGGGGGGCCTGTGAAGCCCACTGTGGTGTCCTGTAGGACCCACATAAGTGAGACAGATGGTAGGCAGATCTGTGCAGCAGGGGAGGTGACACCCCCTGCAGCTGTGTTTGAGGCTTATTGGGAAGCACTAGAAAAATTGCAAAAATATAATGATGATGGGAATAAAGAGTTTAGCTGGTATACTACCACATATGAAAAGCTCAAGAACTAAATCTAAATACAAAATTCAGTAAAAATCCTACAATATTTGGAAAAACTGAGAAACATGCATTTTTGACTTTTTGGTTTTTTACCTAAAGTTGACTTATCTGAGATTTGGCTGATCCTAGATGACTAGTTATGAAGTATTAAGATGCAATACAAGTAATTTAAGCTAAACTAACATCTTATGAACCCTAGTGAATGAGTCAGCAATTGAAATTCACAACAATTGTGCTTAAACTTAGGATTAAGGGTGGTTTTGACTTTTTACAAAAGGACTTGTTGATTTTATGATGAACTTAGCCTATAAGGGTCTAATGTGACCTGTGAAAACTACAATCAACCAATGAAACTCACTGTGGCCTATTGAGATACACTGAACCAAACACTACCTTATGCAACTGTTTTGGAAATTTACAAAGCATAACAAAGTTTTAAGCCAAGAAATTGTTAACTACACTTACATTAAGCTAAATAGGACATAAATAAGCTGTAGACAACTAAATTGAAACAGGAATAAGCTGAGGAGCAGTGTTGCTCTAAATGGTGAATGAAAAGGATACTTACAACCTATCAATGCTCAAAATGAGGAGAAACAAAAGAATGAGATAAAGGAACTCATCAAAGTTTGCTATAAAGACCTGAGGACTTCATCTTCTTCATCCAATCAGCTCAACTTCTAATCTCACCAATCTTTGACTTTTATTGACTCTTTTGGATTTATGAGATAGAATAGTGACAAAAGAGCATAAACTCACTAAAAACTATTATTGAGCTTAATTGAGCTTATTCATCAATAATAGAAGCTAAAAAAATAGGTTATAATTATGAGAAGAGATTTTTATGCATAAAAGTAATTTGCACAAGGATTAAAGGTAACGGTGGAATTTCATTAACAAAAAAAAACTTGAATACAGATTGTTTGAAGGGTTACAAACTAATTTAAAGAGCTTAATTAAACTAGAAAGTAAATTACAGAATAATGACCTAGAAAACTACTCTAAAATCTATTTTAAGCTACTGCTACTCTAATTACTAATGAACTACTTGAAAACTTGCTGCTTCTCCTTTTTCTTCTTTTATACTGACCCTTTAGGGTTACTGAGACCCACTTGAGCTTTTCCCACTTCTTTTTGGGACCATTGGATTAGTCAGAGTTGATCTCAACCTTCAATTGTATTATGGCGGGAAAGGTTGGATTTAACCACGTGGGGTAGTTTGCTTGTAGCAGGGGGTATCACATGGGACTAAGTTGTAGGGTGGCTGCTAGGGGTGGAGTGTGTAGAGATGTTGAGTGTGGTAGGGGTGATGATGGAGTTGTAGCAGCTATGGATTAGCAGGGTTCACTGGTGTGCGAGATGAGGTGGAGGTAAACCAGGGGTTGACCCTGGTTATTATTAAATGGTTTGTGTTTTATTTTTGGTGTGGGATGGGCTTGGGTGAGTTGGGCCAGGAAAAAGGTTGGATTAGGTTTGTTTGTTGGGTGGGTTGTATTTTTGTAAATCATAATGTCCATTTGGTTTTAGTAATAACAACACAAGGACCACATTTGTAACATGCTGAAACTTTGAGGACCAGATATGTAACTTTCCAAAATTCATCATAGGGACCAATTGTGTCAAGCTTCAATAGTACAAGAATCATTATGATATTTTCAAAGTTTGAATATCCCAGGGACTAATTTTGTCAATTTAGAAAGTATAGGGACCAAACTTGTAAGATTTTGAAACTTTTCACCCAAGGACTTATTTTGACAACTTTTGAATTCCAAAGGACTTGGGTTGACTTATCTTTCAAAATAAATGCATAGGGACTAATTTTGACAAGTTTTGAAACTTGGGGGACTGAAACTGTCAATTATGCAAACTTTGATCGTTTTTCATCTGTTTTTACACATTTTGCATCTAAAACATATAAAACACAATCCCTGGGATATTTTCAGTATTTTGATGCCTTTTTGAGTGTTTTTTAAATGTTTTGCAGTTCAGATTTGACCAAAAATGATAAGTGTTTGAGCACTCATCAATCCCCCACACTAAACTATTGCTAGTCCCTAGCTATCTTTTGAGAAAACTTAATTGATTTGAATCTCTTTACCACAAGCCATTACTTCTGGAGTAGCCAAATGTTTCAGTTCAAGTAAGAACTATGGTACATTGATAACTATATGATTTTGAGCAATTCATAAGCTGTCAACGGATTTGATTTGTCTTTACCAGAAGCCGTTTGCTTCTAGACTAGCCAACTATTTGATGGAATACAGTCATCATCTTGGTGAGTTGATTACCAATTATGGTTTTCCACTGCCTTTACCACAAGCCATAACCTTGCGGGCTAGCCAACTCTTTACTTGTTAGGATATGGTGAGTTGAATACCATACAATTTTCGGCAAATTGTCAGCCATAAACGGATTTGATATATCTTTACCAAGAGTCGTTTGCTCCTGGATTAGCCAGTCCTTTTGTGGTTTAGACGTGGTGGACTGATAACCAAATTTTTTTTGAAATAAAGTGATTTTATTATTATTTTTATTATTATTATTATTATTTTTTTAATTTTGGCCAAAAAAACGGGGGTACTAGAAGGTAAAATGTGATCAAATTTGCTAGAATTTCCCCCCCCCCCCCCCCCCCCACACTTAGAATCGAATATTGTCCTCAATATTCAAAGTCCCGGCTATTATACCGACTCCTTGAACGTAAAAAGGCAATATTACAAGCTAAATGTGGAAACACCATTTTTCACTTTATTTATATATATACATACACATTTTTTTACTTTTTTATTATTACTATTTTTTTTGGGGTGTGAAACTTATATACATGGTAACAACAGCGTGGGTAACTCCCCCACACTTAGGGTGAAAACCCCATATACATGCTATTGTTTTTGTTTACCGAGTCGCTAGCTTGACTCGACCCCGAATTCATTTGTTCATGGGGAAGTAAGATGTGGAAGAGACAATCTCCATCGGACTTTCATTCAAAATGTTTGAACAAACATTTGAAGCACGTGAAAGTTCCACACCGACGAGATATACAGAGAGACCCTGGCTTAAAAGAATTATATATGGAAATGCCGGGGTCAAAGATAGTGTCTTCAGTCCCGAAAGAGTGAAGAACAGGAGAAGTCACCCGGTAGGTGAAGAATGGAAGGAAAATCTTGATAACAATCAAGATTGACTCATCATCATTAGAAAGAGAATTCAGAATTGGTATATCATGAATCTCATCATTGAAGCTCATATGATCTAGACATATTATGGGAGGGAGGGTTGGGATTTTGATATCAAGCAAATTCTTAGGGTTGAGAACATTTCCCTCTGGAACACAAAGATCATCTTTGTCTAGATCAAAGTAAAAGTTATCATACTCCGGTGGAGATATGATATGAGTGAGTTCACAGGAGAACTCCTCGAAGGTGAATGAATCATATTCGGGGAGAGAAATTTGAGAATGAGAAGTGGTACTGCCACTAATCTTCTCTCCCATATGATCAAAAGTGAAGGTTTCAAATTCCGGTATAGAATCTGTAACCCCCGGTACTTTTCCTAAACCTATTGTACGAGCCAAAACCTTTATTTTTGATTTTCCTTAACTTTTGGACTTCTTTGAACTTGTTTGGTTTGAGAAAACTGTAGATATCTTATTTAACATGAGCGTTATTCCTTTATCGAGCCGGTACAACCTAGAAAACTCGGATCATATAGCATTTGTCAAATTATTTGAATTATATTGAGTTTAAGAAAAACTCTGAAGTTTATACTTGATTTGATGTGAAAAATTATTTCAAACTCAATGCCGAAATTCCCGTAATATAAAATGATCGTTTGCTAACTTAAATGGGACCCGCTCCATGTTTTTATAAAAGATTGCTTAAGTTACAGTTTAGGTCCCCGTGAGAGTATTTTCATAAACTGCCCTCACCTTTTGTAAACTTTACAAGTTGTATTAAACATTTTAATTAACTTTATTGCTAGTATAAAAAGGGAGTTATAAGGTAGGAAATTCATTTCTAGGGTTTTCCTCAAAACACTGCCTCTCCTCCTCTCTTTGGATCTGCCACCGACAACACCACAAACCCCCACCATCACTTCGGCCACCTCTGCTGCCGACCACCATCATCCACACCACCACAACAATATTATTAACACAACCTCCATCATCATCGACACCACTACACCATCACCCTCATCTGTCCCTCTCCATCCTCCCACCTCACCATCGTGGACACATCAACATATCACAGCCGCCACCTTCGTTTGCTGCGAACAAGAAGGAGAATCCTAGGGATAGTTTGCATCATGTTTGAAGCAGAAGATGTGTTAGGGATTGTCGGATCGTGAAACAACCGTGATCACCGCCGTGAGCCATCACACCTCTCACCTTCCTATTTCGTTCGATAAGAGCCACGCACCACCGTCCTTTCATTTTCTTTCATTTAACCTAAACCCTAATCGGACCTATATATAAAATAAACGTTTTCGTTGTTAAATCTTTATAAAAAAAATTTTCATATCTAAACTCGTGTGGATTTGATTTATTAAAAGGGGTGTTCGTTTTGTTGATTTACCCAGTCGAACTCACTGAGTCAACTCGACTCAGTGGGTGAGTGAGTTGACTCGGAACCGTTTCCTGTTTACTCATTGTTTTTATGTATATTTCAAATTGTTATTATGCTATGACGATTCATTGTGGAGATTGATACTGGTTCTGGTTTGCTTTGATTCTTGTGTCGATTGGTAGTGATGTTAGTCTAGTCTTGTTGCTTGAATTAACGACACCATAAGGAGTGGTACTTGTTTGTGTACTCGCGGTATAAATAATTCCGTGGGGGACTTGGTGCTTGGTTGTGTTGCTGTGCGAGTCGTAGCATGGACTACGGCTAGGCTAGTCTCGGGCACGCCTCGTTTAGAGGCTGTCTCACTATGTTTTGGAGTCGTAAAAATCATTTGGTAAACCGTAGACACCAAGGGGTGTTTGTGTTGGCAAATCTTTTGGTCACAAAACATTTTCAGTCCAAAACCTTGTTGATAATAAATCATTTTGAGTCAAATTGTGTAAGTATGTCGGACTATTAAGCTTAAGCAGGGGTACATTTGGTTTTAGTTTGGGCCGAAGCCCAACAAGTCAATAAGGAGTGTGTTTTAGTAACTTGGGTTTTATTTCCTTTATTGTTATAACAATTTACTTCCTTTCACTTATTAACTTAATATTTATCTTTGTTTTGTTTTGTGTAACGATGATGATGTTGGATGCCATTGGAGCAATACCGGGGATTTTGTCACTACTTCATTATATTTGAAAAAAATTGTTGTAATAGATTAGTTATTTCGACATTGTTTGTAACCGTTATTGTATGTACGGTATTAGTGTAGGAATTATTGTATAATTTGATACAAGGGACGGAAGGATATGTTGGACTTGTTAGAGCTCAATATATTTGGACCTGAACGGACACAAATTATCCGATAAGCCGAAGACTAATATACATGCGAATGATAACGATATAAAACTTGGCTAAAGCTTATAAAACTTATGAAATTG
This sequence comes from Artemisia argyi, assembly GCA_030686995.1. Lineage (NCBI taxonomy): Eukaryota > Viridiplantae > Streptophyta > Magnoliopsida > Asterales > Asteraceae > Artemisia > Artemisia argyi. The sequence continues at coordinate 80,998,947 of CM060697.1, forward strand.
GTAATAAACTTGTTTACACTTATCAGCAACCATGTGGTCTAGTGGTAAATACTTAACTTGTTAAGTGTGCCACTAAGAGAGTAGTACCAGATGGGTGACCATCCGGGAAGTCCTTTTTGATCACAGGGTCTGTTGATACTAGGCTTTCAAAGTCCTTCAATGAAGGTTTCAACCCACTAGGGTTCGAATCTGGAGAAGGCAGGGTTTACTTCAAATTAAGTGTCGTGCCTTCGGGCGGCTTAAGTTGAAGGTTTTCCCCTCATCGGGTTTCGAATTGGTTAAGGATTTCTCCGAAAGAACCGTTCCAAAAAAAAAAACTTGTTTACACTTATTTACATCAAATTTTATAAAAACCTTTTGACATTTACAAACTTATAAACATTTTCCAATTTCTTTTATAACCTATATAACTTGACTTATTAAATCTAAACAAAGTTATACTTTTGGGATTCGGGGAAAACATCCAACTCATTCATCGATTTATCTTGAGTCTTTTATATTGTTTATTTGTTCATTTTCGGTTCTATATGTTTTGGCGTGAGTTATTATACATTTTGAGACTTCTTCACGAGAGCGTTTAACTCCTTTTCTTCATTCTTTCAAATTGTTTGATTTCGTTTCTCCGACTTTTAACGTCTTATCTATTTCTCAAAAATCCACACGAGATTACAAATGTTTTACTTCTTTTTATCGCCATTGAAGACCAAATCTTTTTATATTAACACGAGTATTCAACGAACGCTACATTATAAGTTATTTGTGGAATATTTATGAAAGATGTTACTCGTTAGGTTGTGCCGATCCAGTTTCATTGTGCTTGTAGCACTTGATGTCGTGTGACTATGATTTTGATGCCATTGTGTTGACTAGTTGGTGCTAGTCGCTATATCTTGCATTGCTGCATATCCAGGTGAGTTCATAGCCCCACTTTTATCTATTTTAATTGTTTTGCAAACTAATTGGGGTGAGATACATGCTTTGTTTTTACTATGATCACAACGGTTTGAAAACTGTTTTTGGAACTGAAAACTGATATTTTCTGGTACTGTGAGTGAAGCAGTAGCCATTTTGATAATCACTAAGTATGATTTTTTCCACTATTAAGTCCCTCAGATCATGAGCCATTAGTCACTTGCGAGTGAGCGCGAACTTAGTTTATAGGCCTATAGGACTGACCATCCCACCCGGTTGACCAAGGGCTTGGCAACACGGGTGTACTACTTTCGAGGTTTGCTGGGTACTTGGCAGGTACCCGGCGTTGGGGGTATTTGTTATATTATGAAATTCTGCGGTTATTGTCTACTTTTGGTGTTTGTTAACGCTTTGGTCTCATGAGCTTAGTGCAATGGGCGTATAATAACGTAGCCCCGTGGTATTTTTCGGGCGTATAACAACGTAGCCCCTTTATCTTAAAATTTGGAATATTGTGATCAAATACTTTACTTTAAACCTATGGATTCACTCAACCTTTGTGTTGACTTTAGCATGTTTATCTCAGGTGTTAGATACTGCCGCTATATATATTATTTGGAGGAGCTTGGCGAAGGGCATGGCTTGGTCATAGAAGACTCAGAAAACCGTTTGGGACTGTTTTAAATCTATTTTTGAACTATAGCTTCCGCATTATTTCAATTGATGTAAATTGAATATTTTCAATTATGAAATTTCCTCCAAAATGGTTTATATAAAACCGTTCTTTGTACCCTTTGTTATGATAACAATTGAGTAGCACTCATGGACTTGTATGCTTCCGCTGATCCGGTTTTCGGGGTGACACAAAATCATCGGAAAAAATGTCACTATCCATAATGGGGATAGGAGAGGAAATGGGTTTCTCTTTGGAAGCCTCGATTTTAGAAATGAGAAGACTGACATTCAATAATGTAGCACGAAGAGCTTCATCTTGGATTTCAGTGTCAGTCTCTTCATCATTCTCTTCTTCTAAGCTGACTAGCTCAGAAGGTAATTCTTCCTATGGAAAACTAGAGGGGGGGGGGGGTTGAATAGTTTTACGCCTTTTTAATTTGTTATAAAAGATTGTTTGAGTGTTTTCTTTATTTTCAAAAATTTAGATTCGATAATATGTGATCTCAAGTCTTGCACAATATAAACAACAATAAATATGTACGATATAGCAATAATAATGTAAGTAAAGAAATAAATGAGAGATGGAAAGATCGAACCGCGAGACAAGATATTTATAGTGGTTCGGCTACAAGGACACTTTCCTTGCCCTACTCCACTCCCCGAGCACCTAACTCGAGAGTTTTCTTCACTAAGTCAACAAGCTCCCTTATGGCGGAGAAAACCTTACACACCAATGTACACACCACAACTTCGTCACAACTTAATCACAACTCCTACACAACCTCTTCACACCAATCAATCTTCACACCAATCTACTTCAAAACTTTCTACTTCACACCTATCTACTTCACACCAATCTTCTTCACTACTTTCTACTTCACACCTCTTCTTTTTCTCAACAAACTACTAACCAATCACACTATCTATATACCTAGCTAAATTATCTACTATCAATTATTCACAACTAATTACACAAAAAGATAGATATACTTGATGATGCTCTAACAACTTGGATGTGGAGGTCACAACAAGTTGTAATACTTCTTGTCTTGGAGGATAGAAGTATTCTTCTCTTGCACTTGAGAGGATGATGTTTGGATCACTTTGAAACAAAGATTTATGTATGTATGGTCAAAGGATTAAGAGAATAGAAATGGAGATCTAGAACAGAAAGTTTAGGAGTGCAAAAGGTGAGAAAAATCTGTGAAATGAACTAGTATTTATTGGGAGCAAAAATACTGTTCTGGAGCGTGGTCGGTCCCCTTAATTAGGGGCCGGTCCCCTTAATGATTAAGGGGGCCGCCTTATGAATTAAGAGGGCCGCCCCTTCAGAACGTTGGAAATACTTGTCCTTTTGTGGGGAAGGTTTTTCTGGATAAAGTTTTCCATTTTTGGTTGGAAATTTGAAATCAAATATTTATAGTGATTTAAACATATTCTTTTAATTCCAAAAATGTTTTATAAAAGATATTAAGTGTGTATGACATTTTATAAAATTTTAGTGTTTTAGAAAAATTTTCCTTTGATCATAGATTGCAATAAACACTTTGTTTATTCATACCTTAAGTGATTTGGATGTAAAGAGAATATTAATCACTAAATACTTGTTTATGTCATATATTTTAGTTCAATGGGTTTATGTTTTGTAATAATCAAAACATAGAGATATTGATAATATGTTAATAATGTTTTAGGCATTATTTATGTCAACAATCTTCCCCTTTTTGATTATTACAAAACCTTAAACGCATTAGGTCTAAAATTTATTTTTAGACAAGTATTTTAGAGTTTAATATTCTCTTCTCCCCTTTTTTGTAAAATCAAAAAGGTTAAACCGAGTAAGCTTCATAGTAGAAGTTAAGCGGGTAGAAAGCTCCCCCTTGATGTATGCTCCCCCTCATTTGAGAGCACCAAGGAAACGAGCTATGAAAAACTTGGCTACAAAAAATATGTGAGGAGAACAAGACATATATATGCAAAGCCACAATTATTCAAATAAAAATGAAAATAGATTCATTCAAGCATATATGAGATAATCATAGAAATGATCATCATTACAACATTCAATATGCTTGAAGCATATTGATTACAATAAAACAAAAGTAACAACATAGTCCTATATTGCCGAAGAGAGCACTTGGACTTGCTTGCAACCCATGGTTGAGTGTTTTATTTGCTTGAGGGGAACATAAGCATAAAGCTTAGTTGTTTGATGGAGAGGGATATGGAGTGGGGTATGGTGCGGAAGAAGTGGATCTCACTATGTTGTATCGAGTTAAGGGTGGTAATGGATGAGGACGAGTGAGAATATATTCAATCCAAGAAATATCTTCACACAAGTAAAAGATTTGTTTTTGAGGAAAGATGCAACAAGGGCAAAAGTGAGTGTGGTTTGTAACTTGATCCAAGTTGAGAGAGTGGGTTAGGCAATTTACATAGGGTGATGATGGAGGTTGCCCTTTGTTGCGTTGTGCATGATGCATAGAAAGGAGATCACTAAGATCATGGAGTTGGTTTATTTCATCACGGAACTTTTGCTTTTCCGTGGTAATGTGGAGAGAATCATTGTGTTGGTATGGATGAATTGGGTTTGTGTAGTTGAAATTGTAGTTTGATGGTTGATCAAACTTGTATGGATTATTATAAGTGGTTGGAGGATGAGATGTGTAGTCTGGCATGAAAGATGATGTTTGGCCAATGTTGTATGGTTTGTAAAGAGGATCAAATGAATGTCCTTGTGGGTTTGGTGTAAAGTTTGGGAAGTAAGTGGTTGGAGGTGTTGAGTGATTTCCAACTTCATTGGTTATGATGGATTTGTTTCGAGGGCCTTTTTTTCGCCAAACGGGTTTTTCCGTCATCCTTGCTAGCCTTGAGGCTTTTGTTTTTGGTTTGTTTGGAGAAGTCATGATGGGATGAATGGAGAGTTTTGAAGATTGGGGATATTTATAGTGTAAGATTTGTGTGTTTATAGATGGATAAAGTTTGTTTGGGAGATTAGGACAAAATATGTTGGTGAAAATTGGGAAATGTAGGCTGAAATGGGCTAAAAAGCATAAAAGATTCTGCAAACCCGACCATCAGATGGCCGGTCCCCTTAATTAGGGGGCGGTCCCCTTAATGATTAAGGGGGCCGCCTTACATAATTAAGGGGGCCGCCCATCTGGTGATTTCCAGATTGCCAGAATTGGGTTTTTGGCAGAAAATTTGCAGAAAGGTTGTGTTTTTGGATTTGGATTCAAGCAAGTTCAATTCCTTGAGGCAATATAGCATCTAATATAATCATAATATAACATGCATGTAAAAACACTTAAGTAAAAGAACAAACAAGCAATTAATAATAAGCTAGAGGAGACAAGCAAAGATAAGGGCACTCAATCTTCCTAGAGCAACTATCTTAGATCAAAGGCAAAAGTAACCAGTGAGTCAAAAAACTAGTGTTGAAACAAGATGACAACATTATGAGTGATTTTGTCCTAGTGTGTGCCTATATGCAACAAATGTGGAGTTGTGATTGTTTCGACTCTTAAATGCAAAGAAAAATAAGTTTCCTGAGAAACAATCCAAAATCTCCTTGATTCGATTTTTGCTCTATTCATGAATAATGTCAATGATATATATTAGATTGTATACTTTGACAATTTATGTGAGAATTTGTGCATGATTTAGGAAAAAGGTTTTTAGCATTTGTCAACAATGCAAGGAAAATGATGTTCATGTAATTCCTAGATGTGAGAATAGTTTTCAAGAAACTTTGATTGGGTTTTACAAGAGAGTATATGCAATGAAAATGAGGTTTCCCAATCTTTAATTTTGTGCGAAATAGATTCCTAGACTCAGAAATGGAGAAGTGGAAGAAAAGTAAATTTAAAAAAAAATTGTCTAAATGCAATAGAATTTAGTCAACTTGTTCCATCATTCCTAATCCTAAACGCAAGTGATTGAATAATTCACGCTTAAGGGGTTTAGTGAATATATCCGCAATGTTATCTTCTGATGCTACCTTTTCTATGGATATGTTTCCTTTTTGTACATTATCCCTGATGCGTGGGGTTTGCACCAGGCTTTACCTCTCGAGGGATCTCGAGAAGCTTACAACCCCCACCAGGCAGTGTACCTGATCGATGTAGTATAGTATAATGACAAGTACCGGGGGATTGATCGTTCAGCTAGGAATAGTGTCGCTAGGATTAGAAAATCTAAAGACTAGGTCTACAGATGAGGGATGATTCTTTTTGTATTTTTTATATTTTTTTAGGAAAGCAAGTAAAAATCTCGGGTTTGAAGGATTTGGGCAGAATTAGTTGCTAGTCAACTAACCCAATACTAAGATGCAATCAAAATAAAATACTAGAAATGAAATTAAACTAAATTAAACTAAGGTTGTGAGCAATATGTGGGAGAAGTGTGTTTACCTAGATTTCACTACTCCCTAGATATCTTTTACACGTTAATTACTTGTTATAGTTGCGTGGATGATGGATTGTATTCCTTAATACCATTCATGGGGTGGCGTACTTACTTCCCCAATCCTATGAGTGCCTACTTCACTCCTATGTCGAGCCGGCTAAGAAGCTTCTAACATGGGATCATTAGAATTTACTCATGCATTAAATACAACCAATAAAACCTAGTACACATCGGTTCATGTTTCCTAAGACGTTCAAGCATGTTACACAATGGAGATCTGCCAGTTTTCTTAAGCCTAACATTGAAATCATTCATCCAATACAACCATAAACAAGTAATCAATACATAATTAACATCTAGGTTTCATTAGACCTAAGAAAACACAAGATAAATCTAGCCTAACATGTTGAAATCAAGAGAAGCACAAGATATAGACAACCAACACATAGACATATTGATTGAATTAAGAGAAGACTTATCTTAATAGCACATGAAAGGATTCAAGGGGTGAAAACCCTTGAATTTACTGTAAAATACGAGCTAAGGTTCACAAAGTTCGGCCCTAGGGTTTCTCCACACAAGTTCCTCTCTAATGAATGAAAAATAGAAAACTATATATAGATTCTGATAGGTGACGGCGTCAAGAACAAAATTCTGACGCCGTCATCTCGCCGCCAAATAGTTTCTCGGACTGCCTAGATCTGGGTCTGACGCCGTCATGTATACTCCTTATGCAGGCCGTCACCATATTAACTCTTGACGCCCTTTTTGTGACGCCTTCAGGTTTGTACTGGGTCGTCGTGGATTTTACTCTTGACCCCGTCATGCAATTCCTCTTGACGCCGTCATACACTGTTCTCAGCTTGGAAAATTAAGTCTTTGGCGTTTTCTTCACTTTTATGCTCCAAAAACGTCCGAATTGCTTCCTTTTCCAGATTTCACTCCTAAAGTACCTAAAATCACAAAAGGAACGATTTAGGGCAATATTTGATCAAATAAATTCAATTCCGGGCTTAAATGACCCCCTAAAAGTGGTTCATTTTCGCCTCATCATATACCCTTACACTTGAGATTTGCTTGTCCTCAAGCAAATGCGCTTTTATTCTAATCAAAATACAAGTTAGGGGTCATTTAATACTAATATAAAAGTAATTACAACAAATAATCGTTCCACTAAAGACCAAAGACAAGCACGGAGGTCATACACTAGCACCTCACAAATAGTGTTTAGATACTCACATCTCTCGGGTGTAATAAAGTATATATCACAATATGGAAATGGAAAACATCTCTCACTACCTGTCATAGCAAAATGGATTACCATAGGCTTGGGAAAGGATCAAACCTCCACCACATGGCGTAAGCACCTAGGATAAACTATCAAAGAGGTCTTTTAAAGGGTTGTAACGTTAGGTGTAGGGATATGAAATACACGGTTTTGTTGGATATAGGCAGTCTTTACTGGTGGCGAGTTAACAATCTTGGTTAATTACATTTACAAAATGGCGTTGCTAAGCCAAGACTAGACTCGACTTAAGCTAATAAATGAAAAATAACAAAAACATAAAATGAACATAGAATGAAAAGGGATGGTAGTCCGTATGTTTTTCTCTTTTTCTTTTTCTATTTTTTTTCTTTTTCTTGTTTTTTCGATTTTTTTTTCACACACTCTTACCCTACCATCCAAAATAATACATCATAGGGAATGAACATTCCCCTTACACTTGAATTTTTACATACTTTACAATAAACTAATCTAATGACTCGAATTAAGAAAATCAAAACACTTGGAGTACTTTTAAGATTAACGTACCTATGGGGGTAATAATATGATGTCCTTCCCCATTACTCCATAAAATAAGTACTTTACCCATGAGTCCCAATCGTCCCAAAACAATATGTACAAGGATATGACTCGACTTAGCAACCATGTAATCAATTAGATAATTAACTTAGGGTTTAACAAATAACAATAATGCACTAAAAATGAGTGCATACATGGAAGGCTAAGGCTATTTGGGTGTACATTTAAGTGGGGTGTAACAAATTCTTCCTTTAAGTAAGATGCTTAAAGTTAGAAACGAAAAGATAGGCTCGGAGGGGTGTACTAGGGGTTTCGTGTACTAAAAATGAGTACAACGCTAATGTGTGAGAAAAATTAATTGACTTAACTAGCCAAGTAATATGACTTAAATGGTCAAGTAATTATAATACGGGTTTAACACAAGGGTGATCCTAATGCCTCTTATCATGTAGTAAATCCTACTACACGAATGTAGTCTCACTAGCGGTCTCGGGATGCATCACTAACGCAAGTTCTAGAATCTAAATGCTACCGGTACACTCATAAGCACTAATAGTAAATGCTTTTCCTATCAAATCTAAAGGCGAACCTCACATATTTGGGTGGAAAAATTTTCTGAATGGTACGGTTATGTGCTAGTCATACAATCTCCTATCCATGAGACGCTTGCTATGGCTAAAGTTTCACTCCTAAATGTTGTAAAAAAATTTAAATTTGGCGCTAAAATTGTACTAACAAGTATTTCTCATAGTTTTATTACACATCTACCATCAAGCAAACAAACTCAAGCGAAAGTGTATCTGTAAGGTATCATCATTTTACCCCTCCCTTACACTTAGGATGAACATTGTCCCCAATGTTCAAGTAAAGAATGTAAAAGTGAAATAAGTAAAACGATTGAAATCAAATACTCCCCTGATTCGCTCGGTATGGATAATAAGGTAGCTAGGTCAAATCTTCATCCAAGAAAATGAACAATCAAAGATTCTCTTCCAGAAAAATAAATCATCTTCTTGTCATACATAACCTGTAAATCCTGAGAAAACAGACAAGGCAACCTCGCATAAAATCGGCAGCAATCTACATATGTTAATAAATCCTAGAAAACAAAATAAGATATAATGCTTGTGGAATGACGTTTGTAGATTTCCTGGAGATTATAAAACTAATAATTCAACAAAAACTTTAAGACTCCATTAGAAAAACAAAACCGGTAAAATTTCCAGATTTTTACACGTGACGCTGTCAAGAGTAAACTCATGACGCCGTCAGAAGTGACCTGCAGAAATTCTTATGTTAAGTTTCCGGAAAATTTCTGGAAAAACTTGGTTCTACTCCCTGGAAAATCCTGCAAAACTTCATTATGACTCGATACAAGCATTTGACTCTAACAAATACAAATATACATGTTCACTTAATATTGTGGAGAATCATGATCGGTTTGTTTCTTAAAAACATATTTGAGGTTTCCCCTTACACTTATCTTTTGCAAAAATACCTTTGGATGAAGTTAAGACTAGGCCAAACAACAAGGTAAAGTATTTCCACTATTTAGTTTAGAAACATGATCTACCAACAATAAAAATAAAGCATGCATACGGAAGCAAATAACAAACAAACAAAATAAAAATTCACACAAAACATGGGTTGCCTCCCAAGAAGCGCTTTTCTTTATTTACGAGTCTTGTAGCTAGACTCAAGGTCATGGGTTACTACGTGATACGGGTGAGTTCCTCATTGAGGACATCTTTGGGATCAAACTTAGGTTTCAACTTCCTATCGGTTTTCTTAGTACGGTATGACCTTTCAAACTTTTCTCCATCCGGATCATACAAAGTCATCTTCATATGCCATGATCCGTCACCTTCTTTAGGTGGCTTGTCCCACCTCCATTTACACTTGTCTCCCTCTCTTTTCCACTTATTCATCTCTATATTAATAGGCATTACGCTTAAGAACTCAATCATCTTCCTAAAGACTAAGGGGTCCTCAAAAGGATCTAGCTCTTCATCTCTAGCTATGAGTTGTTCCACCGAATGTGTCTTTTCAATGAAATATTTTTCTAGATAGAATGGGCGTTGAGGTCTTATAAAGTTCCTTTCTATCCAAGGTCCATATCTAGACGGTCTCCTATTAATCTCTACCCAATGTGGTGTCGGTTCATCATCACAATCATAACTATGCTTCTTAACATCGTATACCGACCAAGTGTCGCCTTCACCTACCGCTATCTTAGACTCCTTGCAATCTATCATGGCGCTAGCGGTTGCTAAAAATCCTCTTCCTACCAACAATGGGCATGTAGTGTCACTAACCATGTCTAGGACGTGAAAATCCGCTAAGATAGTTAACTTTTCTACGTGAACAATTACATCCTTAATCATTCCAACCGAGTGGGCAACACTTCCATCCGCTAGACCTATCAATACCTCCGTCTCCTCTAACTTTCCTAGCTTAAGAGTGGTGAAAAGGGATAAGGGAATCAAGTTGAGGCTTGACCCTAAATCAGCTAGTGTGTCGAAAGCTTCGGATCTTCCTATCTTACAAGGCAAAACAAATATACCCGGATCATCAAGCTTTTTAGGCAACTTGTTTTGAATGAAGGCGGTCCCATTCTTACCTAGTTTAAACTTCTCATATTTTTCTAGGAGGGCACTATAGTAGGGAGCACGGGCTAAGACATCAATAACGGGGCGTTCAAGGTGAAGTTCCTTGAATTCATCGTCAAGGTCTTACGTAGGAGGTGTTTCAACTATGCTTTTGACCGGTTTTATATCGGGTGTTTTACTTGATTTGTCCTTTTGAAGAATTTGGTTTTGTTTGAAACACGTGCTCGTTGATTTAACCGAGTAGTATTGCGGACAAGAAGTGGGTGACGAAACTGATGATATAGAATTAACGTTTAGTTTCGGATTCTTGACCGTGTCGCTTGGGAGTGCTCCCATTTCTCGGTCATTAAGAACTTTCAACAGTGCATCAATTTTGGTGGTCATCTCGCTTTGCTTTTGTTTGAAATCGGCTTCAAACTTAGATATGCGAGCTTCTTGAGATGCCATGAACTTAGACATCAATCCTTTAAGATTGTTGGTACTACCATAGTTGTTAGAAGGATTGTTGTTGAAAGTACGGTTGGAGGGTGGGCCGTTTGGTTGGTAACGATAAGGCAGATTAGAAGAATTGACTTGATTTTGTTTCCACCTAAGGTTTGGGTGATTTTTCCAAGAGGGGTTTTATGAATCACCGTAAGGGTTTGGCTCGGGTTTGAAAGTGTACCACTTATCACCCGCTTCGTCGGTACGCGAGGATGCGTAGTCCGCAAAAGATGTTCCGGGGAGTTCCACACAATCACGAGTGTCATGGGGACCACTACATAATTCGCATGAAGAAGTGATTTTGTTCACTTGGCTTGAAGGCTTAGGAGCTTCGTCAGATTTCATGAGAAACTTGACTTGATCCTCAAGTTCCATGATCCTACGGTCGGGAGTGCTAGAGTTGTTCGAAGGCAAAGATATTGCCTTGACCGTTTTGTTCAAATCACGGGGATCATTCCAACTTTCGTTGTCATAGAGAGCAAGATCTTCTATGAGTTCCCATGATTGTTCCGCACTTAGATCACGTAGCTTACCACCGGCCGATTGGTCAATGGCTCGCCTCGTGGTGAGATCGATTTGGTCATAGAAGATTTGGACTTGGAGCCAAAGATCTATGCCATGATGAGGGACTTTTTGGAGTAAGTCCTTGAAACGAGTCCATGTTTCATAAACAGTTTCATTTTGACGTTGTTGGAACATCAAGATATCATTTCTAAGCTTGGTAGTTCTCCCCGGTGGGAAAAATTGAGCAAGGAAACGAGTGGTGAGATCATCCCATGTGGTGATGGATCCCGCGGGTAACCGCTCAAGCCATTGACTAGCTTGATCACGTAGAGAGAATTGGAATAGGCGTAATCGGGTTGTCTCTCTAGTTGCAACATCTAGGTCTATGGAATCTACGATTTTGAGGAAGTCCTTAAGATGTTGATTTGGATCTTCGGAACGAAGTCCATGGAATGCACATCCGCTTTGCACCAACCGGATGGTGTCGGATCGCAAGGGGGTCACATTGGCTCCGGTGAGCTTAACAGTGTTTCGATAGCCTTGGTTGCTAGGTTGGGAATACTCTCCTAAGGTTCGGGGCCTAAGAGGTTCTAGTGGTGGGTTTTGTTGTGGTGGGATGACGGGTTCAAAAATGTTCCTATCGTCCATGATGTCGGGTGGTGGAAAGTTACGAACAAAAGCACAAAGAAATAAGATAGACTAAAGAGAACCTAAAAATAAAAATAAAATCTTACTAGAAAGGAATCTAGCAAGTAGACCTAATAAAAAGAGATTCTAACCTAGACAATAACTATTTCCCCGGCAGCGGCGCCAAAAACTTGATCGATGTAGTATAGTATAATGACAAGTACCGGGGGATTGATCGTTCAGCTAGGAATAGTGTCGCTAGTATTAGAAAATCTAAAGACTAGGTCTAGAGATGAGGGATGATTCTTTTTGTATTTTTTATATTTTTTTAGGAAAGCAAGTAAAAATCCCGGGTTTGAAGGATTTGGGCGGAATTAGTTGCTAGTCAACTAACCCAATACTAAGATGCAATCAAAATAAAATACTAGAAATGAAATTAAACTAAATTAAACTAAGGTTGTGAGCAATATGTGAGAAATGTGTTTACCTAGATTTCACTACTCCCTAGATATCTTTTACACGTTAATTACTTGTTATAGTTGCGTGGATGATGGATTGTATTCCTTAATACCATTCATGGGGTGGCATACTTACTTCCCCAATCCTATGAGTGCCTACTTCACTCCTATGTCGAGCCGGCTAAGAAGCTCCTAACATGGGATCATTAGAATTTACTCATGCATTAAATACAACCAATAAAACCTAGTACACACCGGTTCATGTTTCCTAAGACGTTCAAGCATGTTACACAATGGAGATCTGCCAGTTTTCTTAAGCCTAACATTGAAATCATTCATCTAATACAACCATAAACAAGTAATCAACACATAATTAACATCTAGGTTTCATTAGATCTAAGCAAACACAAGATAAATCTAGCCTAACATGTTGAAATCAAGACAAGCACAAGATATAGACAACCAACACATAGACATATTGATTGAATTAAGAGAAGACTTATCTTAATAGCACATGAAAGGATTCAAGGGGTGAAAATCCTTGAATTTACTGTAAAATACGAGCTAGGGTTCACAAAGTTCGGACCTAGGGTTTCTCCACACAAGTTCCTCTCTAATGAATGAAAAATAGAAAACTGTATATAGATTCTGATAGGTGATGGCGTCAAGAACAAAATTCTGACGCCGTCATCTCGCCGCCAAATAGTTTCTCGGACTGCCTAGATCTGGGTCTGACGCCGTCATGTATACTCCTTATGCAGGCCGTCACCATATTAACTCTTGACGCCCTTTTTGTGACGCCTTCAGGTTTGTACTGGGTCGTCATGGGTTTTACTCTTGACGCCATCATGCAATTCCTCTTGACGCCGTCATACACTGTTCTCAGCTTGGAAAATTAAGTCTTTGGCGTTTTCTTCACTTTTATGCTCCAAAAACGTCTGAATTGCTTCCTTTTCCAGATTTCACTCCCAAAGTACCTAAAATCACAAAAGGAACGATTTAGGGCAATATTTGATCAAATAAATTCAATTCCGGGCTTAAATGACCCCCTAAAAGTGGTTCATTTTTCGCCTCATCAATCCCTAAGAAAGTGGTGGCGTATTTCTATATGTTTAGTCCTAGAGTGTTGCACCGGATTTTTACTTAAATCTATGGCACCTTTGTTATCGCACATAATGGGAACATTTTCTAACCTAATGCCATAGTCTATGAGAGCTTGTTTCATCCATAGTGCTTGTTGACATGCCTTTTCAGCGCTTACATATTCAGCTTCGGTGGTAGAAATAGCAAGAGTGGTTTGCTTCTTCGAAAACCAAGATGTTAGACAACATCCCATAAACGTGCAAATATCGCTAGTGCTTTTTCTATCTACGTAGTCTCCCGCATGATTCGAATCCGCATAGACGATGGTTTCTATTCCAGATCCCTTAGGATACCATAATCCTAAGTGTATAGTGCCTTTAATGTATCGAAAGATACACTTAAACGCTTCTAGGTGAGAGGTTTTGGGATCCTCTTGAAAACGGGCACAAAGGCAGACACTAAACATGATATCGGGTCTACTTGCCATCAAGTATAGTAAACTATCTATCATTCCTCTATACTTGGTGTTATCTACGGACTCACCTTCATCATCCTTTGTGAGTTTCACTTCCGTAGACATGGGAGTTTTCAAGGGTTTTGAGTCTTCTAGGCCAAATTTCTTAAGCATTTCCTTAATGTACTTAGATTGGTTAAAGAATATTCCATCTTCTAATTGTTTTAATTGTAATCCTAGGAAGAAGTTTAGTTCACCCATCATACTCATCTCAAACTCATCATGCATGATTTTGGCAAATTCATCACACATGTCTTGACAAGTTGATGAGTGTCTAAATACTCATCATTTTATACCAATCTGAGCTGCCAAAACATACAAAAATATTCAAATATGTATCAAAATACTTAAAATATCTTAAAGGTGTGTTTTATATGTTTCAAATGCAAAATATGCAAAAACAGATGAAAAACGTACAAAGTTTGCATAATTGGCAGTTTCAGTCCCTCAAGTTTCATAAATTGGCAAAACTAGTCCCTGGTTATTCTAAAAACATGAAAATGTCACCAAAGGTCCTTTTTAATCATAAAGTTACATATTTAGTCCTTTGGTGCAAAGTTTCATAAAATTACAAGTTTAGTCCCTCAACTTTGGAAATTAACATAAATGGTCCCTGGGATGTAAAAACTTTGAGAAAAGCAATTTTGGTCCTTATACTAATAATCTTTTGCAGGAATGGTCCTTGGTGTTAAGTTTGGTGAAATTACATAATTGGTCCTTCAAGTTTGGCAGTTTGTCAGTTTTGGTCCCTGGACTTTTAAATAATGGCAGAATTAGTCCCTGGTGGAATATTTTGGATAAAAAGTCAATTTTGGTACTTGGATAATCACAAATTGTCAAATTTGATCCCTGGTTAAAAGTTTTTAACAAAATTACAAAAGTGGTCCTTGAAGTTTAAAAATTGACAAGAATAGTCCCCGGGTATTTTAAATAATGAAAAAAAATCAAATATACCCTTTTACTATTCACACTTGTCAAGTTAGGTCCTTGTGATTACATATGGGAAGTTACACATCAGCCCCCCAAACTTTGCTCAAATTACATTTTTGGTCCTTGTTAAGTTATAATACAAACGGACCCTTATTGTTTTTATAAACCAAACCAAAATAAAAACCCAACACCAAAGCCCACCCACTATCCTAATTTCCAGCCCACTCCAATCCTTAGCCCAGTCCACCCTCGGTCAACCCTCGGTCAACACACAAAACAAAACCACCCCGTATCTCCTTTCCCACCAAAACCACCCTCCACCACTGCAAACCAAAACCACCATCCACCTCACCCTTGCCACCTACACCCCCAGTCACTACCCTATCCCCTTGTCCTCCACGCCTCACCTAATGCATTTAATGCACCTAAACCCTCTCCACGCAACACACTGACACCCCAATGACTTTGGCGCCAAAAAGGTAATTTGAAAGGTGTGGATTGCTTTGACCTGATCAAGGGCTGGGAATTGGTGGGAATTACCCCAGTGGGTCCCACATGCTTAGAAAATTGCTACAAAAGGGAAAAGAAGCCAGAGGTGAAGATTATTAGTTTAGGTAGTATAGTTTAGTGTCGAATAATTTAATTTAGCCTTTCCATGTAATATTAAAGCTTTTAAACATTCAATTAAGTTGTCTCAGTGTAATTTTAATCTTTGTCAATCATCAATTTAAGATTTCAGTTGGTATCTCAGATTTTGAATTTCTTAATTTCTCAAAATTCTCATAAAACTTGTTTGTTGTTAGTTGTTGTTACTATTGAATTCATAAGCTCATTTAAGCTTTGACAAAGCTCAAATAAGCTTAGGAATGCATCACTTAGCTGATTAGTTCATAAAAGAAAAAAATAAGAAAAATACAAATTAAATAGAGAAAAATAAAAAAATAGAGGAAAGATCAAGAAAGAGGATTGAGCTTGATGGAATTTGGATATGTATCTGGTTTAGAACCTTGTGGGAGGTAATAGGTTAGTTACTTGTTCATGGTACCTTGTTGCTCAGTACAATTTCCATTGTAAGCCCTTTTTACCATTTTTTACATTCTACTGTAGATGTAAGTTTAATGCTTTGATCTTTGTGATTTCATGTTTAATTATTAAGTTATAATATCAAGTAAAATCAGTGTTGTGTTCATTGGATATCACTTGTACTTAAAATCCAAAAATCATACAGTGTTTAACTCATACTTGACAAATCTGAGGTATCTACTTGTGTTGTAATTGATTTATGTTCATCTGATCTTCTATAACCATAATATAGTATTTGGGATCATTTTTATGGATTAGAATAGTGTTTAGCTTTGAGAATCACCTAAGACAGTCCAATAGGGAGTGTTTGGCTTTGCTTGTTTCAGTTGGTATTTGGATGTTTAAGTGGTTGTTCTTAGATCAGTTAACATACATTAGGTCTAGGTAAGTCTAATCAAGTTTAAAACTCAGGCCTTATACAACCAAAAGTCAAAACCACAATTGATCACCCCTCACAGTTAACTGTGAGGGATTTGTGATCCACAAACCCACCAATTACCTTATTAGTTATAGTTTTAGCTTATTTTAGGTCTCTTGTAGCTTATTACAACTTAATTAATCAGTAACATAGCTTAGAATCTCAATTTAGTCAAACTAGCAAGTTTTCCTTAAAAGTCAAAATTGCACTTATCAGATTTTTCCAAATATTGGGAGATTTGTTTAGAATTTAGGAAAGGGATCCAAGGTTTGAAATTTATTGTACTAACACTCTACCACCTTGTCTTTAAGATCCAACAATCTTTATATTTTTAGGATTTTCAGTGTGGGCCCCATTCACCTTCAAACACAACTGCAGGGCAAGGGTGTGCCCTGCTGCAGCAGACCATAGCCAAACCACCCACTTTGTGGTGGTTTTGTGACCAACCCAGTGGGCCCCACACCATAAAACCAGTTCCATACAACCCCCCTCCTACCAGACCCTTAAGGTTGACCAATTGTTTGACCTGCACCTCAGTGGACCCCACCTAGAATAAGCTACCAAATCTGTCCCCATTCTGTGTTGCTATTGAGTTTTGGAATAGCTTATTTGTTCTTATTAGCTTATCTACTGAGCTTATTTGATCAAATTAAGCTTTGACTAATCCAACTAACTTATTAGAGTCAGAATATACCAAGGTGGGTCCCACATAAGTTCATTTGAGCTTATTTACCATTTTAGTCAAACAAAGTCAACTGTGGTAGCAATAAGCTTCCACAGTGCTTATTATTAAGCTAGAAAATTATTGTTTTTATTAAAGTTGTTTGTTTTTATATATAATATAGTTTGGAAAAAGAAAATTCAAGAAAATACAAAATAAAAATAAGTGATAGTTTCTATTTAATTTAATCTAATTTTAATTTTCATTTTTAGATTTTTATTAAGTAATTTGTGTTTTTATATTTTTATTAATTTCCTTATAGGTTAAAGTAATTTAAATAATTTTCTTAGATTTTTATATTGTCATTTGATATTTATTAGAATTAAAAATAGTTTTATTAGTAATTAATCAATAAATAAGTTTTAATTAGCATAATTAGTTTTTATATATTAAAACCTATATTTTATATTTTTCCTAGCTTCTATAAGTCATAAGATAATTTTATAAATTTTCTTGTGATTTATACTGTTCATTTAATAGTTTTTATAAATTAAATAGTTTAAATAGTAATTAAATAATAAATAGAATAATAATTAGTAAACTAGTTTAAAAATACATAAAATAAAGTTTTTATAATATTTTAGGATTCCTGTGATGGTTAATTAGTTTTATAAATTTTTTCATAATTTTCTAAGTTAGTTTAATATTATTTGTAATTTAAAATAGTTTAATTAGTATAAATAATATAAATAGTTTTTAATTAATAAAAAATTCATAAAAAGACAAAAATATTTATTTTTATTTTTTATACTTTCTTCAAGTTCTATTTTAGGTTTAGAAAATATTTTTATAAGTTTTTAGTTTAATTTGTAGTATTTATAATTTTCTAATTAAATAGTTAAATAGTTGTTAATTAAATAATTAATAATAAATAATATAATAATCTAAAAAATAGTTTTATTTTTAGTTTAATTTTATTTTAAGTTTAAGTTTGTAGGATTTTCATTTTTAACCCCTTTAGTTTATTTTTCTTAAAACTCACCTTTTTCTCAGTACGCAGTCGCGTCTGATTTTAATTTGGTGTACGTTTTTAATACCTAGTTTTCACGTAATAGTTAATTTAGTTTTCCTAAGTTATTTTAAGTTATAAAACCCTAGGTAATCACACACACACACACACTTTATACCTTTCCTGTTCACATTCACTCAATCACAGATTCGTTTTTAATCATCACAACCTCGTTGGGACATTACGACCCGGGAAAACATTGTATTTCACGGAAGCATTTGCCTCAGCTATTTGACTATTACAGTTGGCCATTCACAAGTGGTTGATCAATAATTATCTGACCGTTTGAGGCGAATCAAAATTTGGCGCCGCTGCCGGGGAGGTTGTGCGCTTATTTTAAACGATTTTGCGTATTAGTAAGTTTGGATATACATCCATTGTATATTTACCATCTTTTATTCATATTTCTATAAAACAAAACCCAAAAATATTCACCTTTACACCCCTACCTATTTGATTCTTCATTTCTCATCCCCAAAACCCTTTGATTCTACATTCTTCCACTTATCTCATAATTGATTCTAATGGCATCTCTCGATGACGATTTCTTTAAACAAAGGGCCTTTAAAAGCGAAGTTGAAAAACTTATGGCCTTGTCAAAAATGTCGAGATGTCATGTTGATTATGATGGACCTTCGATTCCTATTCCCTCTCCGGTGAGGGAAAGAGATCACGAAACCGAGGTGACAAAGGACCTTGTACTTTCCTCTGACGATGGAGGTGCTAAATACATCCAAACCACGGTTGTCCAAAAACCTGAGCTCACAAATGCTCCTAAACCTTCAAAAATCAATCCTGATCTTTCACGGTTTACGGTTAAAAGTTTGTCAAGCAAACATACAGAGCTTAGGGCAGTAACTGAAAACAACGACTTACCTAACCTTCACGTTTATCAAGAACCAAAAACCGAGACCATAACGGAAGTGGTGAAAATTCCTAGCTCTCAGAGCACACCACTTGTCCCACCTCCAGATTTTGTTCCTTGTGTCGGTTGTGGTGAGCCGCTTTTCGGTTTTCCATGTCGTTGGTGTACATGTGAACAATGTGGTAATGATATCCAAAACGGGAGTTGTTTGTTTTGTGGATCGAGTAATTCATTTGCTTATGATCCTAATCAAAACTCATTCAACGACTCCTCAAATTTTTCAAACTACCCATCACATTCATACGAGCAAGAATCATATTAGCCAAATATCAATGATGCTTCGTATCAAAATACACCAAACCAGACTCAACAGTTTTACTGTTGTGAGTACTGTGGAGGTCCACATTTTAGCTCTGATTGTCAAACAAGTAATCCATTTCCTTGTAACAATTACGACTATTCGTTTCAAGACCCACCTCCACAATACCAAATGCCACAAGTAACTCCTAAAAACCAGCAAGACCCTTGTCTAGAGGTTCTTGAAAAACTTAAAAACATTAGGGAGGAGTTAGCTAATATGTCGCTTCGCCATGATCCAAGTTCTTCTTGTGTATATTGTGGGGGACCTCATAATGATGATCAATGTCAACCTTCCGGTTTTGACACATCCACACCTCCACAATTTCCACTCATTCAAAATTCTCGTGATAAATCTATCGCAGAATTACTTGCTGAAGAACGAGATTCTGGGAAAAGCATGGAAGATTTAATTGCTGAGCAAAGAGTAGCCAAAATACGTGCCAATATTCGCTATGCTGCTTTTTATGAGGACGATGATGACAGTGATGATGATGATAACATTGTTATCATTCAAAAAGATTCATCAAGTTCATCAGTTGAGACTCCTTCCATGGATATACAGGGGGAAAATAATATAACTGAATCACCAGCAGTAGAAATAATGGAACTTGTAGACTCCATTACTGCTAGTCCTTCTCAGCTCCCTCTGTATGATGTTATCACACCCGAGGTTCCCACTCACTCTCTGAGCATGGGGGACGAGCATCTTGACACAATTCCCGCAAAGGAATCGGACGAATTCATAAAGTCTAGTGTTGAGAACTTTGTCTCAATCCCGAGAGAGTCACAGGGGACTTTTGATCTTATATGTGATATTCCTTTCACCCCTGATAATCCAAATGAACAAATTGAGACTGTCTCTGATTCCAGTAATGATTGTTTATCTTATGGAGACATCGAATTTGTTGATGCATCACTTCCCGAGTTTAATGATGACTATCTTTTTGAAGAGTTCGCTGATGAACTCTCTCATATGGATCCCATCCCACCAAGGGATGAAAATGAAGTCTTTGACTTTGAAGCGGATTTGAGAGAGTTAGAATTCTTACCTACTCATGATCCTACGTTTGAACTCAATCAGATCAAACCACTTCCTCCGGAAAGTGAAAATGATTTGGACGAATTCGAAGCTTTTATGAATGAAGATAGTTCAATTTCATACGAAGTTGATGATAATTATCTTGATCCAGAGGGGGACATTCTTTTTCTAGAAAGTTTGTTAAACGAAGATCCATTTCCCCCTTTTCCACAACTTCATAATGAGGAAATCAAATCAGTTGAGGAAACTGATAAATTTCCTGAGATCAAGCTTAAGGACTTGCCTCCTCCACTTGAATATGCATTTCTTGAGGAGGAAGTTCTTATCTTAATTGTTATTCAGATCTCCCTACTTTCCTTCACCTACCAGGTGATTTCTCCTATTCTTCACTCCTTCGGGAATGAGGACACTATCTTTGACCCCGGCATTCTCATTTATAAATTATGAGCCGGTTACTTGTCTTATCGGTGTGGAACTTTCACGTGCTTCAAATGTTTATCCAAACATCTTGAATGAAAGTCCGATTGAGATGGTTTCTTCCACTTACTTCCCCATAGATTTTTAAATTGCTTTTTCTCCAGGTCTGTTCAGGACCTCTTTATTACAGTTAACCGTTCACAAGCGGTTAGCTTGCGTGATAAACCTGACAGTTTGGGAGAAAAGGAATCAAATACGGGGTCGAGTCAAGCTAGTGACTCGGGAATCAAAAACATTAGCAAAAACATGGGCTTGTCACCCGTGTGTAACACCCTAGTGTGGGGGAGATTCCCCACATGTTGTATATATATATCTCTCTTTCTAAAAAAAAAAAAAAAAAAAAAAAAGAAAAAAAAAATGAATGAAAAGGAAAATGTACATATAGTGATAGCTTCTATTTAAGAAGTTTTATCTAAAAAAAATAATAATTGTATGTATATACATCTTAAATAAAGGCTATAGAGTATTTCCTTCGTACGTTCTAAGTTCGGTTTAACACCCGGTACTTTGAATATTGAGGACAATATTCAGTTCTAAGTGTGGGGGGAGATTCGTTATTCTAACGAATTTAAACACATGTTCCATCAAGAACCCCCATTTTAGCCAAAATTTTAAAATTTTTTCTCACTTAGAACGCAATAAATGGTATCAATCCTCCATGTCTAACCCACAACAGGATTGGCTAATCCAGGAGCAAACGGTTCTTGGTAAAGATAACTCAAACCCGTTTATGGCTTGCAATTTGCCAAAAAATTGTATGGTTCCTCAACTCCCCATTATCCTCAAAAGCTAATGAGTTGGCTAGCCCGCAAGATTATGGCTTGTGGTAAAGGCCGTGGAAAAACCATAATTGGTAATCAGCTCACCAAGATGTTGACTATTCCATCAAGAGTTGGCTAGTCCAGAAGCAAACGACTTTTGGTAAAGACTAATCAAATCCGTTGACAGCTGGTGATTTGCTCAAAATCACACGGTTATCAGGTGTGCCACAGTTCTTACACCTGGCTACTCCAGAAGTGATGGCTTTTGGTAAAGAGTTTTTCAAATCCATTAAGTTTTTCTCAATAGATTGCTAGGGACTAGCAATAGTTTAGTGTGGGGGATTGATGAGTGTCTAAATACTCATCATTTTATACCAATCTGAGCTGCCAAAACATACAAAAACATTCAAATATGTATCAAAATACTTAAAATATCTTAAAGGTGTGTTTTATATGTTTCAAATGCAAAATATGCAAAAACAGATGAAAAACGTACAAAGTTTGCATAATTGGCAGTTTCAGTCCCTCAAGTTTCATAAATTGGCAAAACTAGTCCCTGGTTATTCTAAAAACATGAAAATGTCACCAAAGGTCCTTTTTAATCATAAAGTTACATATTTAGTCCTTTGGTGCAAAGTTTCATAAAATTACAAGTTTAGTCCCTCAACTTTGGAAATTAACATAAATGGTCCCTGGGATGTAAAAACTTTGAGAAAAGCAATTTTGGTCTTTATACTAATAATCTTTTGCAGGAATGGTCCTTGGTGTTAAGTTTGGTGAAATTACATAATTGGTCCTTCAAGTTTGGCAGTTTGTCAGTTTTGGTCCCTGGACTTTTAAATAATGGCAGAATTAGTCCCTGGTGGAATATTTTGGATAAAAAGTCAATTTTGGTACTTGGATAATCACAAATTGTCAAATTTGATCCCTGGTTAAAAGTTTTTAACAAAATTACAAAAGTGGTCCTTGAAGTTTAAAAATTGACAAGAATAGTCCCCGGGTATTTTAAATAATGAAAAAAAATCAAATATACCCTTTTACTATTCACACTTGTCAAGTTAGGTCCTTGTGATTACATATGGGAAGTTACACATCAGCCCCCCAAACTTTGCTCAAATTACATTTTTGGTCCTTGTTAAGTTATAATACAAACGGACCCTTATTGTTTTTATAAACCAAACCAAAATAAAAACCCAACACCAAAGCCCACCCACTATCCTAATTTCCAGCCCACTCCAATCCTTAGCCCAGTCCACCCTCGGTCAACCCTCGGTCAACACACAAAACAAAACCACCCCGTATCTCCTTTCCCACCAAAACCACCCTCCACCACTGCAAACCAAAACCACCATCCACCTCACCCTTGCCACCTACACCCCCAGTCACTACCCTATCCCCTTGTCCTCCACGCCTCACCTAATGCATTTAATGCACCTAAACCCTCTCCACGCAACACACTGACACCCCAATGACTTTGGCGCCAAAAAGGTAATTTGAAAGGTGTGGATTGCTTTGACCTGATCAAGGGCTGGGAATTGGTGGGAATTACCCCAGTGGGTCCCACATGCTTAGAAAATTGCTACAAAAGGGAAAAGAAGCCAGAGGTGAAGATTATTAGTTTAGGTAGTATAGTTTAGTGTCGAATAATTTAATTTAGCCTTTCCATGTAATATTAAAGCTTTTAAACATTCAATTAAGTTGTCTCAGTGTAATTTTAATCTTTGTCAATCATCAATTTAAGATTTCAGTTGGTATCTCAGATTTTGAATTTCTTAATTTCTCAAAATTCTCATAAAACTTGTTTGTTGTTAGTTGTTGTTACTATTGAATTCATAAGCTCATTTAAGCTTTGACAAAGCTTAGGAATGCATCACTTAGCTGATTAGTTCATAAAAGAAAAAAATAAGAAAAATACAAATTAAATAGAGAAAAATAAAAAAATAGAGGAAAGATCAAGAAAGAGGATTGAGCTTGATGGAATTTGGATATGTATCTGGTTTAGAACCTTGTGGGAGGTAATAGGTTAGTTACTTGTTCATGGTACCTTGTTGCTCAGTACAATTTCCATTGTAAGCCCTTTTTACCATTTTTTACATTCTACTGTAGATGTAAGTTTAATGCTTTGATCTTTGTGATTTCATGTTTAATTAGTATTATTAAGTTATAATATCAAGTAAAATCAGTGTTGTGTTCATTGGATATCACTTGTACTTAAAATCCAAAAATCATACAGTGTTTAACTCATACTTGACAAATCTGAGGTATCTACTTGTGTTGTAATTGATTTATGTTCATCTGATCTTCTATAACCATAATATAGTATTTGGGATCATTTTTATGGATTAGAATAGTGTTTAGCTTTGAGAATCACCTAAGACAGTCCAATAGGGAGTGTTTGGCTTTGCTTGTTTCAGTTGGTATTTGGATGTTTAAGTGGTTGTTCTTAGATCAGTTAACATACATTAGGTCTAGGTAAGTCTAATCAAGTTTAAAACTCAGGCCTTATATAACCAAAAGTCAAAACCACAATTGATCACCCCTCACAGTTAACTGTGAGGGATTTGTGATCCACAAACCCACCAATTACCTTATTAGTTATAGTTTTAGCTTATTTTAGGTCTCTTGTAGCTTATTACAACTTAATTAATCAGTAACATAGCTTAGAATCTCAATTTAGTCAAACTAGCAAGTTTTCCTTAAAAGTCAAAATTGCACTTATCAGATTTTTCCAAATATTGGGAGATTTGTTTAGAATTTAGGAAAGGGATCCAAGGTTTGAAATTTATTGTACTAACACTCTACCACCTTGTCTTTAAGATCCAACAATCTTTATATTTTTAGGATTTTCAGTGTGGGCCCCATTCACCTTCAAACACAACTGCAGGGCAAGGGTGTGCCCTGCTGCAGCAGACCATAGCCAAACCACCCACTTTGTGGTGGTTTTGTGACCAACCCAGTGGGCCCCACACCATAAAACCAATTCCATACAACCCCCCTCCTACCAGACCCTTAAGGTTGACCAATTGTTTGACCTGCACCTCAGTGGACCCCACCTAGAATAAGCTACCAAATCTGTCCCCATTCTGTGTTGCTATTGAGTTTTGGAATAGCTTATTTGTTCTTATTAGCTTATCTACTGAGCTTATTTGATCAAATTAAGCTTCGACTAATCCAACTAACTTATTAGAGTCAGAATATACCAAGGTGGGTCCCACATAAGTTCATTTGAGCTTATTTACCATTTTAGTCAAACAAAGTCAATTGTGGTAGCAATAAGCTTCCACAGTGCTTATTATTAAGCTAGAAAATTATTGTTTTTATTAAAGTTGTTTGTTTTTATATATAATATAGTTTGAAAAAAGAAAATTCAAGAAACTACAACATAAAAATAAGTGATAGTTTCTATTTAATTTAATCTAATTTTAATTTTCATTTTTAGATTTTTATTAAGTAATTTGTGTTTTTATATTTTTATTAATTTCCTTATAGGTTAAAGTAATTTAAATAATTTTCTTAGATTTTTATATTGTCATTTGATATTTATTAGAATTAAAAATAGTTTTATTAGTAATTAATCAATAAATAAGTTTTAATTAGCATAATTAGTTTTTATATAGTAAAACCTATATTTTATATTTTTCCTAGCTTCTATAAGTCATAAGATAATTTTATAAATTTTCTTGTGATTTATACTGTTCATTTAATAGTTTTTATAAATTAAATAGTTTAAATAGTAATTAAATAATAAATAGAATAATAATTAGTAAACTAGTTTAAAAATACATAAAATAAAGTTTTTATAATATTTTAGGATTCCTGTGATGGTTAATTAGTTTTATAAATTTTTTCATAATTTTCTAAGTTAGTTTAATATTATTTGTAATTTAAAATAGTTTAATTAGTATAAATAATATAAATAGTTTTTAATTAATAAAAAATTCATAAAAAGACAAAAATATTTATTTTTATTTTTTATACTTTCTTCAAGTTCTATTTTAGGTTTAGAAAATATTTTTATAAGTTTTTAGTTTAATTTGTAGTATTTATAATTTTCTAATTAAATAGTTAAATAGTTGTTAATTAAATAATTAATAATAAATAATATAATAATCTAAAAAATAGTTTTATTTTTAGTTTAATTTTATTTGAAGTTTAAGTTTGTAGGATTTTCATTTTTAACCCCTTTAGTTTATTTTTCTTAAAACTCACCTTTTTCTCAGTACGCAGTCGCGTCTGATTTTAATTTGGTGTACGTTTTTAATACCTAGTTTTCACGTAATAGTTAATTTAGTTTTCCTAAGTTATTTTAAGTTATAAAACCCTAGGTAATCACACACACACACACACACACACACTTTATACCTTTCCTGTTCACATTCACTCAATCACAGATTCGTTTTTAATCATCACAACCTCGTTGGGACATTACGACCCGGGAAAACATTGTATTTCACGGAAGCATTTGCCTCAGCTGTTTGACTATTACAGTTGGCCATTCACAAGTGGTTGATCAATAATTATCTGACCGTTTGAGGCGAATCACAAGTCGATCCAAATATAATGTCATCAACATATATTTGAACAATGATGAGATTTGGGTCTTTCTTTTTAGTGAAAAGAGTGTTATCTACCATTCCCATGGAATAATCATGTTTAATAAGGAAAGCTTTTAATCGATCATACCAAGCTTTGAGAGCTTGTTTGAGTCCATACAAAGCTTTCTTTAACTTGTAAACATAATCAGGTTTTGCGAAGTCAATGAATCCTGGAGGTTGTGCCACATAAACCTCCTCATTGATAAAACCGTTAAGGAATGCACTTTTCACGTCCATTTGGAATAACTTAAAATCTAGGGCGCATGCATAGGCAAGTAATATCCTAATAGATTCTAGTCTAGCTAAGGGGGCATAAGTTTCGTCATAATCAATTCCTTCTTGTTGATTATAACCTTGGGCAACTAACCTAGCTTTATTCCTAGTTACTATTCCATTTTCATCTAACTTATTCCTATATACCCATTTAGTTCCTATGATGGTCATATTCAATGGATTTGAGACTAATTTCCAAACATCATTTGCCTTAAATTGATTTAATTCTTCTTGCATAGCTATAACCCAACTTTCATCTTTTAAAGTCTCATTAATATTCTTAGGTTCTATTGTTGAGAGGAAACAAAAGAAGTTACTTTTATCTTGGGCTTGTGACCTAAGGGTTCTTTGGTTAAGATGTCCTATTATATTATCTAATGGATGTGATCTAGATTCTATAATATTTACAATTTCGTTATTTCCTAAGTCAATATCTTCATTATCATTTCCTATGGGTTTTGTTTTACTAACCTCAATAGCTTCATCTTCGACTAAGTCATTATCTTCTAAAGGTAATGTTTTAGGAGGTGGTGGTGTTTCATCAAATGTTACATTTAGTGATTCTTCAACTTTCATAGAGTGTTTGTTAAGTATTATATATGCTTTACTATTTTGTGAGTACCTTAAATATTCCTTCATATGATTTTGGATCAAACTTAGTGAGGTAATCCTTAGTGTTTAAAATATAACATTTACTTCTAAATACCCTAAAGTAACTCAAGTTTGGCTTTCTACCTCTTAGTAACTCATAAGGAGTTTTTCCTAGAATTCTTCTAATTGATACCCTATTAATAATATATGTTGATGTATCTACAGCGTGACACCAAAATTTTTGTGGGATGAATTGTTCATTTAACATTGTTCTACTCATTTCTTGTAGTGACCTATTTTTTCTTTCTACTACGCCATTTGATTGAGGAGTACGAGGAGCGGAGAAATTGTGAGATATTCCATTTAAATCACAGTATTTTCCGAATTGTACTTCATTGTCAAATTCCCTACCATGGTCCGTCCTAATGGCTACTATTGTGCATCCTAATTTATTTTGAATCATTTTGCTAAATATTTCGAATTTTTCAAATGCTTGGGTTTTGTCACTTAAAAACCTAGTCCACGTGTATCGTGAATAGTCATCTACTATTACTAAGGTATACTTGTTTCCTCCATAGCTCCGCACAGCGGATGGACCAAAAATATCCATATGTAATAATTCTAGGCACCTAGTAGTGGATACTATATTCTTAGCTTTGTAACTAGCATGAACTTGTTTTCCAATTTTACATGCATCACAAAAATGCTTGTCATATTTTAGGTTAGGCAAGTTTCTAACTAGTTCTTTAGAGGCCAAAGATTGTATTTGTTGCATGTTTGCATGTCCTAATCTCCTATGCCACAATGTGGAGTTTTCGTCTAGGGTCGTTAGGCATATCCTATCTTCAGGTTTGTTTCCTAGTTTCATAAAATATATGCCTCCTTTCCTAACTCCTCTACCTATAACCTTTCCATTCTTAACTATTTCGCTATCCTCTTTGGTAAAGGTAACTCTACATTTATTATCGCATATTTGGCCTATACTAAGCAAGTTATATGTTAAATTATCTACATGCTCAACATTTTCAATAGTAAGTGAGTCTTGAGAAATCGTACCTTTGCCAATGATTTTTCCATGCAAGTCACTACCGAAAATAACGTTACCTCCAATGTATGCCTTATACGTAGGAAATAGCTTGCGGTTCCCCGTCATGTGCCTCGAACATCCGCTATCATTGATCCATTCGTCAGGCTCCAAGTCAATTCCTAAACATATTTCGTCGGTTGCTTTTGCCACAAAACACTTTTCGTCTCTTGGTTTTTCCACTTCTTCTTTGTCATTATCACTCCATGTTCCACTAACAAAAGCTCCTTGATTTTCATAACCCGGCGGCTTTAGACATTCACCAATGAGATGATTTGGACTTCCACATCTAAAGCATTTTCTTTTCCCGTATTTAGCACTTCTATTTCTTTGGAACGGTTTTCTTTCATCTTGTGGTGATCTAGTGAATCTTCCTCGTCTCTTGAAGAATTTCTTGAATTCTCTTACGGCCATTGCATATTCTTCGTCTTCACTCTCGTCACTTGAGTCATCATCGTCACTAGGTTCCTTTTTGGCTTTTAGAGCAATGGATTTGGTTTGTTCTTTCTTGACTTTGACCGTTTCCGAATCTCTTCTTATAATTTCTTCATGGACCTTCAAATTGCCAATAAGTTCATCAAGTGATAACGTCATCAAATTCTTTGATTCTTCAATTTCCGTGACCTTAGCTCGCCATTTTGGATGCACTGCCCTAAGAAATTTCCTAACACAATTTTTACTAGAAAATGTCTCATCAAGTGCTTTTAAACTTGTGATAATAGTGTTAAATTTAGCAAAAGCATTATCAATTGATTCCTCTTCCGGAATCGTAAATTGTTCATATTGTTGTACAAGAAGATCTATTTTATTATCGTTGACTTGACTATTACCTAGGTGAGTAATAAGTAGTGATTCCCAAATTTCTTTGGCGGTTTTGCACATAAAAATTCTTTCATATTCTTTACGTGGTAACGCATTATAAATTACCATTTTAGCTTCATTATTTTTAGCTAGTTTCTTTTTCAAATCATCATTTTGTTTTTCAAAAGGTACAATTTCATCCTTTTTAGTTTCCGGATTTTGTTGAATAGGAGGAAAATTACCAAAGGTAATAACATGCCAAAGATCAAGATCTTTTGATTTCACATAAGTTTCGAATCTATTTTTCCAATATAAAAATCCATCACTTTCAAATAGTGGTGGTCTTTGCATAGATTGCCCTTCTTAATATTTTTCAGATTCCATAGATCGTTACAAGTTTTAAAATACAATATATTTTAAAAATCTTGCTAGACCTAGCTCATGATACCAATTGTGGAAAACTAGAAGGGGGGGGGGGTTGAATATTTTAACGCCGTTTTAATTTGTTATAAAAGATTGTTTGAGTGTTTTCTTTATTTCCAAAAATTTAGATTCGATAATATGTGATCTCAAGTCTTGCACAATATAAACAACAATAAATATGTACGATATAGCAATAATAATGTAAGTAAAGAAATAAATGAGAGATGGAAAGATCGAACCGCGAGACAAGAGATTTATAGTGGTTCGGCTACAAGGACACCTTCCTTGCCCTACTCCACTCCCCGAGCACCTAACTCGAGAGTTTTCTTCACTAAGTCAACAAGCTCCCTTATGGCGGAGAAAACCTTACACACCAATGTACACACCACAACTTCGTCACAACTTAATCACAACTCCTACACAACCTCTTCACACCAATCAATCTTCACACCAATCTACTTCACAACTTTCTACTTCACACCTATCTACTTCACACCAATCTTCTTCACTACTTTCTACTTCACACCTCTTCTTTTTCTCAACAACCTACTAACCAATCACACTATCTATATACCTAGCTAAATTATCTACTATCAATTATTCACAACTAATTACACAAAAAGATAGATATACTTGATGATGCTCTAACAACTTGGATGTGGAGGTCACAACAAGTTGTAATACTTCTTGTCTTGGAGGATAGAAGTATTCTTCTCTTGCACTTGAGAGGATGATGTTTGGATCACTTTGAAACAAAGATTTATGTATGTATGGTCAAAGGATTAAGAGAATAGAAATGGAGATCTAGAACAGAAAGTTTAGGAGTGCAAAAGGTGAGAAAAATCCGTGAAATGAACTAGTATTTATAGGGAGCAAAAATACTGTTCTGGAGCGTGGCCGGTCCCCTTAATTAGGGGCCGGTCCCCTTAATGATTATGTGGGCCGCCCCTTCAGAACGTTGGAAATACTTGTCCTTTTGTGGGGAAGGTTTTTCTGGATAAAGTTTTCCATTTTTGGTTGAAAATTTGAAATCAAATATTTATAGTGATTTAAACATATTCTTTTAATTCCAAAAATGTTTTATAAAAGATAGTAAGTGTTTATGACATTTTATAAAAGTTCTAGTGTTTTAGAAAAATTTTCCTTTGATCATAGATTGCAATAAACACTCTGTTTATTCATACCTTAAGTGATTTGGATGTAAAGAGAATATTAATCACTAAATACTTGTTTATGTCATATATTTTAGTTCAATGGGTTTATGTTTTGTAATAGTCAAAACATAGAGATATTGATAATATGTTAATAATGTTTTTAGGCATTATTTATGTCAACACTTCCCTAAAAAAGATGTCTCCACAAGATAACGAATCGTCATCAGTAGAATCGGAGAACATCTCAACATGATCAGTTGGGAAGATAAGAGGAGGAGGGGTATCACACAAATGATCAAGAATTTCCTGTGACTCTCTTGTGATTGGGACAAGATTCTCAACACTAGACTTTATGAATTCGTCCGATTCCTTTTCAGGAACAGTGTCAAGATGCTCGTCCCCCATGCTCAGAGAGTGAGTGGGAACTTCGGGTGTGATAACAGTAGATTGAGATGGAATCTCAACTGATGGAATTTCATCTGATGAACTTGATGAATCTTTATAAAATTGAAGAATATCAAGTGTATCTTCATCATCACTGTCATCAGGAATGAAACGGAATCGAGTGCTAGATCTGGCTGCTTTTTCTTTTTCAATTGATTCCCTAATAGATTTTTCAATGGCAATCTGGGAATTTATTTTAGCAGCCTGTTCTTCAGCTAACAATTCTTCCATCGATTTTTGATTTGGATTTTATGGGGTATGTATGATTCCTTTCAAATCTTTCACTAAATCCAAAAGATTAAGGAGAAGACTTTGAGGAATTGGCTGAGGTGGAGGTTGGTCATAATACGATGTGTCAAAATTGTTACAAGGAAATGAATTCCTTGTTTGACAATCGGAGCTGAAGTGCGGACCTCCACAATACTCACAACAGTAAAACTGATGTGGCTGTGAGGCATAATTTTTATCAGGAACCTGCTCATAGACAAACGTGTTTCCCGTTTGACAATCAGAACTATAGTGTGAACCACTACAGTACTCACAACAGTAAAACTGCTGAGTCTCATAGTGTGGTAGCTCATTGAATAAATCAGTCGTGTCATGGTAGGAATAGGGATCTTGGTTATAGACAGACCCGTTTCCTGACTCTACCATGCCACAACCGGGGCAATTACCACCATTATAAGGACTACTACACCATTGACAAATAAGAAGGTGTGGATGAGACATAGAAAGAATCAAATGGTTTTAGAGGGTAGGAAATGGAGAATCAAAAAGGTAGGAGGGTAAAGATGGATATTTTTGGTATTTTTGGAAAATATTTTATAAAAATAAGAAAGAAAATCTTTTTGGGTTTTTTTGTGCTCGTTGAAAACTGATTTTAAAATATTTTCGGGAACCGTTTTGTTTTTATATGATAGTAATAAGAAAATATGAACACGGATGGATAAATATACAATGAGCGTATATCCAGATTCACTAATCTGCAAAACCGTTTAGAATACGCGCGCAACCTCCCCGGCAGCAGCGCCAAATTTTGATTGGTGCTGAACGGTCAACTAAATTAACTAAGTGAATGGTCAACTAAGTCAAACATCTCAGACCAAATCTCCAAGGAGTACAGTGTTTCCCCGGGTCGTTATGTCCCGACGAGGTGTGAATTGTATTCAAAACGGGTTTGTGATCGGGTGAATTTAGACAGAAAAGGGGTGTGAATTATTACACTACTGAAATATACAAGGAAATAGCTTAAATAAGCTATATTAACAAGATTGTAAACTTAGAAAACCCAGAAACGTTTAAAACTTAAAAACGCGTACGTTCAAATTAAAGTTACGTGAACGTACGAAATAAAACACGAGTTTTTAAGAAATAAAATACCTATGGATATGAAAATTATATTTTTACAATCCTAATGATAAAAGAAAATTTTTAGAAAAAGAAAATTAATTTTTACACTATTTAATTATTTATTATTAATTAATTACTAATTACTTATTAATTAACAAATTAAATTAATTTAAATTACAAATACTAAAATGACATAAATAATTATAGAAAAAATTTATAAAACTAATTAACCATCACAGGAATCCTAAAAAATTATAAAAAGTTTATATTGTGTATTTTTGAATTATTTTACTAATTATTATCCTAATTATTAATTAATTACTAATTAAACTAATTAAATTCTAAAAAATAGAAATTGAACAGTAAAAATTATGAAAAAATTCCTAAAATTATTTTATAACATATAAAAGCTAGGAAAAATATAAAAACTAAGTATTACTTGATAAAAACTAATTTTGCTATTTAATACTTAAATATTAATTAATAATTAATAAAACTAATATTAAATCTAATAAATACTAAATGAAAATATAAAATTCTGGAAAAATTAATAAAAATACTTTAACATAAAAGAAAATTAAGAAAAATATAAAAAATTCAAATTACTTAATAAAAAGCTAAAAAGGAAAATAAAAAAGATAAATTATATTAAATAGAAACTATCACTTAATTTAAAATTGGATTTTTCTGGTTTTTCTTTTGGAAATCTATTTAACTACTAAAAATAAGAAACTTTTGTGAAGACAACTTTTTTCTAGCTTAAAAATAAGCCAAATGGACACCAAAATGCTTATATAGTTGACTTTTGTTAGAAAAGAGCTTATGTGGGGTCCACAGGGGTAGAAAATGGTTTAAACAAGTTACTTGGATTGGTATAAGTTAGAAACAACAAAAGTGATCCAATTAATAAGCCAATAAGCTAGAATAAGCTCTTGGATTCCTTGATTTCACACAGAAAATGGGATAAACTTTGAGCTGATCTAGGGTGGGGTCCACAGAGCTTAAGCTCGAAAGCTTGGTAAAACTAGAAAGATGGCCAGCTTGTGTGTTCAAAAAGCCAAAGGGGGGGGGGGGCCTGTGGAGCCCACTGTGGTGTCTAGTGGGACCCACAGAAGTGAGACAGATGGTAGGCAGATCTCTGCAGCAGTTGAGGTGACACCCCCTGCAGCTATGTTTGAGGCTTATTGGGAAACACTAGAAAAATTGAAAAAATATAATGATGATGGGAATCAAGAGTTTAGCTGGTATACTACCACATATGAAAAGCTCAAGACCTAAATCTAAATACAAAATTCAGTAAAAATCCTACAAGATTTGGAAAAATTGAGAAACATGCATTTTTGACTTTTTGGTTTTTTACCTAAAGTTGACTTATCTGAGATTTGGCTGATCCTAGATGACTAGTTATGAAGTATTAAGATGCAATACAAGTAATTTAAGCTAAACTAACATCTTGTGAACCCTAGTGAATGAGTCAGCAACCGAAATTCACAACAGTTGTGCTTAAACTTAGGATTAAGGGTGGTTTTGACTTTTTACAAAAGGACTTGTTGGGAACATACTTTTGTATTTAGTCAAGTCTCGGTCATTACATTTTGTAATAGGTTGCTTAAGTAGTATTTATGTTTATGTTTTAGATCATGGGCAAGTTGTAAAAGCCCATAAGGCTTGAGAAGCCCACGTTAGATACATGAAAGGGACTAGGGAATGTTGCCCTAGCTTCCCTCCTATAAATACAAGGCTTATGTTGCCTTAAACTTTGTTGGTTAATTTTTTTTTATCTTAATGAAACTATTGTTCTTTCACTTTTCATATATCATATAATCAACCAATCCTTATATCTAACTCATTCTTAACTTGTGTAACATCAATATGGGCACCTAACAAGTGTTATCATTCGCCAAATAGAGATTGAAGTGTTGTTTCTAGGTGTTAACGTGGGGTTTGAGGTGTTATTTCTTTATATTTTTGTTTTTTCTTTGTTTCTTTCACTCATATCTTGAAGCTTGGACAAGTTTTAAGATTGATATAGTGATTAGAAGCTTAGATTTTGCATAAAGTTTTGATTTTTTAAGATTTTAGTACTTTTACTCTTAGTTTATTGAGTTTTGTAGCTTCTTTGATATTAGAAAACTAGTTTTTGGTAGCTAAATCTTTCATATTTAGTGTTTTCTAAGTGTTGGGGAAGTTATTTGATCAATAGAACCTTATTTCTAAGCATTTTTCTTTAAAAAGTAGTGATTTTTACATGTTTCTGGTCATCCTACGCTTAAGATTTTGGAATAGTACAAGTTTAAAGCTGTCAACAGTACTTTTTGGTACTTTTACGCGTAAGTTTTAGCCAAAAACCCCATTCCTACGCATAAGATCACTATTTAAGCTTTAGTTTTGGTGGAAAACCCCTTTTCTACGCCTAAGATCCATTCCTACGCTTAAGATAAAGATCCTACGCTTAAGTTGCCAGTTTACACAGAAGTTGGAATCTTACGCATAAGATTTAATCTTACGCGTAAGTTACAGATCTACTTTTAAGCTTCATCAACGGTCTTTTCGTGCTACGGTGACTCAGTACTTCCCTAGCTTGGATAAGTTAGTGGAATACTTCGACTACGGATATCTTTTAAGCTTTGAAAAGTTTGAAAGATTTGTTTGGTCTTTGAACCTTACGCATAACTTAATTCTTACGCATAAGCTTAAACTTACGCGTAAAGGAAAATCTTACGCATAAACTTACGGTTTACGCATAAAATCAACCTTTACGCATAACTTTTAAGTCTACGCATAAGTTTAGTATTACGCGTAAGATTCTCAACTTTGCCAAAGGATTCTTGATCTTAACCAAAGGAACGTACATTTCAATCTTCTACAAGATCCTACATTACACAAGTGTTCTAATATGTCTCAACCACCACATTACTACTTCTCTCAACCTCAATAATAGAAACATTAGCAGTATCAGCCACAACAATACCATCAGCAACAATCGTATCAACAACCATCACAATCACACTTTCAGCAACAACCGTTTCATCCAAAACAACAATATCTCATGATGCAACAACATCAACTCATTCCTCAAAAACAACCATATCCAATGTCACAACAACCCAATCAGTATTCGTCCAAACAACCTCACTAGTTTGATCAGATGTGTGAAGTCATTACAACTCAGCAATCCAGACATGAGACAGGATCACCGATGAGTGTGTAAATACTCATCATTTTTACCGTATTTTAACTGCCAAAACGCGTGAAAACATTCAAGTATGCATCAAAATAATGAAAATATACCAAAGATTGCGTTTTATATGTTTCAAATGCAAAATGATCAAAAACAAACGAAAAACGAACAAAGTTTGCATAATTGACAGTTTCAGTCCCCCAACTTTCAAAAATTATCAAAACTAGTCCCTAAGTGTTTATTTCAAATGAAAAGTCAACCCAAGTTTCTTAAAAGTCAAATGAAGTCAAAAATGATCTTTGGGTAAAAAACTTTCAAAAATGAACAAGTTTAGTCCCTGAAGTGAAAAGTTTGGAAATTGTACAACTTTGGTCCCTGTAGTTCGGAGTTTGGCAACAATGGTCCCCGGGAAGTTTTAATTAAAGAAAAACGACGAAGTGAACCTTGGGAATTCATAACTTGTCAAGAGTGATCTTTGGAAGTGATTTAAAATGTGGCAGAAATGATCCTCAATGTTCTAAAAATTACACTATTGGTCCTAGTGGTCATTAAATAACCAAACCATACGGATCTATTGTAATTACATTCCAAGCCCAAAAAAAAAATACTATAATCCACCACAACCCTTGGCCCAAGTACCCCTAAGCCCAAAGTCCCAACACCCCGAAATATTAAAATTCGTTCAAAGGGTCAACAAGTCATACACGGTCAAACAATATCCTCTTCTTCCCCATCCCTCTTTGATGAGGCGAAAAATGATCCATTTTTAGGGGGTCATTTAAGCCCGAATCCGACTTTATTTGATCAAATATTGCCCTAAATCGTTCCTTTTGTGATTTTAGGTGTTTGGAGAGTGAATTCTGGAAAAGAAGCCATTTTGGACGTTTTTAGAGCATAAAAGTGAAGAAAACGGCAAAGTATCAATTTTCCATGCTGAAGACACTAGGTGACGGCGTCAAGAGTTACACCCTGACGGCGTCAGACATCAAGAATAAAACACCGTAGTTGATGACGGCGTCAAAATCCATCCTGACGGCGTCAAAGTCCCAAGAATAAAATACCGTAGGAGGTGACGGCGTCACATAGGCCGTCATAAGTAGATCAAGGCCGTCCGAGGAAGTATTTGGCAGCGAGGTGACGGCGTCACATGCTTGTCTTGACGCCGTCAGCCCAGTTTTCCTATATATAGTTTTCTAGTTTTTACATTAAAGAGGGGAGAAGTTTTGGTGAAACCCTAAAGACGAATTTGGTGCCTCTTTTACAGGTTTTTCAAGGGTTCCAAACCCTTGATACCTTGCATTGTAATTGAGATAAGTGTTCTTCTAATTCAATCAATATGTCTATGTGTTGGTTGTCTATATCTTGTTCTTGTCTCAATTCAATTATGCTAGGCTAGATCTCTCTTGTGTTTGCTTAGATCTAATGAAACCTAGATGTTGATTATGTGTTGATTACTTGTTTATTCTTGTTCTTGGATGAATGATTTATATGTTAGGCTTAAGAAAACTGGCAGATCTCCAAATGGTAACATGCTTGAATGTCTTAAGAAACATGAACCGAGGCGTACTAGGTCTTTATTGGTTGTATTTAATGCATGAGCCACTGTTTACAATCCCTATAGTTGTGCTGGGTCATTGTGTAGGAGGAGATAAGAGCTCATAGAGTTGGGGAGTTATGTATGCCACCCCACGAATGGTATTAAGGAATACAATCCGTCATCCATACAAGTATAACAAGTAATTAACGTGTAAAAGATATCTAGGGAGTAGTGAAGTCTAAGTAAACACAATTTCTCCAATTACTGCTCACAACCTTAGTATAATTAGTTTGTTTTCATTTTTATTATTTTATTTTGATTGCATCTTAGCTTTGGGTTAGTTGAATAGCAACTAATTCCGCCCACTCTTTCAAAAACCGAGATTTTAATTGCTTTCATAAAAATATAAAAATACAAAAATAATCATCCCTCATCTTTAGAACTAGTAATTAGGTTTTCTAATCCTAGCGACACTATTCCTAAGCTGAACGATCAATCCCCCGGTACTTGTCACTATACTATACTACAACGATCAGGTACACTGCCTGGTGGGGGTTGTAAGCTTCTCGAGATCCCTCGAGAGGTAAAGCAAGGTGCGATTCCCACGCATCAAGTTTTTGGCGCCGCAGCCTGGGGAATAGTTATTGTCTAGGTTAGAATTTCTTTTTATTAGGTCTACTTGCTAGATTCCTTTCTAGTAAGATTTTTTTTTTTAATTTTTTTTAGGATTTCTTTAGTCTATCTTTTTCTTTGTGTGTTTGTTCGTAATTTCCATTGACTATTCCGTTCACCATTATGGAGTACGCGAATCCACCATACCACCAACCAAAAAGGCCATTCTACCCTGTTGACATCTCGAATTTCAAACAATATCGAGATGAACCCATATATGATGCATGGACTCGTTTTAAAATTTTACTTCGAAAATTCCCTCATCATAGTTTCTCTTTAGCATCCCTAACCGAAACCTTTTACTATCGTGTCAACCGATGTGACCAAATGCGCATCGATGATTTTGCCAATGGGGGCCCTAGGGAATTAAATGATGAAGAAGCGTGGGATACCATAGAAAACTGTGCCCAATATTATTATAGAGTAGACAACCCAACAAACAACATCACAAATCAATCAAAAACAAGTTTGAAGGAGCAAACAGGAAGTTTGTCTGGGGATGAATATACTCATGTTGAGATACCTAGTTGGATGGCACCTAATATCATAGTACAAAACAAACATATAGGTAATCTAGGTACAATGGAGGATGAGGTGGATAATCCAAGCCCACATAGTACCCCACAAGTCCTACCATCATTTGAGGCACATACACCGCCCGTGACTTACCCGGAAGAAGCAGAAGAGACTATAGGAACCCCAATTGAGGTAGAACCCTTGGACCAAGCACCACTAGAGGATATAGGTTTGAACACTTGTAGTGATAACCTTACTCCTAGTTCCAGGGAAGTTCCTAGTTTTGATGAACCGGAGCCTCAACCAAAACCATTACCTAATCTTCCATCCTTGGATGAAGATTTAGGAATTGAAATAGGTCCCGATCCACCCATCAAACCATGTAGTCCGGGTAGTTTTACGTTGAAGGTAGTAGACCCCAGGCCTTGTAGAGAAGAAGCCAACATAGGAGTGGACCATGACCTTACATACTTACATCACCCATTCATGATTGATCGTAAGAAACATTATGGGTTTAAACCAGGTTTATTAGGTCAAGATAGATCCCCAACTAGGAATCTCTCGAAGTTGATAGAAAATGATCCCTTCTTAGGAGAAAACTTCAACTCACTCATTGACCAAAGTGAACTAGGTAAGGTTATGATGAAAGGAGCACACCCGTTTGAGCATATAATCCATCCACCACTCTTTTCTCACGTGGCATACTTCCACCCTAAGGGTGTGTATCGCTACTTTCACCCGCAATTAATCCTAAGTGTAGAGAAAACCTCCCCTATTTCCATTAAATAAGGGTAGAGTCAGGCTCGTGACTCGAACAAAAACAAGCGCTTCTTGGGAGGCAACCCATGTTTTGTGTGATTTTATTTGTTTGATTGTTATTTGCTTCCGTATGCATGTTTTATTTTTATTGTTGGTTGATCATGTTTCTCAATTAAAATGTGGAAATACTTTATTATGTTGTTTGGCCTAGTCTTAACTCCAACCTAAAAGTATTTTTGCAAAAGATAAGTGTAAGGGGAAACCCCAAATATGTTTTCAAGAAACACACCGATCATGATTCTCCACAATATTAAATGAACATGTATATTCGTATTTGTTAGAGTCAAATGCTTGTATTGAGTCATAATGAAGTTTTGCAGGATTTTCCAGGAAGTAAGACGAAGTTTTTCCAGAAATTTTCCGGAAACTTAACATAAGAATTTCTGCAGGTCCATTCTGACGGCGTCAGAGTATTACTCTTGACGGCGTCAGGAGTTAAAAATCTGGAAATTTTACCGGTTTTGTTTTTCTAACGGAGTCTTATGGTTTTTGTGAATTATTAAGTTTTATAATCTCCAGGAAATCTGCAAACTTCATTCCACAAGCATTATATCTTACTTTGTTTTCTAGGATTTAGTAACTTATATAGGATGCCGCCGATTTTACGCGAGGTTGTCTTGTCTATTTTGTCAGGTTCTACAGGTTATGTTTGACAAGAAGATGATTTATATTCTGGAAGGGAAGCTTTGATTGTTCGTTTTCTTGGAAGAAGATTTAACCTGGCCAACCTAAAATCCATACCGAGCGAATCAGGGGAGTATTTGATTTCATTCTCTTTACTTTTTCACTTTTACATTCTTTACTTGAACATTGGGGACAATGTTCATCTTAAGTGTAAGGGGAGGGTAAAAAGATGATACCTTACATATGCACTTTCGCTTGAGTTTGTTTTGTTTGATGGTAGATGTGTAATAAAACTACGAGAAATACTTGTTAGTGTAATTTTAGCGCCAAATTTAAATTTTTTTACAACATTTAGGAGTGAAACTTTAGCCATAGCAAGCGTCTCATGGATAGGAGATTGTATGACTAGCACATAACCGTATATTCAGAAAAATTTTCCACCAAAAAATGTGAGGTTCGCCTTTAGATTTGATAGGAAAAGCATTTACTATTAGTGCTTATGAGTGTACCGGTAGCATTTAGATTCTAGAACTTGCGTTAGCGATGCATCCCGAGACCGCTAGTGAGACTACATTCGTGTAGTAGGATTTACTACATGATAAGAGGCACTAGGATCACCCTTGTGTTAAAACCGTATTATAATTACTGGACCATTTAAGTCATATTACTTGGCTAGTTAAGTCAACTAATTTTTCCCACACCCTTAGCGTTGTACTCATTTTTTGTACACGATACC
This sequence comes from Artemisia argyi, assembly GCA_030686995.1. Lineage (NCBI taxonomy): Eukaryota > Viridiplantae > Streptophyta > Magnoliopsida > Asterales > Asteraceae > Artemisia > Artemisia argyi. Next base: position 81,039,486 of record CM060697.1, read on the forward strand.
CCTAGTACACCCCTCCGAGCCTATCTTTGCGTTTCTAACTTTAAGCATTTTACTTAAAGGAAGAATTTGTCACACCCCACTTAAATGTACAACCAAATCGCCTTAGCCTTCTGTGTATGCGCTCATTTTTAGTGCATTATTGTTATTTGTTAAACCCTAAGTTAACTTTCTAATTGATTACATGGTTGCTAAGTCGAGTCATATCCTTGTACATATTGTTTTGGGACGATTGGGACTCATGGGTAAGTACTTATTTTATGGAGTAATGGGGAAGAACATCACTTATTACCCCCATATGTACGTTAATCTTAAAAGTGCTCCAAGTGTTTTGATTTTCTTAATTCGAGTCATTAGAATAGTTTAATGTAAAGTATGTAAAGATTCAAGTGTAAGGGGAATTCTCATCCCCTATGATGTATTATTTTGGATGGTAGGGTAAGAGTGTATGCAAAAAAAAAAAAAAAAAAAAAAAAAAAATCGAAAAGAAAAAGAAAAAGAAAAAAAAAATAATAAAAAAATAAAAAAATAAAAAAAAAGAAAAAGAAAAAGAGAAAAAACATACGGACTACCATCCCGTTTTTATTCTATGTTCATTTTATGTTTTTATTATTTCTCATTTGTTAGCTTAAGTGGAGTCTAGTCTTGGCTTAGCAACGCCATATTGTACATGTAATTAACCAAGATTGTTAACTCGCCACCAGTAAAACTTCCTTTATCCAACAAAACCGTGTAATTCATATCCCTATACCTAACGTTACAACCCTTTAAAAGACCTCTTTGATAGTTTATCCTAGGTGCTTACGCCATGTGGTGGAGGTTTGATCCTTTCCCAAGCCTATGGTAATCTATTTTGCTATGACAGGTAGTGAGAGATATCTTCTATTTCCATAATGTTATATTACTTTATTACACCCGAGAGATGTGAGTATCTAAACACTATTTGTGAGGTGCTTGTGTATGATCTCCGTGCTTGTCTATTGGTCTTTAGTGGAACGATTATTTGTTGTAATTACTTTTATATTAGTGTTAAATGACCCCTAACTTGTCTTTTGAGTAGAATAAAAGCTCATTTGCTTGAGGACAAGCAAATCTCAAGTGTAAGGGTATATGATGAGGCGAAAAATGATCCGTTTTTAGGGGGTCATTTAAGCCCGAATCCGACTTTATTTGATCAAGTATTGCCCTAAATCGTTCCTTTTGTGATTTTAGGTGTTTGGAGAGTGAATTCTGGAAAAGAAGCCATTTTGGACGTTTTTGGAGCATAAAAGTGAAGAAAACGGCAAAGTATCAATTTTCCATGCTGAAGACACTAGGTGACGGCGTCAAGAGTTACACCCTGACGGCGTCAGACATCAAGAATAAAACACCGTAGTTGATGACGGCGTCAAAATCCATCCTGACGGCGTCAAAGTCCCAAGAATAAAATACCGTAGGAGGTGACGGCGTCACATAGGCCGTCATAAGTAGATCAAGGCCGTCCGAGGAAGTATTTGGCGGCGAGGTGACGGCGTCACATGCTTGTCTTGACGCCGTCAGCCCAGTTTTCCTATATATAGTTTTCTAGTTTTTACATTAAAGAGGGGAGAAGTTTTGGTGAAACCCTAAAGACGAATTTGGTGCCTCTTTTACAGGTTTTTCAAGGGTTCCAAACCCTTGATACCTTGCATTGTAATTGAGATAAGTGTTCTTCTAATTCAATCAATATGTCTATGTGTTGGTTGTCTATATCTTGTTCTTGTCTCAATTCAATTATGCTAGGCTAGATCTCTCTTGTGTTTGCTTAGATCTAATGAAACCTAGATGTTGATTATGTGTTGATTACTTGTTTATTCTTGTTCTTGGATGAATGATTTATATGTTAGGCTTAAGAAAACTGGCAGATCTCCAAATGGTAACATGCTTGAATGTCTTAAGAAACATGAACCGAGGCGTACTAGGTCTTTATTGGTTGTATTTAATGCATGAGCCACTGTTTACAATCCCTATAGTTGTGCTGGGTCATTGTGTAGGAGGAGATAAGAGCTCATAGAGTTGGGGAGTTATGTATGCCACCCCACGAATGGTATTAAGGAATACAATCCGTCATCCATACAAGTATAACAAGTAATTAACGTGTAAAAGATATCTAGGGAGTAGTGAAGTCTAAGTAAACACAATTTCTCCAATTACTGCTCACAACCTTAGTATAATTAGTTTGTTTTCATTTTTATTATTTTATTTTGATTGCATCTTAGCTTTGGGTTAGTTGAATAGCAACTAATTCCGCCCACTCTTTCAAAAACCGAGATTTTAATTGCTTTCATAAAAATATAAAAATACAAAAATAATCATCCCTCATCTTTAGAACTAGTAATTAGGTTTTCTAATCCTAGCGACACTATTCCTAAGCTGAACGATCAATCCCCCGGTACTTGTCACTATACTATACTACAACGATCAGGTACACTGCCTGGTGGGGGTTGTAAGCTTCTCGAGATCCCTCGAGAGGTAAAGCAAGGTGCGATTCCCACGCATCAAGTTTTTGGCGCCGCAGCCTGGGGAATAGTTATTGTCTAGGTTAGAATTTCTTTTTATTAGGTCTACTTGCTAGATTCCTTTCTAGTAAGATTTTTTTTTTAATTTTTTTTAGGATTTCTTTAGTCTATCTTTTTCTTTGTGTGTTTGTTCGTAATTTCCATTGACTATTCCGTTCACCATTATGGAGTACGCGAATCCACCATACCACCAACCAAAAAGGCCATTCTACCCTGTTGACATCTCGAATTTCAAACAATATCGAGATGAACCCATATATGATGCATGGACTCGTTTTAAAATTTTACTTCGAAAATTCCCTCATCATAGTTTCTCTTTAGCATCCCTAACCGAAACCTTTTACTATCGTGTCAACCGATGTGACCAAATGCGCATCGATGATTTTGCCAATGGGGGCCCTAGGGAATTAAATGATGAAGAAGCGTGGGATACCATAGAAAACTGTGCCCAATATTATTATAGAGTAGACAACCCAACAAACAACATCACAAATCAATCAAAAACAAGTTTGAAGGAGCAAACAGGAAGTTTGTCTGGGGATGAATATACTCATGTTGAGATACCTAGTTGGATGGCACCTAATATCATAGTACAAAACAAACATATAGGTAATCTAGGTACAATGGAGGATGAGGTGGATAATCCAAGCCCACATAGTACCCCACAAGTCCTACCATCATTTGAGGCACATACACCGCCCGTGACTTACCCGGAAGAAGCAGAAGAGACTATAGGAACCCCAATTGAGGTAGAACCCTTGGACCAAGCACCACTAGAGGATATAGGTTTGAACACTTGTAGTGATAACCTTACTCCTAGTTCCAGGGAAGTTCCTAGTTTTGATGAACCGGAGCCTCAACCAAAACCATTACCTAATCTTCCATCCTTGGATGAAGATTTAGGAATTGAAATAGGTCCCGATCCACCCATCAAACCATGTAGTCCGGGTAGTTTTACGTTGAAGGTAGTAGACCCCAGGCCTTGTAGAGAAGAAGCCAACATAGGAGTGGACCATGACCTTACATACTTACATCACCCATTCATGATTGATCGTAAGAAACATTATGGGTTTAAACCAGGTTTATTAGGTCAAGATAGATCCCCAACTAGGAATCTCTCGAAGTTGATAGAAAATGATCCCTTCTTAGGAGAAAACTTCAACTCACTCATTGACCAAAGTGAACTAGGTAAGGTTATGATGAAAGGAGCACACCCGTTTGAGCATATAATCCATCCACCACTCTTTTCTCACGTGGCATACTTCCACCCTAAGGGTGTGTATCGCTACTTTCACCCGCAATTAATCCTAAGTGTAGAGAAAACCTCCCCTATTTCCATTAAATAAGGGTAGAGTCAGGCTCGTGACTCGAACAAAAACAAGCGCTTCTTGGGAGGCAACCCATGTTTTGTGTGATTTTATTTGTTTGATTGTTATTTGCTTCCGTATGCATGTTTTATTTTTATTGTTGGTTGATCATGTTTCTCAATTAAAATGTGGAAATACTTTATTATGTTGTTTGGCCTAGTCTTAACTCCAACCTAAAAGTATTTTTGCAAAAGATAAGTGTAAGGGGAAACCCCAAATATGTTTTCAAGAAACACACCGATCATGATTCTCCACAATATTAAATGAACATGTATATTCGTATTTGTTAGAGTCAAATGCTTGTATTGAGTCATAATGAAGTTTTGCAGGATTTTCCAGGAAGTAAGACGAAGTTTTTCCAGAAATTTTCCGGAAACTTAACATAAGAATTTCTGCAGGTCCATTCTGACGGCGTCAGAGTATTACTCTTGACGGCGTCAGGAGTTAAAAATCTGGAAATTTTACCGGTTTTGTTTTTCTAACGGAGTCTTATGGTTTTTGTGAATTATTAAGTTTTATAATCTCCAGGAAATCTGCAAACTTCATTCCACAAGCATTATATCTTACTTTGTTTTCTAGGATTTAGTAACTTATATAGGATGCCGCCGATTTTACGCGAGGTTGTCTTGTCTATTTTGTCAGGTTCTACAGGTTATGTTTGACAAGAAGATGATTTATATTCTGGAAGGGAAGCTTTGATTGTTCGTTTTCTTGGAAGAAGATTTAACCTGGCCAACCTAAAATCCATACCGAGCGAATCAGGGGAGTATTTGATTTCATTCTCTTTACTTTTTCACTTTTACATTCTTTACTTGAACATTGGGGACAATGTTCATCTTAAGTGTAAGGGGAGGGTAAAAAGATGATACCTTACATATGCACTTTCGCTTGAGTTTGTTTTGTTTGATGGTAGATGTGTAATAAAACTACGAGAAATACTTGTTAGTGTAATTTTAGCGCCAAATTTAAATTTTTTTACAACATTTAGGAGTGAAACTTTAGCCATAGCAAGCGTCTCATGGATAGGAGATTGTATGACTAGCACATAACCGTATATTCAGAAAAATTTTCCACCAAAAAATGTGAGGTTCGCCTTTAGATTTGATAGGAAAAGCATTTACTATTAGTGCTTATGAGTGTACCGGTAGCATTTAGATTCTAGAACTTGCGTTAGCGATGCATCCCGAGACCGCTAGTGAGACTACATTCGTGTAGTAGGATTTACTACATGATAAGAGGCATTAGGATCACCCTTGTGTTAAAACCGTATTATAATTACTGGACCATTTAAGTCATATTACTTGGCTAGTTAAGTCAACTAATTTTTCCCACACCCTTAGAGTTGTACTCATTTTTTGTACACGATACCCCTAGTACACCCCTCCGAGCCTATCTTTGCGTTTCTAACTTTAAGCATTTTACTTAAAGGAAGAATTTGTTACACCCCACTTAAATGTACAACCAAATCGCCTTAGCCTTCCGTGTATGCGCTCATTTTTAGTGCATTATTGTTATTTGTTAAACCCTAAGTTAACTTTCTAATTGATTACATGGTTGCTAAGTCGAGTCATATCCTTGTACATATTGTTTTGGGACGATTGGGACTCATGGGTAAGTACTTATTTTATGGAGTAATGGGGAAGAACATCACTTATTACCCCCATATGTACGTTAATCTTAAAAGTGCTCCAAGTGTTTTGATTTTCTTAATTCGAGTCATTAGAATAGTTTAATGTAAAGTATGTAAAGATTCAAGTGTAAGGGGAATTCTCATCCCCTATGATGTATTATTTTGGATGGTAGGGTAAGAGTGTATGCAAAAAAAAAAAAAAAAAAAAAAAAAAAAAATCGAAAAGAAAAAGAAAAAGAAAAAAAAATAATAAAAAAATAAAAAAAAAGAAAAAGAAAAAGAGAAAAAACATACGGACTACCATCCCGTTTTTATTCTATGTTCATTTTATGTTTTTATTATTTCTCATTTGTTAGCTTAAGTGGAGTCTAGTCTTGGCTTAGCAACGCCATATTGTACATGTAATTAACCAAGATTGTTAACTCGCCACCAGTAAAACTTCCTTTATCCAACAAAACCGTGTAATTCATATCCCTATACCTAACGTTACAACCCTTTAAAAGACCTCTTTGATAGTTTATCCTAGGTGCTTACGCCATGTGGTGGAGGTTTGATCCTTTCCCAAGCCTATGGTAATCTATTTTGCTATGACAGGTAGTGAGAGATATCTTCTATTTCCATAATGTTATATTACTTTATTACACCCGAGAGATGTGAGTATCTAAACACTATTTGTGAGGTGCTTGTGTATGATCTCCGTGCTTGTCTATTGGTCTTTAGTGGAACGATTATTTGTTGTAATTACTTTTATATTAGTGTTAAATGACCCCTAACTTGTCTTTTGAGTAGAATAAAAGCTCATTTGCTTGAGGACAAGCAAATCTCAAGTGTAAGGGTATATGATGAGGCGAAAAATGATCCGTTTTTAGGGGGTCATTTAAGCCCGAATCCGACTTTATTTGATCAAGTATTGCCCTAAATCGTTCCTTTTGTGATTTTAGGTGTTTGGAGAGTGAATTCTGGAAAAGAAGCCATTTTGGACGTTTTTGGAGCATAAAAGTGAAGAAAACGGCAAAGTATCAATTTTCCATGCTGAAGACACTAGGTGACGGCGTCAAGAGTTACACCCTGACGGCGTCAGACATCAAGAATAAAACACCGTAGTTGATGACGGCGTCAAAATCCATCCTGACGGCGTCAAAGTCCCAAGAATAAAATACCGTAGGAGGTGACGGCGTCACATAGGCCGTCATAAGTAGATCAAGGCCGTCCGAGGAAGTATTTGGCGGCGAGGTGACGGCGTCACATGCTTGTCTTGACGCCGTCAGCCCAGTTTTCCTATATATAGTTTTCTAGTTTTTACATTAAAGAGGGGAGAAGTTTTGGTGAAACCCTAAAGACGAATTTGGTGCCTCTTTTACAGGTTTTTCAAGGGTTCCAAACCCTTGATACCTTGCATTGTAATTGAGATAAGTGTTCTTCTAATTCAATCAATATGTCTATGTGTTGGTTGTCTATATCTTGTTCTTGTCTCAATTCAATTATGCTAGGCTAGATCTCTCTTGTGTTTGCTTAGATCTAATGAAACCTAGATGTTGTTGATTATGTGTTGATTACTTGTTTATTCTTGTTCTTGGATGAATGATTTATATGTTAGGCTTAAGAAAACTGGCAGATCTCCAAATGGTAACATGCTTGAACGTCTTAAGAAACATGAACCGAGGCGTACTAGGTCTTTATTGGTTGTATTTAATGCATGAGCCACTGTTTACAATCCCTATAGTTGTGCTGGGTCATGGTGTAGGAGGAGATAAGAGCTCATAGAGTTGGGGAGTTATGTATGCCACCCCACGAATGGTATTAAGGAATACAATCCGTCATCCATACAAGTATAACAAGTAATTAACGTGTAAAAGATATCTAGGGAGTAGTGAAGTCTAAGTAAACACAATTTCTCCAATTACTGCTCACAACCTTAGTATAATTAGTTTGTTTTCATTTTTATTATTTTATTTTGATTGCATCTTAGCTTTGGGTTAGTTGAATAGCAACTAATTCCGCCCACTCTTTCAAAAACCGAGATTTTAATTGCTTTCATAAAAATATAAAAATACAAAAATAATCATCCCTCATCTTTAGAACTAGTAATTAGGTTTTCTAATCCTAGCGACACTATTCCTAAGCTGAACGATCAATCCCCCGATACTTGTCACTATACTATACTACAACGATCAGGTACACTGCCTGGTGGGGGTTGTAAGCTTCTCGAGATCCCTCGAGAGGTAAAGCAAGGTGCGATTCCCACGCATCACTCTTTTACCCAGACATACCACCATCACCACCACTGCCATACTCAACCTTCCCTCAAAAGCTCCCCAATCACACTCCCCCATCCCACTAACTTCCCCAATCTCTCATAAAACCTTACCTAACCCCCAATACACCCTGGCAATCCCAAATCCCCCATAAAATACTTTGGCGCCAAAATTGGATAGAGGGCTAGGATTAATTTTAGAGAAATTGAAGAGTGGGGATTTGTTCACAATGCTCAAGGGAATACTTTGAAACCCTAATCTCAGAAGAAGAAGCACAAGGAGAGCAATTTCCTACCTACCACTTTGTAGTATAAATAGGAAGCTTGTGTAAGCCATTAGGGCATCCAATCTTAGTTTATCTTTCTGTTTTCTCTTTAAATTCAGTATTGTATTTCTAATTTTTAAGTTAATCAAAGTCCTATTTCAGTTTATTGCAAATTCGAATTTCACCTCAAATTCTTGATTTCTTATATTCACTTTGATTGTTGTTATATTTGGTAAGAAAATGTCTTTGAAATGCTCTTGACTTGCTTTGAATCAGAAAAGAAAAGAAAAACAGAAAATTGAAAGGAAAATTCAAAATAAAAAAAAAAGAAGAAGGAAGAAGCAGCAAGTTACAGATGGTGATTGGTATGGTCTAGTACTCATGGGAGTGTTAGGTTTGTGACTTTGGTTCTAAATCTCTATTGTTTTGTCAGCTTTGGATGTCAAGTAAGCCTTGGGCTCATAAATTTTGCATACTTTGTATTTCTAAATGAAATGTGTTCATTGCTGTTGATTGTTGTTTATTCATGCTCATAAATGCTCAGTTATGATTTAGATCCCAGATTTTTGCTTAAAGGTCTCAATTGCTTTGTTAAACTTTCAAAACTGTCACATAAGGGGTGTTTGGTTTAGGGTGATAGACTGTGTTTGAGTTGTTTGTTGGTAGTAAGATAAGCTCAGTCATTCTCCATTAGGCTAACTTAGACCACTTTAGGCATCAAGTTAGTTGGTATAACAGCCAAAAGTCAAAATCATCACCCATTACCCCTTATATTTGTTTCTGTGGGACTGTACCTTAGTTAGCTGTTAGGATTAGGGTACCTTGGGTTTAATTTCATGTTAAATTAGCTTTATACTTCATATAGAGTAAGGTTTGATCAGTGGAAAATCACTTTAGTCAATTTAGGTTAATATCTAAAAAGTCAAATTGTTCAATAACTGATTAATGGGACAGGTTTCTAGTGAATTCGTAGGGTGTAATTTGTTTAGAAACTAGTAAAAGATTGTTGATTTCCCACCTATGGTAGCTTGTCTTTCATTATCAAAAAGGAATTTGGAAATCAATTAGTCACTCGAAATTGCCTCCAAAGTCACCATTTTGACCTTGCCCTTCCCCTGCACTCAGGTTGTTGTAAAGTTTCATTTGAATCTCAATTGGTCAAATCCTAATCTCAGGTTGTAATTCTAGTTGTTTTTTAAAGACTCTTAGGTGGTAACTAGATTTCAGTAGTTAGGATCCATTCTGAGCTTGTCGGATAGCTTATTTGAGGGCTTATTTCAGGCCGCTTGCCTTGTTTCTGCTGCTGCTATTTCAGCTGAGATTGTGGATTTTCATTCAACTTCTTGTTGTTCATATAAATGATTGTTGTCCTAGTCGTATAATCTTTGGTAGTATAATCCTTCTTTGTAAAAGAATTGCTTGTGTTGGAATTTTAGAATCTGCATACCAAAAGAATCAAAGGAAAACTAAAAAAAAAATATTTTTACAAAAAGTTTGTTGGTCAGAATCGAACCTGGGTCACCCAGTTCACAAAACCACTCACATACCACGCGCCCTTGGGTCTTGTTTCAGTAATGGTTTGCAAAATTAAATATTTAACCCTTGTTGATTGTTTGGCTTAAATTAAGCTTAACAGCTTTTGTGTGCTTATTATCTGCTTAATTGCTACTTTTCCCAGCTTTTTGTATTTTTCTCAAACTGAGATTTACTTTTAGTATTTATTGAAAAAGTTTTAGATTTTTCGGCCTTGTAATTTAATTATTAGAATTTATTTTAGTTTAATTAGTTTTTAATTCGTAATAAATACAATTTTTGTTAAAATATTAATTTTCTTTTTTTTCAAAATTTTCTTTTGTCATTTAGTGCGTAAGAAAATTATTTGGAAACTCGTAGAACTCGCGTAGCTCAAAATTCACGTTTTTATTTGCGCATTGACGTTTATTTAGAATAAACGTCACGTTTATGTGAAATTCGTGATTTTTAGGATTCCCGATACCTATTTTTGTTTCCCGTAGCATTTAGGGTTGTTTTAAATAGTTCTTAGCATTCGTTAGTTTAATTTTCCATTTAGGTTACATTTTCGTTCGTTAATTCGTAATTTTCGTTAATTTAACGTATTACAAAACCAAATAACCTTTCCAATCATACAAGATTTTAATCCCAATCTCACTCGAAGCTTTCCATTCACACCTCGTTGGGGTACGACCCGGGAAATCACTTCCCGGTCTCACAATTTGAATATCACTTTCACAAGTTTTGCGGGGTAATCGTTTTCCTAAACGGTTTACTCGTATTACTTCACGATTATTTGTCTCACGACAAATTGTTGATATTTTGATAAAATTGTTGTTTGCACACACCAAAACACAACGAACCAATCACTTGAAACACCTCCAATGCTAACACCTGGGAACTATGTTCAGTGGTTAAGTCGATTCTTATGATTCCTTGAACTTAAGAAACCCCATGGGAAATACTTGAAACAAGTGATACTTGAAGGACCATTTGAGTGGCCAACTAGAATTGAAAGTGGTGATCCATCTGCTGATCCTCCATGGGCTCCTGTAGAAAAACCCGTTCCAGAATCTCAACTCACAGAAGATCAGAAACTACATCGTGAAGTTGATGAATATGCAATGGCCTATATACTTCAAGGAATACCAAATCCAATTTATCGAAGTGTTGATGCTCAGAAAACGGCTAAAGCTATGTGGGAACATGTTCATCTCCTAATGGAAGGCACTCAATTGAACAAAGGTGATATGGAATCCAAACTATGCATGGAATACACTAACATCTCAATTGAACCAGGGGAGTCACTTGAATCCTATTATCATCGTTTCACTAATGTGGTAAATGATTTGGAACGACACAAAATCACAGTACCAAGGATCGCAGTGAACTACAAATTCGTCGGTAGTCTTGGTCCGGATTGGCAAAAGTATGTGACATTCGTTCATCAAACCAAAAATCTTCATGATGCACCGTATGGCTTGTTGTATGATTTTCTGAAACACCATGAACCTGAAGTGGAGAAAGATCGTGCTCTTCGAGGAGGTTACTTACCACCACCAACACCAAATTCTTTGGCACTTGTAGCTCAATCTCAGTATACTCCACCTCCAATGTCAAATCATGCTTATGTTCAAGAACAGAATTACTTCAGCTACCCACAACCTACAACTCCAAATCAGATGATCCCATATGATTCTTCACAACAATCTAATCAACCTGTTCCCTATGAAAACAGTGAGTCAATGTACTACTCTAATTCTAATGACGATGAAGATGATGAATTCAATACGTTGAATCAAGGACTTGCTCTCATTGCTCGTGCCTTCAGCAAATTCTCAAACAAGACAAACAACCGTCTTCGCTCTTCATCAAACACTAGGAATCAAGCTGTCATTCAAGATGGGAGGGTTGAGATACAGAATCGAAATTATGGATGATCAGGTGGTTATTCGGGAAATTCTGGAAATGAACAAAGGTTCAAAAATAATGGAGGGTTCAGAAACAACTCTGGTGCTACTCAGAAAAGGAATGAAAGTGTTGCAACTGGGAATCTAACTCTGGGAATGCAGTATGGTGCTACAACTGCAATGAGAAAGGTCATATTGCAACAGCATGTCCAAAACCGAGAACTCGGGGCAGTAAGTTTCACAAGCAGGCATTACTCATGGCTCTCAAAGATGAAAAGGAAGAACATTTCACTGAGCAGGAGAACAGCTTCATGGCAAATGCGTACAACGATGATGACATGGAAGATCTGGAAGCAAATGCAGCTGTGATGCTTATGGCCAACATACAGGAACTTCATATGAATGATTCAGGCCCAGTGTATGACACTGATGGCTTGTCTCAGGTACATGATCTTAATACGTGCCTAATACATGAAATAGCATCACCCTCTGCTTCTAAATCAGATAAGGCACAAGTTGTTCCATCTAACTCATCTTTATCTTCTCAAGAAGATGAACAAATGAAGACAATTGTTACATTTGATGATGACACAGTTGTTTCATTTGATGATCATATTGAGAATGATAAACATGATCATGTAGAACAACATGAACCATTGTTTGATCCAGACCCTGACCTTAAATTGTTGTCTAAACAACTGAATGCTCAACAATTGCAAATAATGAAATGCAATGAGAAAAATAAAGCTTTAAAAGAAACAAATAAGTCACTTACAAGAGACATTGAGTGTTATAAAATACAATTTTAAAATCTGGAACACAAGGTTAAACATGAAAAAAGTTTTGAAAAAGCTTTTCAAGAATATTACAATAAAGAACAAGATCTTCAATACAAAATGCAAGATTTAATTGAGTCAAATGGAAAGTTGATTTCAAAACTTGAAAATGATAAGTGTGAACTTCAAAAACAGGTTGAACAACTTCAAAAAGAACTTTCAAAAACACAAACAGAGTTTTCAATTTGCAAAAAGGATTTTTATGAACATAAAGTGCGAAAAAGGAAATATGAAGAAAAATAAATATATGAAATTGTCGATCTAGAAAAACAACTTAAAGAATTTCATAATGTTGTTTATAAAACCGGGGGCTCTGTAACAACAATTCAAAATTTTACTTTAAAACCGAGACCCGATAAAGGTTTTGCACTTGGTGATTACAAATCAATGTTTCTTCCCAAAGCGTTCAAAGAAAATCCTAAAATTTACAGTATGGAATATATGCGTGATGATACGATTGTGCGTACTATTGTTTATGATACTGAGGAAGAGGAAGAACTTGAAGAAGAGAGTCGATCAAAAAGAGTCAAGTTGAATATTGGAAACCATATGATTATTCAAAACTCCTCACATTTCTAAATATTTTGTTCCTAAAAAGGAAATACCTGAGAAATCTTGGTTTGTCACTGAGTCATATGTTTCATCTTCCAATACGGCTCCTGTCCAAACTGTGGCACAATTAAATGGTCCTTTACCATCTTCTGGTGAAGTTACACCTTTACCAAAAAGTTGTCGTGTTTTAAATTATTTTAAAACTTTTATGGAAGACATCGAAATTTTGGAGGAAACAATTGAACGTAATTCATAAATAAAAATTGAAACTTTTCAATACGCTTACGAGCGAGAAAAGAGAGATATTTTTCAAAAACAAATGTTGCCAATCGTTCAACATCTCCGTCATTGTGCTACAAGTTGGGAACAGGAACTTCAAAAAGAAGTCAAATCAATGATAAACGTTTTCAAATCAAATGAAAATGCGATTTTGGTTCAAAAGCATAGAAACAGAGTTTTGAAAACTGATGCCGATCGACTCTTGGAAAAAGTTCGCAATGCTGATATTTTGTCTATTATCATGAATGATCTCTATAATATGCTTGTGGAAGATCACTGTGCTGATAATGATTTGCTGAACACCGAAATTGAGACATTAAAACAAGAAAATGATAAAATGAGGAAAAACAATGATGATGTGAGAAAATAATTTTCAAAAGAAATTTGTCAACTCAAACAAATGCTTGAATGGTGTCAAGCTCAAAGTCTTGAACTGGAATTGCAACTTCAAAGTCAAAATGTTTCAAAATCTTGTTAGATTTGCAAAAACAATGAGTCTTTAAAAAATAAATGTCTTCAATATGAAAAGGAAATTGAAAATTGCAAATTGACAATGCTGAATGGGAACAAAACCGGATTGATATTGCACACTGCAATAGAAAACTTGAGTCTGATATTCAGGATAAAAACCACATCATCATTGAATTAAAAGAGAAAATTAAGCAACTTCAAAAAGGAAAGTTTGTTTACACCACTGTGATAGCATCAGAATTGTACCAATTAGACAAAACTGATAAGGGAAATGATGTTCAAAACACTAATGTTGACCCTTCCACTTCCACAAGACTAGTCTCCACTAATAGCGTTAGCAGACCCAAGCGAAAACTTAACAAGAAGAATAGGATCTTGCAACGTAAAAGAGGAACACTAGAAGCTCAAGAAGTAGAAGATCAACTTAGGAATTCGAATAAAACTCATGTTGCATCTGATTTAGATTCTAATCTAGCAAATTGTAATCAAAATTTCAATGTAACAAATGATGAACCTTTGAATGTTTTGAATATTAATGCATCTTGTGTGTTTTGTCGTAAAAGTGTATCATCTGGTGATCACGCAAAATGTGTAGCTAATTCTCTCTTAAATCGTCATAAGAAATGTTGGACAGGCATTCCTTCTAGGCCCACTATTGCCTCTAAGTCAATATTAGGAACAAATCTAGGAACAAGCCCAAAACTAGTGAGTTCACCAAAAAGAAAGCGAGAACTAGTTGGAATTAGCAATGTTGGTTACAATATAAACCAGAATTTAAATGGATTCCTAAATTATTGAATAAGTGTGCTTTTAACCAACAGGAACCCACACTTTCTTTGGGTTCCACCCTTACTTCTGTTCCATCTTTGTCGTCTTCTTGTGATGCAGGTGGTGCAGATTGTTCTCTGGATTGTTGATAGCGGATGCACCCGACATATGACAGGCAATCTCAATCTGTTAGTCAACTTTGTCTCAAAGTTTATCGGAACTGTCAGATTCGGGAACGATCATTACGCTCTAATTATGGGATATGTTGACTATGTAAGTGGGAACATTGAAATCAGTCGTGTTTATTATGTGGAAGGCTTAGGTCACAACCTTTTTTCAATCGGTCAATTTTTTGATGGGGATTTAGAAGTAGCATTTCGTGAGAAAACTTGTTTCGTTCGTGACTTACAAGGAAATGATCTAATGTCCGGCTCACGTGGCTCTAATCTTTATACAATATCGATGTCAGATATGATTGCTTCATCTCCGATATGTCTTCTCTCCAAAGCAGAATCGACTAAATCTTGGTTATGGCATAAATGTCTTTCGCACTTGAATTTCAAAACTATGACTGAACTTGCTCCTCATAAACTTGTTGATGGTTTTCCAAGATTCCGTTTTACCAAAGATCACTTATGTTCGGCCTGTGAACAAGGAAAAAGTACTCGAGCTCATTTTCCTTAAAAAACCGAGCACAGTACGAATCATGTTTTACAATTGCTTCATATGGATTTATGTGGCCCGATGCGTGTTCAAAGTATCAACGGTAAACACTACATACTTGTAATTGTTGATGACTACTCCAGATGGACTTGGGTTTATTTTCTTCGAAGTAAAGATCAAGCTCCTTAAATGATCATCACCTTTCTCACTAAAATTCAAGTTCAGTTACGCAACACGGTCTAAATGGTCATAACTGACAATGGTACAGAATTTAAGAATCAGACTCTTCGGTCGTATTTTGAGAAAGTGGGAATTGAACATCAAACATCTATTGCACGAAGCCCAGAACAGAATGGAGTTGTTGAAAGACGCAACAGGACGTTAGTGGAAGCTGCAAGAACCATGTTGATTAAGGCTCAATTACCAGATTACTTATGGGCGGAAGCTGTTTCAACTGCATGTTACACCCAAAACCGTTGCATGATCACAAAACGCCATCGCAAAATACCTTATCAACTTGTTCATAAAAGAAAACCAAACATCGATTACTTTCATGTATTTGGAGCACTTTGTTATCCGAAAAATTATCGTGATGATTTAGGTAAACTTAAAGCAAAGGCTGACATCGGAGTGTTCGTAGGATATTGTGAAAATTCCAAAGGCTTTCGGATATGGAATCGTCGTACAAGAGAAATTCAAGAAACTATTCATGCTAATTTTGATGAAATCACACAAATGGATTCTAAGCAAAACAGCTTAGGACCCGAATCCAACCGTCTTAACTTTCCAGACTCTTCGGCTAAACCATTGCCTCTCAACCGCAAAGAATTGGAAACCCTGTTTGCTCCACTGTTTGATGATACAATTGTATACCGTTCTTCTGAGGTCTCACCAATTTCTGCTACACAACCTGAAAATATTCAAGTACCTGACTCACCTCAACAAACAACAACAACTGTTGAGAAAGACGTTTCTCCAATTGCATCTCCCATAACAGCAAAACAAACCGCTTCCAACTCACGACAATCAGCTGAAGATCCTACACCACAATCAGTTCCACAACCCGTAGAGTATGATCCAAATGCGTTCTTTAACCCGTTTGCACCGGCTTCAACATTTCCTGAAAGAGCTGAGTCATCCACACGCTATTTGGATCCTGCTAACATGCGAGATACCTATCAACTACACCCTTTGACACACAAATGGACTCGAGATCAACCCTTAGTTCAAATTATTGGCCATCCAGATGCACCAATCATGACGAGACAACGGCTTCACACAGATGGTGAAACTTGCATCTATGCACTCACAGTTTGTCAAGAAGAACCAAAGAACATTAAGGAAGCAATGACTTATGACAACTGGATTGAATCTATGCAAGAGGAATTTTAGCAATTCAAAAGATTTGAAGTTTGGGAATTAGTTGAAAGACCTGACGGAGTCTTTGTCATTCTGCTAAAATGGATTTGGAAAAACAAACTGGATGCAGAGGGCACTGTCATACGTAACAAATCACGCTTGGTAGCTAAAGGATACTTCTAAGAAGAAGGAATTGATTTTGAAGAATCTTTTGCTCCAGTTGCTAGACTTGAAGCTGTTCGGATCTTTCTGGCATATGCTGCTCATAGGAACATGGTTGTTTATCAAATGGATGTGAAAACGGAATTTCTGAATGGTGAACTCCGTGAAGTGGTCTATGTCAGCCAACCAGAAGGCTTCGTTGATCCTGAGCATCCCAATCACGTTTATAGACTCAAAAAGGCTCTTTACGGACTCAAGCAAGCCCCCAAGGGCGTGGTATGACAAACTATCTGCTTTCTTGCTGGCCAATAAATTTTCTAAAGGTTCGGTGGATCCAACATTATTTACAAAAACATAAGGGGTGGACTTACTAATTGTTCAAATATATGTCGATGACATTATTTTTGCTTCAACAAACAGAAGTTACTCAAATGATTTTGCAAATTTAATGAAAGAAAATTTTGAAATGTCCATGATGGGTGAACTTTTGTTCTTTTTAGGACTACAAGTTCATCAATCACCCCGTGGAATTTTTCTAAATCAGTCCAAATATGCTTTAGAAATTTTAAAGAAACATGGAATGATGAGTTGTGATACTTATAATACACCAATGGCCTATTCCACAAAACTAGATGCTGATCTACATGGGACTCCGGTTGACCCCACCAAATACCGAAGTATTATTGGGTCACTCATGTATCTCACCGCTAGTAGACCTGATATAGTATTTGCTGTCTACATGTGTTCTCGTTATCAGTCCAAACCAACTAAAAGGCACCTCAATGAGGCTAAAAGAATCCTTCGTTACATAAAGGGAACCATTAACTTGGGTATCTGGTATCCGAAGGATTCTGGTTTTGAACTAATTGCTTTTTCAGACGCCGAACATGCAGGATGTTGATGCGTGGAAATTGCACCAGGCTTTACCTCTCGAGGGATCTCGAGAAGCTTACAACCCCCACCAGGCAGTGTACCTGATCGTTGTAGTATAGTATAGTGACAAGTACCGGGGGATTGATCGTTCAACTTAGGAATAGTGTCGCTAGGATTAGAAAACCTAAAGACTAGGTCTAGAGATGAGGGATGATTCTTTTTGTATTTTTATATTTTATGAAAGCAAATAAAAATCTCGGTTTTTAGAGGAGTAGGCGGAATTAGTTGCTAATCAACTAACCCACTTACTAAGATGCAATCAAAATAAAATACTAAAAATGAAAATAAACTAAATTAAGATAGTGGTGTGAGCAATATATGGGAGAATTGTGTTTACTTAGATTTCACTACTCCCTAGATATGTTTTACAGGTTAATTACTTGTTACAGTTGCGTGGATGACGGATTGTATTCCTTAATACCATTCATGGGGTGGCATACTTACTTCCCCAATCCTATAAGCTCCTACTTCACTCCTATGTCGAGCCGGCTAAGAAGCTCCTAACATGGGATCACTAGAATTCGCTCATTGTTGGATCGATATACTCTAACCAAACTACTTTGTAGCTTGTAACGGTTTAACAATATTGAGTAAACTCAACACTATTAATATTGAAACACTGTTTTACTTTGTAAAGTATGCGGAATCTACTAACACAAAGCTTAAGAAGAACTTTTATATTAATCAAACTTTGAACCTGCTTTATTACACAGATTCACTAACAATCCCTAACTACTTTATCAACTTTGATCGACTTCTAAACGTATCTAAGACTTGTAAAACTTATATCGACTAATACCTCTTAAGGCTCTTTATATAGATAACCTTAAGTCGGTTTACAACATGTAATCCTTGAACGACAAGTTATTATCCTTAACTAATTCTATAATATTCTTTTAATATTACACATTAATCCTTATCTAATATTGCACATTGATCCTTGTTTCCTTTGAAGTACATTAAGCATTCAGCAATAGTAGCAGTACTTTGACTTTATTCTTCAGCAGTACTTTGACTTTATTCTTCATGCAGCAGTACTTTGACATCCAGAAGTACTTTTGATATTTCATATCCCAACAATCCTCCACTAACTTGAACTCTACTTGCTTGATTTCAAGTTTCTTTGTTATCTTCAATCTTCAAATCTTTAATTATTCAGAGAGATTGTTTCTTTATTCCTTTTTCTTCTATCTGTCATCTGTCAAAGTACTCTTCATCAGCATCATAATATCCATGATATCTTCTCAGCAACTCAGCAACATTTTGGTACAAAGATCATCAAATCTTAAAAGTTTCATACTATTCTCATCACTTCCAGGTGTGTTAACTCCTGTGAGAGGTGAATCATTGAAAATTATGATTTTTAGCAAATCATCAGCTATCAGCGGATTTGATTTGTCTTTACCAATAGCCATTTGCTTTGGACTAGCCAACTCTTAATCACTTGGAGTATGGTGAGTTGATAACCATATAGTTTTTGGTAAACTATCAACCATCAACAGATTTGATTATCACATCAGAGCCGTACCCTCATGATGAGTCAAACTCTTTCTTGTCTGTTAAACATGGTGAGTTGATTACCATTTGTTGTGCAGTATAAATACTAACACCATGTGTTTCTTTTCAAATCCTCTTTTCTTTTAAACATCAAAACATTTTATTTTTATTTTAAAGGACTTATACTGGTTTATATCAGCAAGCAGTACTTTGATAAAGTACTGTTTGTCCTTGCAGTGCTTTGAAAAATACTTTATTTTACAAAACAAATCATACCAGTATTATGCAATATTATTCTTCAGACTTGACCCATCTGATAAATAGCTTGATAACATCCAAAGCTACTTCAGATTCATCTTCAAGTTCCATTTCATGATCCAGCATTCTGAGCATAATTTCTCTGATCAATGGATATCTTCTCTCAGCCAACATGTGAATCATGGTACCATCTTCCATCTCTAGTGTATGAAATCCTGATGACTCAAAGAATCTCCATCTTGTAATTTCCCAATTCTCTTGATCATTCCAGAGAGAATCAACACTTGTTTCTTCAGTATCCCAGATGGTAATTAAATCTCCAAGCAAAACTAATCCCACTCCTGAAGCTTCAATCTCTGCATAGTATGTCTGTACTTGCACATATAAGTCATAAAGATCTTCCCTTGTAATACAGTGCAATAAATCCCATAACATATTAAATGTTGTGAAGCTTTCATCTTCTCTGTGGATCATAAAATAATTTCCCTCTCTTGATTCAACCACATAAAATGAAATTATCTTGGACTTCTTTCCAGAATCTTCAATCCTTTTGTTCTCAAAATCAACAACTCTGAAGTAATTTCTGAGTTCATCAACTGTATCTTCATGAACTAACTTCAGCCTTTTTGTCAGTTGATCATCTTCAGATAATTTCTTTCTTTTCAATCTCCTTTGCTCATCTTCTTCCTTTCTGATATCTTCTAATTTCTTATTTCTATCAACTTCCATGGGCATAAAGCTTTCTACTTCTCTTCTGATATCTTCTTGTACTTTATCCCACAGAGCTTTCACTTCTGGATACCTTTTCAAATGCAAATTCTTGTATCCCTTCTTTCTTAAGAACTGTATCATCCAATTTCTTTCCTGAGCTTTAGTCATTGGCTTCTTGGTAAGTGGCCTACTGACTTCTTCCAAATACTCAGCATCATATTCGGCTTGTTGCTTTCTAGCAAGCTCTAAATCATCCACAGTTTCTAATTCTCTAATCTGAGCAATAGAAAATTTCTTCTTCTTCTTCTTAGTATCTTTCTGAACCATTATCCCTTTCCCTTTATCTTTTGGATCTAGTTTTTCTGATTCAGAAGTACTTTCATCATCTTTTTGTGCAGGCTCAGAGATATGTATTCCTCCAGTAGGTCTCCTTAAATTCATCATAACTTGAGCAATTGTTTCATCATCACTTGCAGTATGTACTCTTTCTTCTTCTTGCTGTATAAAAGTGGAAGGACCAGCTTCATCATCATACTGCTTTGTAGAAGTTCCAGCAGCAGTGACTCCACTTTCATCAATATGTCTAGAAGAAGTACCTTGCTCATCAGTATCTTGCAGACTTATGTTTTCTGCAGCAGTACTTTGAATAACAACACTTTGAATGTTCTGTGCATCTACATCCTGCTTAACTTTTTCTTGCTCATCATCTTTTTGCTCACTCTCTTTCTCTTCTTGTGCAATATTCATATCTTCTTCAACATAACTTTCTGGTTCAAAAATCTTTGGACTTTCTGGATATTGCCACAAATGAGCATCTTCTGAATATTTTACTTCAGCATCATCTTTATCCAAATTCTTATCTTGATTCCTCCCCAATTTGGTAAATGATGACCTTTTATGCTTCTTCTTGGATTTAGAAGACTTCTTTGAAGATTTGTACTTTGGCTTCTGAGACTGCTTTTTTTCTTTCACATAAAGCCTTAAATTCTGAACAAGAGGCCAAACAAATTTCTTCAATCTTCTAAACTTCTTTCTTAGCTTTTTGATTTCTGCAGCTTGAGCATTAACAGTTGACTTCATCTTCTCCAATTCTTGAGCCAAATCAGAAGTACTCTTAGTACCTGCAATTCCCTCATCTCCTCCAGGTGTTTGAAGCCCACCTGTGGAAGTATAGTCATTGGGAGTAAGTACTTGTGAATCCTCTGAAGCAGTACCTTGAGGATCAGTAATTTGTGGAGAAGTACCTTGAGCAGAAACAGGTGTATCCAAAGAATCTGTCATTGAGGGAGTCCTTTCACTTGAAACAACATGCTGAGGAGAAACAATAGGTGGTGTGGGGGTCTGTACTGAAGCAGAATGCTCAGCAGAATCAGATTGAGCACTAGTATTAGAATGTGTAGAACCACTATTGTCTTCTTCATCCCTAACAGCTTGAGCTACTTCTAACATATAAGCATTAAGAGGTGTATTCCTACCCGAAAAATTAACTCCCTTATTTGACATAAAAGTGAAAACTTTAGGTTGCATCCTAATAGTAGGTACATAATCCTGAGGTTTAGGTATACCATCTAGTGGATTCTCTAAAAGCAATTGAACAAACCTAGGATACATAAGAAAAGATTTTCTAGCCTTAATATGAGTAAGCATACCTTCAAGGATCATGTATGAGAAATTAAAAGGCTGATTGGTAATAAGACCAACAAAAGCAGAAGCTATGGAATGGCTAAACTGATCCCAAGCAGTACTCTTTGGACTCAAAAAGTGTAACAAAACATGAATAAGAAATTTCCAATGAGGACTAACCATAGCCTTCTGAAAAGTAAGCTTAGTCAAAGAACCTTCATACCCAATATCTCTGAGTGTGTTCCAAACTTCTTGTTTCCCAAACAAAACAGAGCCTCCTTCATCATCAAATAACAGAACCTCCCTAATTGAAGGTTCTGTAACGCGTATAGCTCTCCCAGCAACTGTAGCAGTAATGATATCCTCTCCATCTTCAACCTGTGACCTTGTTGTATCCCAAAAAGCTTGAATCCAAGGTCCAATAATCTCAGGGTTTACCAGGATGGAGTAACAGATGTTGGTACCAGTGAGAAAGTCAATAATACCATGAAAATCAAGGTTATATTGGGTTTTCTTAAGGTTTGCGATCATGTTGTGTTTGGTGTTGGTACGTCGATTAGCCATGATGATTAGGGTTAGAGTGAGAAAAGTGAGGATCGATGCAAAGTAGGGATGAGTTTATATAACAAGAAAGGTGAATAAGGTGAATAAAAAGAAAAGATATGAGGTTGTTATATAAGGATAAGATTTCAAAAAATCATGGTTAATTAATGATTTTACCGTTATTTTTGGAAGTAAATATCCCCACATCTTTCAAAAGGTTGTTAGCCGCAAATCTGACCGTTGGAACAGTATCTGACATATCAGCGAACCCCTTAATAGCACCAAGCAGTACTTTCCATAAAATATGGTGCAGTACTTTCCGTTATAAGCTCACACAGTATATTGACCAAAGTACTTTCCCACAAAAAAATCTTGAATGTTGACCATTTGACCAAAATATCTTTGAAAGTCACCCTTATTAATGACTATCTCCCCAAATTAAATCCCAAAGCTACCAAGGTAAGTGAACTTCAATATACTTCATTAAATGCCCATTACCTTTACCTTGCTTATAAAAGCAACGTTATCAACAACTTGAAAACACCATAACTTTCTTTAACACAAAAACTAGTAAACAAAATGAGTCACATTCCAATTGTAAACATCTCTTCAGACTCAGATGGCACCACAGATTCAGAGATAAGTTACTACTCTGATTCTGAGTTTGAAGATCCAGGATGGTTAGATTATTTTCCACCCCATGTACAATGGATGGGTCTCCAAGAATCTTCATCAACAATGAGTGTTGCCAACTCTACCATAACTGATGCAGGAAGTACTACCAGCAAAAAGCCCAAAAGGAAGAAAGTTGTTCCTGGTTCATCTCTGGCTAATGAGCTTCCACAAGCTTTGACTCAAGCCCTGGAATCAGCTATACAAAACATGAAGTGGCCTGCTCCAAGGAAAGAAAGACCTCCCAAACAGGTTCTTGGCCTGGCTTGCCCAAGAAAACAGGCTTCTTTTGATGACAAGAGAAGGACTGCTCAAAAGGGAAAACAAAGCTATGAGGGCAAGGGAAAAAGGCCTATGGAGTAGGTGTGTGGAGCTTGTTAGTAGGTTGATGTAGTCTTGTGTTTGTGTTGTCTTTGCTGTGTCTGTATCTGTAACTTGAAAACAAGAATGGTGATGTACTCTGAATGGTGGTTGTAAGAACTTTGTTGAATAATGAATAAAATCCCGTCTTTTGAATGATACATGTAGCCTCCCCTCAAATAATGGCTAACTAATAACTACTTATGCCTCCCCTCAAAAATAGCTTACATATTAATCATGCCAATACTCACAACAAAAAAAGTAAATCTTGAAACATCAAAGCCCTTTGTGAGTAGATCTGCTACATTATCATCAGTATGAACTTTAACCACATTGATAAGCCTTTGTTCATAGCAATCTCTTATAAAGTGATGTCTAATCTGAATGTGCTTGGTCTTGGAATGATAGACTGGATTCTTGACAATACAGATGGTACTCTCATTATCAATGTTGATAGGAGTATTCTTGAAATTGAATCCATAATCCAAAAGTTGATTCTGTAACCAAAGTACTTGTGCACAACAACTTGCAGCAGCTACATACTCTGCTTCTGTGGAAGAAGTTGCTGCAATTGTTTGCTTCTTACATTGCCATGACACTAATCTGCTTCCAAGATACTGGCATCCTCCAGTTGTGGACCTTCTGTCATAGTTATCTCCAGCATAATCACTGTTTGAAAAGGCATGGAGATGGAAAGGTGAATCCCTAGGATACCATAATCCTAGCTTAGGTTGTTGCCTAAGATACCTGAAAATCCTCTTGACAGCATTCAAGTGAGATACTTTTGGATTAACTTGATGTCTTGCACATAAGCTCACAGCAAAAGTAATATCAGGTCTTGATGCAGTTAAATACATAAGACATCCAATCATAGACCTGTATAGTGTGACATCAACATCTTCTCCATCTTCATCTTTTCCCAAAGGTTTGTTAGTATCCACTGGTGTAGATGTAGGCCTAACAGTTGTGAAAGTGAATCTCTTAAGAATATCTGCAACATACTTATCTTGACAAATATAAATTCCACTGCTTGACTGTTGCACTTGAAGTCCTAAGAAAAATGTTAATTCTCCCATGGAACTCATCTGAAACTCTTTTTGCATAAGATCTTCAAATTCCTTCACCATAGATTGCTTAGTAGCACCAAAAATAATATCATCTACATACACTTGAACTAGCATGATATCCTTCTTATCTCTCTTGATAAACAAAGTCTTGTCAATAGCTCATCTTCTATAACTATGTTGCAGTAGAAAATTGGAAAGCCTTTCATACCATGCTCTTGGAGCTTGATGAAGGCCATAAAGAGCCTTTATTACCTTGTAGACTTTGGTTGGGTGTGCAGGGTCTTCAAAACCAGGAGGCTGTTTGACATAAACTTCTTATGTGATTTTGCCATATAGAAAAGCACTTTTAACATCCATCTGATATACAGGGAATCCCATATAAGATGCAAAAGCCAAAAATAGCCTGATGGCTTCAAGCCTTGCCACAGGAGCAAAAACTTCATCATAGTCTACTCCTTCTTCCTGTCTATATCCTTGTGCCACTAACCTTGCCTTGTTCTTTATAACATTCCCTCTTTCATCTCTTTTTACTCTGAAGACCCATTTAGTGCCAATAAGTTTCTTTCCATCAGGTAAATCACATAATACCCACACTTCTTGAAGTTTAAAATGTAGGAGTTCTTCTTGCATAGCTTCCACCCAACTTTCCTTGGCTAATGCTTGTTTGATATTCTTGGGCTCTTCCTGAGATAGAAAACAAGCAAATAAACATAACTTCTAATCCTTGTGATTCACCCTGTTTTGCTTGTAGATAAAACTAAGTAAAGAAGTATGTTGTTGAGACATATTCTTAGCCTTAGTCCTTGTGAGCACCCCTGAAGCTGAGGGTCCAATTATGTTGGTAACATGATGAGTTTTATGAATTATGAGAGTAGGAGTTGGTGGAACTTCAAGATTATCTTCCAAATTAGTTATATCAGGATCTTCATTAGAATTTGAGAAAATGCCTTCTTGATCCAATTCATCATCAGTGTCTTCTAAAGTAATTGTGTTTGGATCAGCAGTATCTTCTAAGTCAGGCATATTTGAATCATTAACAGCATCAGTATTTATCCAATTTGAAGTATTCAAAGGTTGAAAAGTACTTTCAAATGGATTAGCAGTATTTTGGGGTAAAGTACTGGCTGTTTCTTTTGTCTTCTTCTTTTCTGCTTCATAAGCTCTCCTCTGTTCATCATCATACGATTTAGCCATTGTTTCTTGAAAAAGCATTCTAGAAAGTTCATCTTGAATGGCTTGATCTTCTGCAGATACTGGTATTTGTGGTGGAACAGTACTTTGAGGATCAACAGTACTGTTAGGTTTAGCAGTATCTTGAGGCTCAGAAGTACTTTTCTTCTCATCAGTGGCATTATCTTTGGGCACATCTTCAGATCTTAAATTAACATCATGAACAATGTATTGTGCTTCTACTTCAGTGGGAGCAGCTTGATTTTCTTCCCTTACAGGTACATAATTCATTGATGAAGACATTAAATCAAGATCAAACATTCAATCAGGACCTTTTCCTTTAGAATTCTCTTGTTCTTCCAAGAAATCAACATGAAGACATTCTTGAACCTTCTTGGTAGCCCTATTGTACACTCTGAATCCTTTGCTATTTGTACAATATCCCAATAAATATCCTTCATCTGACTTCCCATCAAACTTGCCCAAATTATCAGCAGTATTTAAGATGGTTAGGGGACATCCAAAAGGTTTCATAAACTTAATGCTTGGCTTCTTTCCCATGAGTAACTCATAAGGTGTCTTCATTTGAGGTTTAGTCACTGATACTCTATTCAATACATAACAGGCAGCACTTACAGCTTCAGCCCAGAATGGAACAGGTAGTTGAGAGTCTGCAAGCATTGTCCTAGCTGCTTCTATAAGAGTTCTATTCTTTCTTTCTGCAACTCCATTTTGTTGTGGAGTTCTTGCAATACTGAACTCTCTTTTAATTCCTTTCTTGGCACAAAATTCATCCATAAGCTGATTCTTGAACTCAGTCCCATTATCACATCTAATGCCTCTAACCTTGAGTCTTAACTGATTTTCAAGTGCTATTATAAGGTCATGAATAGCATCAAAAGTTTCATCTTTAAAACATAAGAAAAAGACCCAACTAAATCTGCTACAGTCATCTGTTACAACCAAGCAGTACTTCTTCTTGTTCAGACTAACAACTGAAACATGTCCAAACAGATCCATGTGCAGCAATTCCAAAGGCTTTCTAATGGTTTTCTCATCAATCTTCTTACAAGAAGCCTTGTGCTGTTTACCCTTCTTACAAGCAAGACATGAGTGATCATTCTTGAATGTCTTAGAAGGTAAACCTCTAACTAAATTACCTCTGACCAGCTTATTGATGTTTTTGAAATTTACATGTCCCAATCTTCTGTGCCATTGATGTGCTTCTTCCATAGATGCTCTTGCAATCAAACATGTTGCTCTTTCAGCAGAATTTACATTTTTTAAGTCTATGCTGTACACATCATTAGTTCTTGGTGCTCTCAGCAACACCAAGTTTCTATCTTCTAACTTGAAATCAGGAGAAAGTATAAGACATTCTGTGTCAAAGAATAACATAGGGTACTTCTTATCACAAATCTGAGAGACTGACAAAAGATTGAATTTGAGCTCCTTGACATATCTAACATCTTCAAAATCAATGTTTCCTGCCTTGATAGTTCCTTTGTCAGTTATTCTTCCTCCATCAGGATCATTCCCAAATGCAACTTTTCCTCCAAAATAAGCTTTAAAATCTGACAAGATCTCCTTTTCTCCTGTCATACTGCCAGAGCAACCACTATCTACAATAAGATGATCTTTAAGCTCCTCCTCTGGGTTGCCCTGCATTCACATGAAAAAGGTTAGTTATTTTTAGGAACCCAAGCCATTACTGACTTGTGTTCCCCTTGTGGAGTGACATACTCAAAATTTTTGAGTATGTAATCACCACTGTCTTTGAAAGCATGATCAAGAATTGAGGTTTTTGTTTCCAAAACTGTTGGTTTTTCAAGATCAATTGTCCCCTTTTCACCCTTAACCTCTGAAAGTACTGGTTTTACCCCAGCAGTACTTTCTTTCTTAACCCATTTAGTTGTAACTTTAGGAGTTGGGTTCTGTATCCTAACATCTTTTCTTGTGTTGTAAGGCTTTCAAGGGTTGTAATGATTGTACCTCCTAGATCTTACACTTGAGTGTTTGCTAGAAACATTAGGGAACTTTCTATCAGTACTTTGTGAAGGTACTGAGGGTTTGGAGTATGACCTTTTCTGATGAGGGTACCTATAGTCTTTTGAGAAATTACTATGGTTGACCCTATTTGTATAGTTCCAAACTGGTTTGTTGTCCCTTGGCTTATTCTCCCTATGACTTGGTTGTGCAGTTTTGGTCTTTGGATATTTACTTAGGTATTTTGAATGATAATCACAGTCTTTAATCAAATGATGGGGACTATAACAAACATAACAGACCTTTGGACCAATATCCCCAAATCCCCTTCCATAAGTGTTTCTAAAATTAGCAGTATTTTGAAAGAATTTTCTTTGAGGTACTGCTGAGTGATCAACAGTACTTCGAAAAGAGTTTGAAGGTACTACTTGTTTTGAAAACTTGGTCTCTTCTACCTTAGGTGCTTCAACAGATTTTTCTAAAGTTTCAGGATTAAATTTACTTTTAAGCTTTTTCCTAAACTCTAGATTATCTACACCATAACAATCAACATCTTTTCTAGGTGGTTGAAAGCTACCTGGGGGGTGAGGAACTGCATTATATCCCTTTTCTTTCTTAAATTTAGGAGGTGTTAAACTAGGGGATTCCTCATCACTAGAAGTATTTTTATCTAAACTTATGAACTCTTCATTACTAGTGGAGGTATCTACTGTAAGATTTAGATCCTTGCCTTTAAATGGAATACCTTCATTACTATCATTATCATAACCTAGGCCTGTTTTGATATTAGATGTTCTTTGTTTTTCAACAAATTGAACATGTGACACACCAGCCTCATTCCATACAGCAAGTTTTTCTAACAACTTATCCCTTTTAGCAGTCACTTTCTCTAGTTCAGACACCTTACATCCTAGTTTCCATTCACTTAACTTAACTAGGTACTCCTGTTGTTTATATGTTTCAAGCCATGCTACTTCATTGTTTTCATGTGTAATGATTTTGGCTTCCAATGACTCTAAAGTTAATTGATAACCAATTATCTCAGCCCTAGCCTTTTGAAATTTATCTCTTTCAGCTACATACTCACTAAGTAACTTTTGATACATATCATTGCACTTAGAGCATACCTCAGAGTTAGTGGATGAACTTGGTGAAGCAGCTACCATAGCAAGCTGAACAGGTGCTTCTTCAAACTCCATGCTCCAATCAAAGCTTCCTAGATCATCTCTTGACTCCAAAGCAGCATATCCAGGCTCTTCATCAAATGCTGTGCTCCAGCCTTCCAATGCAACCATTGAATAGGTTACAGGTTCATCATCAAACTCATTGGACCAATCAATTTCTGATAGATTCTCTTGAGCAACCAAAGCTTTTGGTTTTGGTTCAGTAATTGGAATCTCTTTTCCTTCAGGCTTAGGTGGTTCAATCATCTTGTTTGCTTGATACTTTGCAAATTTGCACTCCCTTGCAAAGTGACCAGTCCTTTGACAGTTGAAACATTCAATCTTGGACTTGTCAAATGTGATTCCTTGTTTAGCTCTGAAATTGATGCCTTTGCCTGTCTTGTTCACATACTTCTTGATCCTTGCAGTGAGCATGGCAACTTGCCATCTGATATCAATTTCTTCCAAAGCATCATCATCTATTTGCAATACATCTTCTTGATAGGTGACTGGTAGAGATGCTTGTTGAGAAAAGAATGAACATAGAACATCATCTGAGGTGGGGGTAAGTGATTGTGATGAATTGGTGGTGACCATTGTTGTGCATGGAACCTGTGTTTCAGTCACAGTACTTTGAACAGGATAAGCAGTACCTTTGTTAGAAGTACTGCTTCTCTTTTCAGAAGAGACAAAAGCAATATTTTGTTGTGTGCTTGAACCTGTAGTACCATTCATCTCATGCTCATACACCTTCAGATTGTTGTAAAGATCATTAAAGTCCATAGTATCCAGCCCTGATTGTCCTCTGATCATAGTAGCTACTACATGCCATGCTGATGGCAAACTCCTCAGAAACTTTAAATTAGCATCTTCAACTGATGCCTCAGCATCATATAGTTCAAGCATACTCAGAAGATGTTGAAATCTTTCATAAGCAGAATCAAGACCTTCTCTTTCACCAACAGTGAAAGTTTCAAATTGTTGCTTCAGCAAATTCCTATGCATCTTCTTAGAAGCATCATTACCTCCAAACTTCTTCTTTATTGCAGCCCACAGTTGTTTGGCATCCCTGGCATCATGAAACTTTAATAAGTGACCATCAGGAATAGCAGAAAGCAGTATGTTGAGAGCTTTGTCTTGATTTCTTTTGGTAGCAGCAGGTACAGTAGGTTTTGGTGGTGTTGGTTGTCCAGGTACCTCTACTGGTTCATCAATTTGCATGTTAACATTGACAATCACATCCCACAAAGCATGGTTTGTGATGGAAATGTACTGCCTCATCTTCATGGCCCATAGATTGTATTCTCCCTTCTTAACAATAGGAATTCTGACAGCAGTAATTGAGGGAGTAGGTGCAGCTTCAGTCGACATCTTGAAGGGTTTGTTGTGAAATCGGTTTAAAGGTTTTGAAGGTTTGTCTTCTTAATCAGAGTTTCCAACACAAGCTCTGATACCACTTGTTGGATCGATATACTCTGACCAAACTACTTTGTAGCTTGTAAAGGTTTAACAATATTGAGTAAAATCAACACTATTAATATTGAAACACTGTTTTACTTTGTAAAGTATGCGGAATCTACTAACACAAAGCTTAAGAAGAACTTTTATATTAATCAAACTTTGAACCTGCTTTATTATACAGATTCACTAACAATCCCTAACTACTTTATCAACTTTGATCGACTTCTAAACGTATCTAAGACTTGTAAAACTTATATCGACTAATACCTCTTAAGGCTCTTTATATAGATAACCTTAAGTCGGTTTACAACATGTAATCCTTGAACGACAAGTTATTATCCTTAACTAATTCTAGAATATTCTTTTAATATTACACATTAATCCTTATCTAATATTGCACATTGATCCTTGTTTATTTCGAAGTACATTAAGCATTCAGCAATAGCAGCAGTACTTTGACTTTATTCTTCATGCAGCAGTACTTTGACTTTATTCTTCATGCAGCAGTACTTTGACATCCAGAAGTACTTTTGATATTTCATATCCCAACACTCATGCATTAAATACAATCATAAAAACCTAGTACACATCGGTTCATGTTTCTTAAGACGTTCAGGCAAGTTACACAATGGAGATCTGCCAGTTTTCTTAAGCCTAACATTGAAATCATTCATCCATTACAACTATAAACAAGCAATCAACCTATAATCAACATCTAGGTTTCATTACATCTAAGCAAACACATGAGAGATCTAGCCTAGCATTTTAAAATCAAGACAAGCATAAGATATATTCAAACAACACATAGACATATTGAATGAATTGAAAGAGGACTTATCTTAATTGAACATGAAAGGTTTCAAGGGGTGAAAACCCTTGAAAATACTGTTACAAACGACCTAGGGTTTATTAGGTTCGACCCTAGTATTCTCCACACAAGTTCCCTCTCTTAATGAATGAAAAATAGAAAAGTATATATAGATTTTGTGAGGTGACAGCATCAAGAGTAAATGTCTGACGCCGTCATCTCGCCGCCAATAAAGTTCTCGGACTGCCTAGATCTGGGTTTGACGCCGTCACGTGTAGTCCATCTTCAGGCCATCACCAAAATAACTCTTGACGCCCTTCTCTTGACGCCTTCAGGTTTTCACTGGGTCGTCATGGATTTTACTCCTGACGCCGTCACAATTCCCTTCTTGACGCCGTCAGGTATTGTTCTCAGCATGGAAAATTAAGTCTTTGCCGTTTTCTTCACTTTTATGCTCCAAAAACGTCCAAAATGCTTCCTTTTCCAGAATTCACTCCCAAAGTACCTAAAATCAAAAAAGGAACGATTTAGGGCAATATTTGATCAGATAAATTCAATTCCGGGCTTAAATGACCCCCTAAAAACGGTTCATTTTTCGCCTCATCAGATGTTTAGACACATGCAAAAGTACATCTGGTGGATTACAGTTTCTCGGAGTTAAACTTGTATCTTGGCAATCTAAGAAGCAGGACTGCACATCACTGTCATCAACAGAATCTGAATACGTAGCTATGTCTGCTTGTTGTGCTCAAGTCATTTGGATGAGATCACAACTTAAGGACTACGACTACCTATTCAATAAGATTCCGATCTACTGTGACTCCAAAAGTGTCATTGCCATTTCCTGCAACACCGTTCATCATTGCAAATCCAAACACATTGATCTCCGCTATCATTTCATCAAGGAGCATGTCAAAAAGGGTACAATTGAATTATATTTTGTGGGAACTGAATACCAGTTGGCAGACTTACTCACTAAAGCATTACCTCCAACAAGGTTTGTTGATCTAGTCCACCAAATTGGTATGCGATGTTTGACTCCAGAAGATCTGGAAAAGTTTTTAAAACACAAGTGATTGTCAAACATCAAAACTATCTTTGTAAATATTTTTTTGCAAAAACAAAATACAAAAATATAAAACCAACAAAAATACAAAAAGATTTTATCTTTTCTACTCTTTCTTTTTTTTTAAAAAAAAAAAAAATGCAAGTACAAACCTCTGTTTTCAACACTTTATTTTTTACAAATTTCTAAAATATTTCAAAAACAAGTGTTGAGGGGGAGTTATAGTAATTTTAAATTTTCAAAACGTTTACTTCGTACTTGCATTTTACCAAAAAAAATCTATTTATAAAATTAAATGTGTTGTTTAAAAGGTTTTTCGGGTTACTCTCCTTGATTATTGAAACAAATTTTCAAATTACAATAGCATCGGTCTAAGGTCAAGGGGGAGCAAATTTATCCAGATTGTTCTTTTATGATACATAGTCTAACTAACTTAAGTGATATTGGTAGTTAAAGGTGTACATTGTTTGAGAATATTGTGAGGTTAAGGGACCATATGTGACACAAAGTGAAACTAGTATTAACTTTTAGTCAAAACATTTGACCCTCCACAATTAACTGCACCTGCAAAATCAGATATTCACATTTACTACTCTCACCAAACTAATCAACGACTCATAATCAACCTGCTAATCCAATCGTTGTTCTTCAAATCTGTAAGTGCTAAAATGTTTTGATCATGTTTCTAAACAAGGGTTTTTAATTTCATCTTAATCCAACGGCTTGTTTTATCTTTAAACGTTAAAATGGCCTTAGGGTTTGCGTAAACTTAAGATTCAAGATTTAAAGTGTTAGTGTTTGAATTGGTTAGTGGGTTTTACTCCTAGGATAACACTTAACATGTTATTGAACTCAAAACATGCCCAGAAACATCAATGGGTGAAAATCAAATTTAGGGTTCATACGAATGAATTAGGTATTTTTCATCCGTGATGATTTGGTTCAATTAAATGCTTAGGATAGTGTTTATATGTCTTTATGATCATGTCTTAGTGATTTAATTGTTCCAGTAACATGATTTGAGTTTGAATTGATGAGTTTAGGTTGATACGACACTAGCAGTTGTGATTTTGAGTTTTTTGTGGTTGATTAGTGTTATAACTTGGTCTAATGGTTCCCTAGGATGTTATAATACTCGGCTAACTTCATAATCACCCTAGAACCATGTTTGAGTTGGATTACGATTTGGTGTTCTTGCGTTCTTACACAAAAGTTTGTTTTGTGCATGTCTACGCATAAGTTTTTTGTGATAAAAGCATTTGGGATGTATTTGGATAAAGTATTGATCAGTGGTTGTGTTTAAATCTTTCAGGAATCAAAGAAACTTTAATATTGAAGGTGGTTTTTCAATCAGATTCGTTCCTACGCAAAAGATGAATCATCTTACGCGTAAGATTCGACCCCTTTGAAAAACTTGTCTTGGATAAGACAATGTTTACCCAAAAGTGTATTTCTTACGCAAAATTTTTTTCTTATGCTTAAGTGCTTATCTTACTCATAAGTCAAAACTTACGCATAAGTTATAACTTACGCATAAGGTTCAAACCTTTGCATAAGCTCAAATCTTACGCAAAAGATGTATTTCTACGCATAAGACTTGGCCTACGCAAAAGTTTAATCTTACGCGTTAGATATAAGTTAAGCGTAGATTCTGATCTTCTGCCTAATATAATACCTTACGCATAAGGAATGTTATGCGTAGGATTTCCATATCTTACGCGTAACATTCTCTGATTCCTTGAAATTTGTCTAAGTGTTGTAATTTTTCAAATGTATAAACTCTGGTATTTGTTAACACATACTGTGCCTTGATTGTGATCAAATTCTATTAAGTTTTAACATCTTAAATACATGTTTATCATATCTCAACATTTTGAACACAAACACCCACTGATCAAACCAATTATGCATAAACAAGTAAATTGAATATATGAGCTAACAAAATTATATTATTGCAATGTCTATGTTTGTGTATGATCAATTCAGATGGCCCAACAAGAAAACATTCCACAAGAACCAGAACCTGAACCAAAGCTCACTTGGGAGGAAACTTTTCCCGAGGATTACACTAGAGAGATCGGAAAGAACAACTTAAGGGTCAACTTCAACAAAATCACATGCAATGAATCCTCTTGCATTGTCGCTGTGGATGCTTTACTCTATCACCCGTACAAAATCCTGCTCACCAAAACTGCATCAGTTGCTTGCTTTTACATTCACCAATTTTGGCACACGATTCAACCGGACCTTGGCGAAGAATCTTTCACATGTATGCTTCATAAGAGACAAGTCACTGTGGACAAAGATACTCTTCGTGGCGTTCTTGGTTTGCCCGAACTAGGTCCAGATGAACAGTACCACCCAGTTCCTAATGAAGAAGAGTTAATTGCATGGTTACAGGATATTGGATATGATGAGTCAGAAGAGGTAGTGACTAGACACTCAAAGGTCAACACAAGATTTCTTCCACAACCATGGAGAACTTTGTACATCCTAATTGCCAAGTCTTTATCTGGCAGAGATACTGGTCACGAACACCCCAAACTACAACATCTCAAACTCTTCTAGGCTATGGAAAATGTCAAACTGGTGGACTTTGCTAGTATTATCTGGGAAGATATTTTGTGGCACATACAACACAAGTCTGCAAAGATTCCATTTGTTCGCTTCACCAAGCTACTCATACAAAGCTTCCTTCATGAGTATGACGACATTCCTCAAAGACTGGATGATGATGACAAGAACACATTCAGAAATGAGTCCACTCTCAAGCAGATTAAGAGACTTGATACCAGTACCCGTAAGCAAGGAATGAAACTTCCTGCATGTCTTTTGAATGATAAAGTAAAGAAATGCAAGAACTACAAGTATTACGTTCAAGCTATCAAGGAAGAGAAAGTAGGGTTCTTAGACGAAGTCCCTCTACCTTCGTTTATGCAGAAAAAGGGAACGAAAGGTAGCAAGTCTGGCAGCTCCGAAAGCTCTACCAAATCTGCTCAAAAGCCTCACAAGAGATCACTTAAGATCAGAATACCAGTCAAGAAACCTATTCCTGAACCAGTTCCTGAACCCACACCACCATCTTCTCAAAAACTATCTGAATCAGAAACCGAATCCCATAGTGGTCCAGTTTATAGGGAAGCTTATAACAAACAGGATGAAGATCTTGAAGATCTGGACATGACTATAGAAGATTGGGACAGAAGCATCGATGAATTTGTTGAAGAAGTAGAAAAACAAACTACATTCATCCAAAGACCATTAACCGAAGAAGATGCTAAGTTGGAAGAAGAACGGTTAAGGGGTGAAAAGTTGAAGGAACCCATGACAGAAGAACAAGAAAGACAAGAAGAGGCTCACACAAACCTTGGTCTGTCTGTGGAAGAAGAGAATGAAAGAGCTCTCAAGTTAGGTCTCCTCCACAGCAAAATCGACTCCTTCCAAGCTGATCAACCTCCACCTCCTCCGTTTACTAAAACAAGCGAGGCTGGCGGATCAACCAGTATTCCTGAGGCAGGAGGATCTAGCAGTATTCCTGAGTCCACTCGAGTTGATCAAACTCAGGAAACAGGTACCAATGCTGAAATGATCGTCTGCGAATCTCCCATAGTATCACCTAAAGACGTAGAAATGCAAAATGCTTCAAAAAGGGGAGACGATGATGAGAAGGACCATATGGATACTGATTTTCCACACCTAATGACCGTGGAAGAGATGAAGACAAGAGAAAAGGCTCAAAAGAAAACAAGAAGCTGAAGAGGCGAGGCTTGAGGAAGAAGAACAAGCCAAACTGGAAGAAAGCAGGAAAGCTGAAGAGGCAGCAAAACTTGCCGAAGAATTAAGGCTTCAAGAAGAAACCAAGAAAAGAAAAGAAGAAGAAGCCAGACTAGCAGAAGAATTAAGGCTAAAGACAGAAGCTGATAAGTTGGCAGAAGAGCAGAGATTAAGGGCTGAAGCAGAGAAAGTTACTGAAAAGAAAAAAGAGCCCAAGGATAAACCCGAATCACCAAAAGGAGATGATAAGGAAACCTCCACCCACATTGAATCTTCTCAATAATCACCTCCAGCATCACAACCTACACATGATGAATCAATCAAGAAACTTTCATGAATTGAAGCCTCAGCTGCATCAAAGTTGATAAAGAAGGCAGTAAAGAGAGTTCGTGAAAAGAAGAAAAGCAAATTAGAAAATCAAGTTGAATCACTAGCAAGTCAAGTTGCTGAATTTACAAAGCAAATGACAAATGTTCAGGAAATGCATGAAAAGGTGGACACCTTTTTAGCTAAAGATGTACAAGAAGATATGGAAGCTACATTGGCTGCTCAAGCAAATCTGTACATGGAACAACACTTAGTTGCTGAATTGAAAGAGTTGCTGAAGCCGATGAAGGATGAACTTACAAAGATTGCTGAACAAGCTGTCAAGAAAGTGATCAGAACTACTTCTTTCACTCTCCGAGCTGACAAAACACCTCTACCACAACAAGAAATGAGAGTGAATTAATTAGAGGCTCAGCTCTTCAACATGTTGGCAAGTAAAACCACCATGACACCTGAAGATATTAAAGTATGGGAAGCTTTACAAGCCAAGATGTCCAAAGAATCATGCAGCACTGAGGCCGATAAATTGAAACGTCAAAGAGATGATGAAGACAAAGATCCTAACTCTCAGGCAAAGAAGCATAAGCAAGTCGAAGGACCCTCATCTCAACACAAACAACCTGTCATACCTCCGACAACTACAACGTCAACTCAACAACCTAAGGCATCCGGTTCAGGTCCAAAAGCCCAAGATCACTTTGAGTACACCGGTGGAGATGATTTCCCTCAACCCGATGAAATACTAGAACCTTCATCAACAAAGAAGAAAGAAAGGAAACGAAAACATCCTCAGCACAAACCTGACACCTCTTCGAAAAGCAAAGAACCTAAGAAACCCAAAAATATTCACAACTGGCTGGACGAAGACAAAACTGCTGAGTACTCTTGGTTTGATGAAATGGTCAAAGCTCAACCACCCCTTGTAGAAAATCAATCACCACAAGATGGTCGAACCATGGAATAAGCACAACTTCTGCAACGGGACTACGGTTTAAAGGAAATGAGCAAGAAAGAGCTGAGAAGGGTAAATAATGCTGCATTCAACCTCTTGAAAGACCGCTCTGCCAACTCTGTTGAACTCGAGTATCACATGGAAAACATTGCCCGAGCAATGTCAAACAACATTGACTGGCTAAACCCCGAGTCCAACATTGATTACTACTTAAAGAACAAAGGGCCTTATTACACCGATTGGACCAAACCTCTACCCCTGGTTGGAAAGCCTAAGCAAGAGAGAATTCCTTACAAATTCTTCTTCAACAATGACTTAGAATTTCTACAACACTGTAGCAAGATAGAGGCGAAGTACGCCACATCACTCACCTTCTCAATCCCTATAGCTAGATACCTCAACAACGCCATAGAAGAAGAAGCTTCAGACTTATTCGTGGACAAAGTTGTTGCCTATGACCGGAATGCACTCTACGGGATTCACCATTGGCCAAAAAACCGGGCACAGTATTATCGAAGCAGCAGACTTAATCAAACAATGGGAAATGTGATGAGTGAGTTGAAGATTGTCTCCATTCAGATTATCTCTACAGTCACTCACTTTGGGTTCTCCTTTCTCAACAAGATCGTGCTCAAAAGACTTGATGAACAAGAGTACGTGATTTCCGAGTCAGACTTTCCACGATTGCTCCTTAATGAAATCGAAGATATGTATCTACTCAAAGTCCAAGGAAAGCTGTGCAACCTACCTAAATATATGCAGCTTGCTTTCATCACAACTCTTCTCATCTTCATGCGACACATCGTCATCAAAGAACGAGTAGAAGATCTTCAATTAGGAGCGGAAAGTTACCAAAAGAAGTTGAATCTCACGAAACCGAACCTTTACAATGTCCCCAACCTTCAACTTGAATCTCAATACACCTTGATCAAGCATCCAACATTTGGTTTCACCTATCGCAGTGTCAACCGACGCAACTGCTTCATGGCATATGATGAAATCCACAAGTTCTGTGATGAAACACTGAAGTTTGTCAGAGATGGAATCAAAGGCCGACTTGATGACGTTGCACTGTATAAATCCAAAAGGTAGAATACCGATGAGGCCAGACAAGCTCGTAGATTCATCACAAGGATTGAGAACAGGTTAAAGCGTAGGGATCAGATAAGGAGATTTGAAAGCTATGTGGGGGGCAGACCAGGATTTCCAGTGTTGACGTTTCAGAGACCCGAATGGTAGAAGTTTGTAAGATCTTGATTTGATTTGTCAATACTTATACTCATTATGGCTTGTGCATGCATTACAGTGTACAACCCGAACTTGTAAAGAAAGGACCCTGAGGTACGCATCAGTGCCTCAATCCTAATATAAGGAGCGAAGGCTTCTTACTTTTGAGTAGAATTAATCAAATGTTTTATGATTTTCATAATTCTGCTCAAAAGGACAAGTATTTCACCTCAATAAGACCTAATCCCTTGTTGAGGGGGAGCACTTGTCAAACAAAACTACTTTGTTCTAAAACAATGAAAAGTTCTTGGTGAATCTCTCCATAAGACTCAAAAAGGCATATTTTAATCTAAAAAGATTATCAAAAACATCATTTCATATGCTATTTTTGAGGGGGAGAAAATGTAAAAGTGATTAAAATATAAGTCGTCAAAAAGCTAAAAGTTGTATCTTGTGCGAGCTAGACTCAGAATTGACCCAGGAATTGACGAAACATGAAAGTTAGTAATCTCGAAAAGACTTATCCTCGACGGGTAATAACATCAAGTTAGTTATTAGAGCTAGTTGTCACCTAAAAGCTGACAATGGAACTCTCTAACTAACCACGTAAGCGTGTCTCGAAAAGGATTTGTCTTTGTAGAAATATACCGTCTCGAGAAGCTTTCTGTGGACTTGACCAGGCCAGGTAATAACTTCAAGCTAGTTTAACTAGTGATGTAAGCGTGTCTCGAATCGGTCTTGTTCACTGAAAGTGGATCAATTCAAAAAGTGCTTGCTCTTCCCGCATGTGCAAATTTATTAATTACTTATGAGCACATGTGAAGGGGGAGCCCTTCAAAAGTAAACACAAAACTCTCAAAGTGTTAAACAAAATGTTTGATAAATACAAACACTATGAGAGATTTTCTATCAAAGGTTTCATGGCGATTGTCGGATAATCATGGAGTTATAAGGTGATTAAGATAGGAAAAACCATCCTATGATCCGCCAGAGCCGGAGGGATCTACCCAAGGACATCACCGATAGTTAGAATTAGAAGTCCTTAGGTATGATACGAAAAAAGGAGAAAAGAATGAAAGGGGAAAGAAGGAGTTGAAGAATTAAAAAGAAAAGCAAAGAAAAGGGTGAAAAGAAATAGCCCTCCATATATTCAACCTTAGGGCAGACACCGGGTTCAATTCGTATGCTACTGGTTGTTGCTAAGGCAACACCGGTATTGAAGATAAAGTCGTCATGGACCCAGTGACGCAATGCACTAAACCTTCTTAACCACTCAAGTTCTCTTAAAAGAGCTTGTTTCATTCTCTCGGAGAACCAGTGTAATCTATCGACTTAACTCTTAGAGATGGTTGATATTGAAGCAAGAGACCCATACCTAGTCTCCGCATAGGAAACCTAAGTGTGCACTTATCGAGTCTAGAGCCATGAGATACATCAAAGATCTCTTAGGAACACTTAGTATTCCTAAAACTGGTGTTCTTCATCAATGGACACCAGCTGTAAATTATCGAGTCCTTCGCAGATATTAGCAATCTGCCGAGAATGTTTATGAGAGAATTACTAAAGTATTTCTCAATGATTGAACGGAAATTCCTGCCTGGGTCAACATCAAACAGCCCTGACAGCAGGTCACTTCGGTAACCCTTCACGGGTTACGCTTAGTGTTCGCGGTGGTTCTTTGGCGGTCTACAGTTGTGGAGTGATCCCCAGCGACTCACCCAGTCATTGAGCTACTTAGTAGGTCTCGTAAGCTCCTTCGGGGGTATCTGACATGGGAACAGCCTTGATAAGGATTAGAAGGAGTCTTCACACTATGCTGTTGATGAGCTCTAATTCCTTATCTGTAAGTACCGGTTGATTATTGCTAACTGTTTACCTGCAGGTACACATCACCTCCATGATGGTAGATTCCAGCATGCTCATGCATACATCTTGAAGTCAAAGAAAGCTCCCCCAAAGATCTAAGCACCACAAAGTTCAAAGATAGATTCTACACCAATAAGAAGAATCAACAAAGTTTAAAGACTAAGATCAATATGAATGAAAAGGAACTTCGTGCACTTGAAAGACAAAGTCCAAAGATGTATGAGCATGTTGGAATGGCGGACAACCACCACAGACACAGAAGTGACGAACGGCAGACAACTTCATAACACAATCACTCTCACCAAAGAACAAAGACTAAGAGCAAAGCACATTCTTCTTACAACATTTTTGAAGACGTTAAAAGTTATACAAGTTAAAAGTCAAAGACAAAGATGAAGACGTCCATCAACCGTGATGACCGACCCTTAGGGGAGATTGTTAGGAACATACTTTTGTATTTAGTCAAGTCTCGGTCATTACATTTTGTGATAGGTTGCTTAAGTAATATTTATGTTTATGTATTAGATCATTGGCAAGTTGTAAAAGCCCATAAGGCTTGAGAAGCCCACGTTAGATACATGAAAGGGACTAGGGAATGTTGCCCTAGCTTCCCTCCTATAAATATAAGGCTTATGTTGCCTTAAACTTTGTTGGTTATTTTTTTTATCTTAATGAAACTATTGTTCTTTCACTTTTCATATATCATATAATCAACCAATCTTTATATATATCTCATTCTTAACTTGTGTAACATCAATATGGGCACCTAACAGGACTTGTTGATTTTATGATGAACTTAGCCTATAAGGGTCTAATGTAACATGTGACAACTACAATCAACAAATGAAACTCAATGTGGCCTATTGCGATACACTGAACCAAACACTACCTTATGCAACTGTTTTGGAAATTTACAAAGCAAAACAAAGTTTTAAGCCAAGAAATTGTTAACTACACTTACATTAAGCTAAATAGGACATAAATAAGCAGTAGACAACTAAATTGAAATAGGAATAAGCTGAGGAGTAGTGTTGCTCTAAATGGTGAATGAAAAGGATACTTACAACCTATCCATGCTCAAAATGAGGAGAAACAGAAGAATGAGATAAAGGAACACATCAAAGTATGCTATAAAGACCTGAGCACTTCATCTTCTTCATCCAATCAGCTCAACTTCTAATCTCACCAATCTTTGACTTTTATTGACTTTTTGGATTTATGAGATAGAATAGTGACAAAAGAGCATAAACTCACTAAAAACTATTGTTGAGCTTAATTGAGCTTATGCATCAATAATAGAAGCTAAAAAAAGGGGTTATAATTATGAGAAGAGATTTTTATGCATAAAAGTAATTTGCACAAGGATTAAAGGTAACAGTGGAATTTCATTAAAAAAAAAAAAAAAAAAAAAAAAAAAAAAAAAAAAAAAAAAACTTGAATATAGATTACTTGAAGGGTTACAAACTAATTGAAAGAGCTTAATTAAACTAGAAAGTAAATTACATAATAATGACCTAGAAAACTACTCTAAAATCTATTTTAAGCTACTGCTACTCTAATTACTAATGAACTACTTGAAAACTTGCTGCTTCTCCTTTTTCTTCTTTTATACTGACCCTTTAGGGTTACTGAGACCCACTTGAGCTTTTCCCACTTCTTTTTGGGACCATTGGATTAGTCACAGTTGATCTCAACCTTCAATTGTATTATGGCGGGAAAGGTTGGATTTAACCACGTGGGGTAGTTTGCTTGTAGTAGGGGGTATCACATGAGACTAAGTTGTAGGGTGGTTGGTAGGGGTGGAGTGTGTAGAGATGTTGAGTGCGGTAAGGGTGATGATGGAGTTGTAGCAGCTATGGAGGAGCAGGGTTCACTGGTGTGGGAGATGAGGTGGAGGTCAAACCAGGGGTTGACCCTGGTTATTATTAAACGGTTTATGTTTTATTTTTGGTGTGGGATGGGCTTGGGTTAGTTGGGCCAGCAAAAAGAGTGGATTGGGTTTGTTAGTTGGGTGGGTTGTACTTTTGTAAATCATAATGTCCATTTGTAACAAGGACCACATTAATAACATGCTGAAACTTTGAGGACCAGGAATGTAACTTTCCAAAATTCATCATAGGGACCAATTGTGTCAAGCTTCAATAGTACAAGAATCATTATGATATTTTTAAAGTTTGAATATCCCAGGGACTAATTTCGTCAATTTAGAAAGTATAGGGACCAAACTTGTAAGATTTTGAAACTTTTCACCCAAGGACTTATTTTGACAAATTTTGAATTCCAAAGGACTTAGGTTGACTTATCTTTCAAAATAAATGCATAGGGACTAATTTTGACAAGTTTTGAAACTTGGGGGACTGAAACTGCCAATTATGCAAACTTTGATCGTTTTTCATCTGTTTTTACTCATTTTGCATCTAAAACACAATCCTTGGGATATTTTCAGTATTTTGATGCCTTTTTAAGTATTTTTTAAATGTTTTGCAGTTCAGATTTGACCAAAAATGATGAGTGTTTTAGCACTCATCACTTACTGTCTCCTAGTCCCGCAAAACACAGCGTATCATGGTGATTAATGTGAATAAAGTTTGCATTGGACATAGCCTGAACTTTGATCATGTTGATATAACCAACTTGTATATTTAATTGTTACAGACTAGATGATCAAGTGAATAGATGGATGAATCTAAATACACACGTCATTATGCTTTTGGGACTCTTATTTATAACTTTAAAATCACAACAACATGATATTTGTTGAAGCAATTTTTCGTAACCACTTCTTTAGCCCTTTAACTTCGAAGGTTAGTGTTAACTCCTTCGTTTCTTGATTTGAAATAAGACAGAACACCTTTGGTGTAGAATATAGTGAGATAACCTAGGGAGAAAGAGAGAAATAATTTGTATCGTAGTATCCGAGAGTGTGTCGTTCATCTGGGTGAACGACTCTATTTATACTACCTGAGTTAGGCTTCATGACACGATTATTATAGAGATGGATTGTCGTCTAGGTGATTGGCTCAAAACGGCCAACCTAAATTGACCAAGGGATGGTCAACTAGGTCAAACTGCCTAGAGTCAATCTCCGTGGAATATAGTGTTTCCTCGGGTCGTTATGTCCCGACGAGGTGTGGATTGTATTCAAACGGGCTTGTGATCGGGTGAATTTGGATAGAAAAGGGTTTGTGATTGATTAAACTAAGGAATC
The DNA here is from genome assembly GCA_030686995.1 of Artemisia argyi. Lineage (NCBI taxonomy): Eukaryota > Viridiplantae > Streptophyta > Magnoliopsida > Asterales > Asteraceae > Artemisia > Artemisia argyi. The sequence goes on from CM060697.1 coordinate 81,082,721, forward strand.
TACAAGGAAATAGTTTAAATAAGCTATATTAACATGATTGTAAAATTAGAAAAACCAGAAATGTTTAAAACCTAAAAACGTGTACGTTCAACTTAAATTTACGTGAACGTACAAAATAAAAAATGAAAACTGAAATCTGAAAACCCTCAGGGGGTAAAAATGACTTTTTTACAAACCTAAGGATCAAAGAAAATTTTTAGAAAAAGAAAATAAATTTTTACACTAATTGATTATTTAATTTTAATTAAATACTATTTAATACTAATTATAAATATTTAAATAACTTAAATACAATATAATATTATTTTAACACTAGAAAAATGAAAATTAAGTTTCTAAAATTATAAAATAACTAAAAACAAATTTTAAAATTAAAAATACATCTTTTTGTCTTTTTGTGATTTTTATATTAATTAATTACTAATTAAATATTAATTACCTAATTAAACTAATTAAAATTATTAAAAATACTAAAAAGACTTAGATAATTATGAATTTTTTTATAAATCTAATTAACCATTACAGGAATCCTAAAAAATTATAAAAAGCTTGTTTTATATGTTTTTGGACTATTTTACTAATTACTAAACTAAATATTAATTAATTACTAATTAAACTAATTAAATTCTAAAAATTAGAATATGAACAGTAAAAATTCTAGAAAAATTCCTAAATTTATATTATATTATATAAAAGCTAGGAAAAATATAAAAACTAAGTGCTACTTTATAAAAACGATTATGCTATTTAATACTTAATTAATAATTAATTAATAATAAAACTAATATTACATCTAATAAGTACTAAATTACAATATTAAAATTTGGGAAATTTACTGAAAGTACCTTAATATAAAAGGCAATTAAGAAAAATATAAAAATGCAAGATGCTTAATAAAAATCTAAAAAGGAAAATTAAAAAGTTAAATTACATTAAATAGAAACTTTCGCTTATAATTAAATTGGATTTTCTGGATTTTTCTTTTACAAAACTATTTTATACCTAAAAACATGAAACTTTTGTAAAAACAACTTTTTTAGATATAAAAAATAAGCACTATGAGTGCTTATAAGCTTGACAGTTGACTTTGGTCAACTGTGGGAGCTTTTAAGCTTAAAAATAAGCTACAAGCTGGAAACTTGATGGATTCTAGTGCAAGTGAGTTAAGTGGACAGATATGAGGCAAGAATCAACAAAGTGGTACCACAGAATAAGCAATAAGCACTCAAATAAGCTCTTTGAAACCTTGTTTCAAAGCAGAAATGGGACAAGTTTGAGAGGGCAATTAAGCTAGGGGCAAGGGGACTTAAGCTAAAAACAACCTTGGATAAGGCAAGTCAGCTGGAAAATCTATCTAAGGAACCAAATCTGAGCTTGTGGGACCCACTGTGGTGGCCAGGATGAACCACCAAAGTGGTGGTGTTGGGGCAGAGCTGCTGATGTAGGGGAGAACACTCCTCCTGCAGGTGTGTTTGGAGGGGTGTGGGCCCCACAGAAAAATTCACAAAAATAAAATAACACTGGGACTTTGAAGTTAAACTGGGAGACTACAAATCCTAAACATCACAAGGCCTGAATCCAACTACAAAATTCCATAAAATTCTTGGAAGATTTGCAATTTTGCACAAAGGTATTTTTTGACATTTCAAGTTTTTGCACTACTTTGACTATTTTGAGTTTCAATTGATCCTAGATGATTGAGATTGATGTATTAAGATGATATGAGACTAATTTCAACAATCTTAACAATATATACACTGAATTGATGATCATGACTTTCCAATATCATAACAGTTAAACTGTTATAAAATGTAATGGCCAAATTTGACTTTTTGTATTGTAAGTGCAGATGTTATGACTAATATGACTCTAATATAACTCAAGGGAACTGCTGGTGCAAACAAAAGAGCAATTAAACAACAAGATCATGCAAACCTGACATGAACTAAACACTCCTAATCTTGACTGTCTTGATGATTTAAAGAAACACAAGACATATTTGATACATGAAACTGAAAATTTCCATTACTATTATCAAACATGAACATGAATGGACAATAATAAACAACATTTAACAATAATCACTATATCTAACAGATTGTGCTAAAAATACAGAAAAATGCTTACAAATTTATCCAAAGGTCAGAACTAAGTGAACCAGAAACTTAAACCATAACCCTATGCTTCCCATGAAGCTATTAAACCATGTTCATCCAAAAACCAACATGCTCCACTGCTTTTTCTTCATTGATCACTAATTTTTGATTTTATATCTATTTTATTTGTATTTTGAATGAAGGCTGATTATAAAGCTTAGGAAGCTTGCTGAAGCTTTTCAAGGACTTAATAGAGCTTACTGAATCATAAATCAACAATCTTGATAACAACACAATTACAATGAAATTCCATTAAAATGAGCAAATTTTGAATTTAACAAAGCACTTGGAAATTTAAAATTAAGGAGCTTGTAATTACACTAGAAATGTCAAATACAACTTAGTAAACTGAAGGTTATAACTAGAATTGAACTTAAACTTAAAATGACATTTTACAATTCTAATTAAACTACCACTATCTACTACCTAATTAACTGCTACTTCCTTTCCTCTCTTTCTTGATTTATACATGCCCTCCAGTCCATCTTTGACTTTCCCCACTTCTATTAGAACCATTGGATGAGCTTTATGCAATCTTGGCCCTTCAAATCCTTTTGGCGGGAAAAAAATAACTTGGCAGGTGGGGGTTTCTTGGAGGAGTTTAGGGAGCATTAAATGAAATTGGATTGTAGGGAAGGCTAGGGGGACAAGGATAAGTGGAGGTATGGAGGGTAGATGGGTTTGCAGGGTGTTACAGGTCAAATTGGGGAGGTGGAAGGAGGGTCAACGCAAAGGTTTGACCTGGGGTAATATTAAAACGGGAGGGGTTAAGTTTGGTTGTGTTTGGGCCTGGGAGGTGATTGGGCTAAGGGTAGTAGTGATGGGCTGGGTAAGGGTATAGGATTGGATCAGGCTTTGGTTTTTATAATATACAAAGGATCCCTTTGGTTGTAGTAATAAACACAAGGACCTAAATTGTAATTTTGGATTTTAGAGGGGGCTGTTATGTAACTTTCCATAAGTGCTATAAAGAACAAAAAATTGTCATGTTTAAATAACCCAAGGACCAAAGTTATCATTTCCAAAATTTCAAACTCCAGGGGCCATTTTTGCCATTTTTGAAACTTCAAGGACTAATCTTGACATTTGATGAAAAGTTTTATTCAAGGACCAATTTAGATAACTTTGAATAATATAGGGACCTTGAATGATAATTTTCCACATTTTGCATACCAGGGACTATTTTTGCCAATCTATGAAAGTTGGGGGACTGAAACTGCCAATTTTGCAAACTTTGTACGTTTTTCCTCTGTTTTTACTCATTTTGCATCTAAAACATATAAAACACAATTTTGAAATATTTTCAGTAATTTGATGCATATTTGAGTGTTTTTGTATGTTTTGCAGTCAGATTTGACCAAAAATGATGAGTGTTTGAGCACTCATCACTAGGCGCAATGATGAAATCGCTGTTGGTGGATGAAAGCATGAAAAACGTGTAAAAACGTGCAAAATGTGTTAATACAAATATCGTCTAAAAAACGTTATTTATATTTTACGATCTTTTGCTATATTTTGTTAAGGACAATAATAAACTTTATTTTAGCAAAGTATAAATCTTGTCAAGTCTTTTATATATAGCTACAAGTTTTTCTTAAACACAAAATAGATTTAAATATAAGTTACAAATCATTTGTGCATAAGTAGTATTCAAGTTATATTAAACAAAGTGTCACATTAGGTGTCAAAATAAATAAGCATGTTTTACAAATGATAAAAATGTGTCTTATGATAACATACGTAATCAAACATTTTTTGTAACTCATAAACTAACTTGTTACTTCTTAATTAACATCATTTAGCTAGCTACAATATACATTTAACAAGTTTACTTTGTTAAACTTTTCAATCAAAATGAAAATGCATTTTTACATCATTACTTGGATCATGCTACTCTAGAATTATCTGAGATATCAGATCTAATAGGATTGTAGAAAATATTTTGGAAAGATATGAACTAGATTTACAAGATTTTGGAAGATCCTATGTCAGGGACTGGCGGAACCAAATTGGTACAAGGACGGAACCAAATATTTGGTTCCGTCTGATCCGTGATTTACTGTGGGTTTTTGCCTATAAATAGCAAGCCAAACTTAGTTGTTTTTCAAACACTTACATACACAAACATTGTATAGTCTCTCTTACTCATAATTCCCTGTATCTAACTCATTCATATTTATCTTTGTGAGCTTCTTAAATAGCAAGAAGATCAAAGCATCATTGAAGACTTATAAGCTTTAACAAAGTGTTGCAAGTCTTGTTTATTCATCACAAGTATGTATTTTAAGTATTCATACATCATTGTTTGTACCAAACCATCATAAACCTCTGTTGTGATCGGTTAGTATTTTAGTCCTCAAAATACATAGTGTGACAGAGTGGTTGTGCCCTTGTAAAAGAACTCGACATTTAGCTTTGTGTCAGAAATATTGTGTAAGCGACGTGTAAAGGTTTTCTCCGCCGGATAAAGGAGCTTGTTGATTAGTGAAGGATACTCTCGAGTTTGAGACTCGGGGAGTGGAGTAGGGCAAGAAAAAAAGTCCTTGTAAACCAAACCACTATAAACCTTCGTGTTGTGGTTTGATTGTTTCTCTCCTTTCTTGCATTATAATTATTGTTACTTTGGTTAATTTCACATAAACATAAGAAATAAAAGAATTTAAAAACGGTAAAACTATTCAACCCCTTCTTGTTTTCCACAAAATGGATGAAAACGTATAAAAACAGATGAAAGCGTGTAAAAATGGATGAAAGCATGAAAAAATGGACGAAAACGTGTAAAAACGTAAGATAGCCAATTTTCAGTTATTTACTAACGATCGTAAGTATAAAAGACTAACGATGCGAGTACAAATGACTAACTATGCAAGTTTATTTGATGATAATGGTGATATTGTTTACAATTTGAAAGTTTGGTTGGTGATAATAGTATTTTAAGAAGTACATTACCAGTATTTGGAAATTTGAGAAAGTATGTTAGTATTTTAGGTCTTTAACCCTATGTTTTATAACACCCTGATAGGTTAAGTTATGCTTTTCATATTGAGATGTTAATTTACACTTTTCATCCATGCTAGATGTGGTGAAGACGCATGAAGACAAACAGGTTAACACGTCACTGCACCACACTTGACACAGATACATTAATTTTGGTTAAAAAGTAATAAATGTGTTCATTATCAATAGGTATCACTTCTTCACCTTAAATGTTTAGTTAACCGGCTAAAAAAAACTTTGAAAAAGAGTTTATGAGTTCAATCATATATCTTTATTTTCACTTTGTTTTTAAGTTCAGTAAAATTGTAAATGGGAGGAAAGAAAAAAAAAAAAAAAAAAAAAAAAAAGTGACAAGTTTTGTTTTGAAATTTTTTAGGAAAGAAAGTGAAAGTGAATGAGTGAAAGTGATAGGATTTTGTTTTCAAAACTTTCACCCTAATTTTAGAGAAAAGTTCAAAATACATCCTTGTGGTTTGGCCTTTGCTCGCTTTATATATTTTTTTTTTCTTTTTTTGACTCAAAAATCATCCATGTGGTATTAAAGTTGGCACAAAACCATCCCTCCGTTAGTAATATTAATTAATGAGGACTAACGATGCAAATTATTTTCCGTTATATCCTAACAGAGTTAAAATATTTGCATTGTTAGTCCTCATTGAGTTAAAATATTTGCATCGTTAGTCCTCATTAACTATAGAGTTAAAATATTTGCATCGTTAGTCCTCATTGACTATAGAGTTAAAATATTTGCATCGTTAGTCATTATTGAGTTAAAATATTTGCATCGCTAGTCTTCATTGAGTACAAATATTTGCATCGTTAGTCCTCTTACGTTTTCGTCCGTTTTTATCCGTTTTCGTCTGTTTTTCTCATGTTTTTATCAGTTTTCGTCCGTCTTTATACATTTTCATCCATTTTTCTCATGTTTTTATCTGTTTTTTCCGTTTTTCTCACGTTTTTATGAGTTAAAATGTTTCTGAATCGATTTTAATTCACAATTTTAACCCGTTTCTGGTCCAAATCATCAAAAGTGTGAAACATAAAAGTTGTCTGGAATAATGTTTTACTTCAAGACACGCGAGATTTTAACCTGAAATTGCACCTCCACCACCACCACCACCAACCACCTCCACCCATCACCACCAACCACCGCCTCCACCACCCATTGCCACCACCACCACCGCCGTCGCCGCCGCCACCACCACCGCCGCCGCCGCCACCACCACTACCACTTATAATATTCGTTCAGTGTATGGTGGTGGTGGCGGCGGCGGCGGGTGGTCATGGGTGTTGGTAGCGGTGGTGGGTGGAGGTGGTGGGCGTCGGCGATGGTGGGTGGTGATGATTGGAGGTGGGTGGTGGTGGCGATGGGTGGTGGGTGGTTGTGGCGATGGGTGATGGCGGCGACGGTGTTGGTGGCGACCGTGGGTGGAGGTGGTGGGTGGTGGTGGGTGGCAGTGAGTGGTGGTGGCGGTGGTGGGTGGTGGCGGCGGTGGTGGGTGGTGGCGGGTGACGGTGGTGGGTAGTGGTGGTGGTGGCGGTGGGTGGCGGTGGGTGGCGGTGGTGGTGGCGACGGTGGGTGGTGGAGGTGGGTGGCGGTGGTGGTGGTGGGTGTTGGTGGGTGGTGGTGGCGGTGGTGGGTGGTGGCGATGGTAAAGATGCAAATATTTTAACTCAATGAGGACTAACGATGCAAATATTTTAACTATATAGTCAATGAGGACTAACGATGCAAATATTTTAACTCAATGAGAACTAACGATGCAAATATTTTAACTTAATAAGGACTAACGATGCAAATATTTTAATTCTATAGTTAATGAGGACTAACGATGCAAATATTTTAACTCTTGTTAGGAGATAACGGAAAATAATTTGCATCGTTAGTCCTCATTAACTGATATTATTAACGGAGGGATGGTTTTGTGCCAACTTTAATACCACAGGGATGATTTTTGAGTCAAAAAAAGAAAAATGATGTAAAGCGAATAAAATCCAAACCACATGGATGTATTTTGGGCATTTCTCCTAATTTTAAGATGAAAGACAACTTTTCTTCCATTTTTTTTTTTTTTAAAATTTTTGTTTTCTTTTTATTATTATTTTCTTGAAAAGGCGGTGTAAAGGTCACTTGAAAATGTTTTAATTGCCTAAGCTAGATATTTAGAAAGAGTCCGTCGACACATAAGAAAGAGTAAAAAAATCGGTTTTTGCCATCACTTTCTCTAATAAATAGCCATCACAAAACCAAAGCCTTTTTGTGGTCCAATATAATTGATTCAAACATTGCTTCTTGTTCAATCAAACTCATATCCAATTAACCAAACTATACATTCACAATCTCTGTATCTACACACAAACGCATATACTAAATCAAACATTGCCAATATTAGAAACCTTAAAATCTGCCAAAATCCTAAATTTCCATATATTTACCCGTTTCTTAATTTCCATTACAAACCGTTATTTGATCATTATTTCATCATGCAAATATAAATAAGATCTTGATCATATTTCATTATTATTATTTCTAGATCATATAAATGGATAAAAGAGAGATGAATTGTATCGGAATTAAGCGAAAACGTAGATCCATGAAACGATCAAGGCGAGGGGTGGTTGGATCACTTCCTGGTGATTTGTTGATTGATGTTCTTGCTCGAGTTGCTTCGTCTTCATTTACGGATCTTTTTAATGCTAAATTATGGTAAATTTTTTTTAACTTACGCGGAAATAGTTTTTTTTTTTTTTTTTTTTTTTTTTTTTTTTTTTTTTGGCAAATTCCAAAATGAGTACATTTATTTTTCGAGTTTATTTATGGAGTACAAAACCAACCCCATTTCTCAATTTGGTCAAGTGCGATCGTGCGATCCTTTTAAATTTCTTACACGTGTCCCAGACAAAACAACATTGCCAATCATTGCAGCCCCACCCCACTTGCACTTGTCCCCCTAAGTGGCATTTGACTTTAATTTTAGATCGTGCGAACTCTGATCGTGCGATCGTGCGAAAGTCGGCTACCCCATGTGCTATATATCTTGGAAAAGACCACAAATCTTTTGGAAAGATTTTCTTTCATGGATTTGACTTGACATATTTTTATTAAATTATTAGTATTTTAATTTTAGTTTTGATATTTCATTTAAATAAAATCATTTTTATTAATTCTTCAAATTAACACACACACAAAAACATCAACCGGGTATAAAAGAAGATCTCTATTGATCCCAGTTTTATCCTAATGCATATTCAGGAAAGTGGCAGTCAATTTATGGAACAAAAAGATTCAATATTGAAGCTTAGCTGCCAGTAGTACAAATTTACGTGTAGTACTAATGGTACTACATATTAACTTTTTAAATCTTAAGCTTGTTATAAATTTTCGGTTTTAGCCACCTTAAACCATCACAAGATGATGCACATGACCTTTTACTGGGGACACAAAGTCACACTGCTCATCGACTCATGGAAAACTGATTCATGGTTCAGTTACTTCATCACCTTAATCGTGTGTTTCCTGTTTCCTGTCTTGTACCAGTTCTTGGAAGTTCATCGTCTCCAATTGAAGCTTCTTTCCTCATCAGCTAATGGCGTCACTGGAGCTATTGAAAATGAACCTCTACTTTACACCAAGTTTTTCTCTAGCAGAAAACGAAAGTGATTAGGTGGATCTGTGCTATTTAAATAAAATCATTTTTATTAATTCTTCAATGGAAGAAAATCTTTCCAAAAGATCTGTGGTCTTTTCCAATATATATAGCACATGGGGTAGCCGACTTTCGCACGATCGCACGATCAGAGTTCGCACGATCTAAAATTAAAGTCAAATGCCACTTGGGGGGACAAGTGCAAGTGGGGTGGGGCTGCAATGATTGACAATGTTGTTTTGTCTGGGACACTTGTAAGAAATTTAAAGGGATCGCACGATCGCACTTGACCAAATTGGGAAATGGGGTTGGTTTTGTACTCCATAAATAAACTCGAAAAATAAATGTACTCATTTTGGAATTTGCCCTTTTTTTTTTTTACATGCAGTTGTTTCTTGCGCATGCATGTAAATGTCATAAAATAGCAACGTAACTAATGCGTGGGGTCACTTTTTATGAGTTAGTGATATACAGATATTGCATTGGTTACCTAGTTTTTATAATAACAAACTACTGATATTTACATGCAAATGTCATAAAATAGCAATGTACTTTAATTAAGACGTGCCACTTGTATATGAAATGTTGGTGTTAGGCAAGTTGATAAATGATCATCCATGTGCTCAAAATTATAAAATAGCAACTTACTTATAAGAGTGTTCACATTGGTTTATTGTATGAATGTGGATAGAATTGTCGTGTCATAAAATATACTTTGTGTCAATGTGTATACATTCGGTTACAGCCGACGAAAAATTAGATTGTCTTTTTAAGTTTAACAACTAAATCGACATGTTAATTTGTAGAATGATCAATATGGAAGATATATGTTCACAATTTAGTAAGTTAATGAATTAAATATCTAGAACACATGAGTTCCAACAATTGGAAATGTATATATCTATACTACATATTAAGTAAAAACAAATTTGTGTAAAACATAAAAACTTAAAAACTTAAAAAATTTGTAATGTTGTTAGATTAAAATAGCCTTACATATAAAAGACAAAGCATTTTATTAAATATTTAAATATTTAATTGCAATTTAATCTACTAACTCCCGTCACTCTCACTTACTCCACACCCGTATATAAATGAAAAATTGCACAAATAGACGCTACTATATACCGTCACCGCTATACACGGGCGATCGTATGGTATCTACTTATGTCTTTACAAGTCGTAAAGATAGTGTTGTAACAAGTATGGATGAAAGTATTTTACAGGCATCAAACCTTTGCTGGGTAGGGTTGATGGGTACCATTATGGTACACAGAGTTGAGGTGTCCCTGCCAATCTACATTTTAATCTAAGTATGGATGAAAGTAGAAATTTCATGGCTACAAATCATTTTCCATAATTGATTGTACTTGAGTTGCTGCAATTTATATAGAAACTTACCATTATTTGATCAAATTGGACAAATATGGTAATTGTCGTTGCTTTTACATATATGATCACTTTCCATTAGCCTTGGTACAAATATCATTCTTATGTTGTTTATGATCGCATCCTTATTGTATATTTGAAAGATGTTGCGTAACACGCATTTAGTCATTTAGACGATGTAATTAAACATTAGGGGTGTTTATATATATGTGGTTGCTAATCTTGTCACGCTTATATGTATATCATGTTGATAACCAATTAGATCCATTTGTGTGACCACTTACTTAAATTCAATCGAGCTTGTTGTGGTTCTCATGTCGAAGAAACAAGATTAACAAAGTTGTAGAATACAAAATTCTCAAGTGTTTTTTAAGTATACTCATTGATGATCTATTAGAATTATTTCAAGAGAAAATACAACGTAAATATCACTCAAAGAAATATGAGATTGCTGCATTTCAGCTGTGATCTCAAAGAGCTAGTGATTAACTTTGGGATATGAGTGTTGTGTCACCCAACTATATTATTGTTGTGGGACAAACATCACAATGTTGTTTCCTTGCCCATGCTATTTCAATATTTTGGTGTTCATGTGGGGCCATCATGTTGATAACCAATTAGATCCATTTGTGTGACCACTTACTTAAATTCAATCGAGCTTGTTGTGGTTCTCATGTCGAAGAAACAAGATTAACAAAGTTGTAGAATACAAAATTCTCAAGTGTTTTTTAAGTATACTCATTGATGATCTATTAGAATTATTTCAAGAGAAAATACAACGTAAATATCACTCAAAGAAATATGAGATTGCTGCATTTCAGCTGTGATCTCAAAGAGCTAGTGATTAACTTTGGGATATGAGTGTTGTGTCACCCAACTATATTATTGTTGTGGGACAAACATCACAATGTTGTTTCCTTGCCCATGCTATTTCAATATTTTGGTGTTCATGTGGGGCCATCAATGGATAGATTTATTAAAAACAAAAAAGAGCTTATCTTTGTTGTCACACCATTTGATGTTAAACTCCAATAAACCTAATATTGATCATGATATATAGTTTGGTGAAGACAGTAAAATATTTCTACTTTTTCTTTTTTGTCTTTAAGATTAAGCATGTATGGCTATATCCTATAAATTACTTCTGTATTGACATCGGTTTTTTAGTTAGCGAATAATGTCAAATTTATTTGTTATATCGGAAGAAACAATCTTGTGATTGATAAGTTATTCTTTTGTTCTTTCAATCAGTTGTAGGGATTTTCTCGGTGCGGCTGAAGATGAGTCCATCTTTCAACATGTTTCAATTGACAAGTTTCCGGTAATTCATTGGTTCCCTCCAAGTGAAGAACTACTTTCGTTCCTAAATCAATGCGTTGACAAAGGGAACCCGGAGGCAATGTTCAGGCAGGGAATGGTAAGTAATGCTTTGAACCGGCAGCCTCTTATTATGTACAAAAAAAAGCCCCTAAGATATGCAAATTAAACTTATGAGCTCTTTTTACCACTCATAATTTTACAGATAGAGTACTTCAGTCGAGCAAGGATAGAAACAGGACTCGAGTACTTGAAAAGGGCAACTGAAAAAGGACATGTTGAGGCGGCATATGTGTATGGTATGATTCTACTCTCTAGAGGTGGTCAATCGAGTCAACAAGGCTTGAATATTTTGAATTCAATGAAAGTATCGAGATCCAATTATTTGAAAATTCGCGAGTGTAGAGCTAAAATTAAAGCAGTTATAAGAGAAATGTGGATTAATAATTCGATTTCACTAAATGAAATTGGATGCAAGTGTCAGGAAAAAAACATTCGTATCAGAAAAAGAAATTTCGACGAGGAAGAAGATGTTGATGTTATAGGTTGCGACGCTTGTGGGTGGTATCGGGAGGTCATTTCATTCTGTAAAATAGTAGATGGTGTTGTTTAGTAGTATATGAAAGTTGCAATATTGTTCCTATGCCATTTTGAATTATAATCAGGTATTGGTAACTTATATAATGTGCATAGGTATTTTTATGATTGTTTTAGAGGTAAGCTATATGAATTAACATTGTGCATATAGATGGTAAACCATCATTGTGTAAAATTCAATGTAATATGCTGCAACTTTATGTAAACCCTTGGCATTTGTAAGCAATCCTAGAGTTTGACATTTTCTAATCTATGCATATTTCTATTGGTACTAAAAAATTTCTTTTGTTTGTACTTAAGACTATATTAAAGACCTAACTATAGTGTTTAGAGTTGGTATTTTAGGAAAAGAAGCACTATATACTAATGATTAATTAACAATTAAGTGGTCTTGGATTATGGATGTTCCTCAACTAAGTAGTCTTGGATTCGGGTTAGTTGATAATCAGTTTTTTTCATTAGAATTTTTGTCAACCTGAATCTGGTTGATCATCTAACAAAATACTATGATTCAAATTCTTACTTGACACGTATATGTGTGTATGTCTTTGATATGTTTTGCCTAGATGATATATAGAGTATTTGAGAAGTTGGTTCGGTAACTAATAACTAAGGTACGATGCTTTATTACACATGGAGTCTGCATCTCAGCACGTGTATGGGCCAATTCTTGGCCCCATATGTAGTCCAAAAGAGTAATGTAAACAGTAAACTGTCAAGAGCAAGACAAAACTTAAAATCTAATAAAAATCAAGAACAGGAAATTTAATCATTGAAGGATACTTAGGAATGATGTACCATTAGAATATCTAACTCTTAATGTCCAACTTGAAGATTTTAAGCAATGAGATAGACTCTTCATTTGCGGTTTTCTAAGTTTTAATGACTTGAGTTAGATAATATCGAGCTTCAAAAGTTTTAGCGAATTGGATTTGGTTTGCTAGATCAGCTTAGAACCACGCGAGATATATCAATCATATTATCATAACCAAACATGTTTAATTGTTGTTTGAAGATGTCATCGAGCAAGAAATACTACTTATACCGACAATACAGCTACATTTGTTTTTAAAGGAAGAGAATTATGATGTTTTTATTGTTGAAATTGTAGAAATCAAGGGAATACTGAAAAACTATATTATCAGATTCATTGAATTATAGAGATTACAAGATATTAAATAGAGACTAAACCTAAACAAAACGGGCCAAACCCAACGGCTTGCAGGCCTTTATTATCTAACAGAAATAATAATCTAAAACATTCAATTACTTGAATATTTTTCTTGTATAATGTGATAAGTTGGTGAGTTCATTGAAATTCTTCATGTATAATGTGATAAGTTGGTGAGTTCATTGAAATTCTTTATGTAAACAAATAATCGAAGTCTTTAAATTTTTGACAAAGATTCGTTTTGACACTCAAGAATCATTTTCAGCAAAATTTTAATCCAAATCACAAAAATTAAATAAAGAATATTCGATTAGCACATGGTATAAGTTTCGTATAAGATATATCGTGATGCGTGTTTAGGTTCCAGGTTCCTTTACGCAATGAAACTCTCTTTATAATATGACAAACCCTTTTTCTGTGATCACAAAATTTTAGTCCTTCTTCACCACTCGATTTAAGAAGTGTCACTTTTTCATTATCACACCACAAACCAAAATAAATTATCCCACTTTGCAATCTATTAGGATTTACGACCTCTTTCTTTGTTACCATCAAGCCGTGTACTTGTTCACTTGAGCACGATCATACCTTACGTGCTATTTCCCCTTTCGTGTCAAAAGGGTCGAAACTTGAACCTCTCAACGTCCATTTTAATCTTTAAGGTCAAGACTTAAACCTGCAACCTCTTAATTTTAAGCCTGGGTCGAACTTGAACCTATAAACCTATAACCTATTTCCTCTGTTGTAGCTCAAGCATACTCGAACCCAATGGAACTTTTAAATTTTGATGGTTCTTTAGTACCATATTTCACTCTCATGTATATTTTCATATATGTTTTAGGCTACACAACACTTTTCAAGAACTGGGATCCCAAGAAAAGGCCAGATGCATCAAGTTGTCTAATCTCTTTAGCTCATGGCACCCCATCAGTCTTTCTATCAATCTATGCAAATTTCATGCACACACAAACACCAAACCAACACTTTGCATCCCAAAACACACCATTCCAAGCCATAGTCCTTGAATTTAGCATTGCATATTTCATCATAGACACTTCACATTACTTGATATTCACTCCAAATGATCACTTATTCATAGCACACCACTTAGCCGTCCTATACGTGTTCATAACATGCCGTTACATAGTCCAACATGGAGCGTTCGCCATTCTCCTTCTCCTCGTCCTAGCTGAGGTCACTAGTCCATTACAAAACACTTGGAGTCTTGCTAGATACCGAAAAGATGACGTGGCTTTCGCGGCAAGGTTGTATGGTGGTTTATGTCCATATTTTTATGGTTTTTATAGTGTGGTTAGAGGAGTGTTTGGGCCATTGTTTGTGTACCAAATGATGGTGTTTTATTTGAAAGGTGGTGTGGATGGTTTGGTTCCAATGTGGGCTTGGGTTTCTTGGATGGTTGTGATTGTTAGTGCTATTTTTCTTTGTGTGCTATGGGTTTCTAATCTTTGGTTAAATTTCTTTAAACAAAGAACCAAGATAAGAAAACTAAATTAGAAATTTGATCCTTTTTTTTTTTTTTTTTTTTTTTTTTTTTTTTTTTTTTTTGTATATATATTGTGTTATGAGCTACCAGTATCATATGAAAGTTGTGTTTTGTTTTATATTGTTCAGTATACATGAAATAGTTGTATGTAAAATCATATTATGGGCCTGTTTGGCACGAGCTTTTTGAAGAGATGTTAGCTTTTTGTTACAAAAATAATATTCTCTAAAACAAATATCTCCGTTTGGATATATTAACTTCAAGCTTTTATTTCAATCAAATAGCTCCTAAATGAAAAGCTGATTCATGAAGATTTTAAACATTTTAGAGCTGTTAAAACTTTAAATTACTAATATACCCTCCAAACATTTATTTTCAATTATAAATATGTCATTTTATGTCATTTTACATATTATAATTACATTTAACAGTTAACTTACCAAACACTTTTATTAAGAAATGATACAGCTTGTAGCTCATGGTAACAGTTTTGCAGCTTATAGCTTACAGTTTACAGCTTACAGCATACAACTTATAGCTAATTTCGCCAAACATAACCATGGGCGTAACTGGATCTACTTAGTGAACTCGTGTAATTTGTATTGGCCCATATAGCCGGCCCAACTTTTTTTTTTCTTTTTTCTTTTCTTTTCTTTTTTTTAAGGCTGTAACAGAGACCTTTAGATTCTTTGCAAATATAATAAAGCTGGTTTGTTTTAAAAAATTCAGAAACAATGATTGTCTGTTCGGCTATGAAATTAGGAAAAACCAGCAACCATTTATTTTTAATCATTATGTTAAAAAAATAACATATATTAAAGTTAGCGAGGTGTGTGACCTGGAAATAAAATATCACCATCATGTTTAGGACATACGATGAAAATCCACCACGATATGCGCCGTGTATATCATGGCACGCCGCCCAGCCCTTCACCTGATGCATAGTTAAGGTTAAAAATCAAGGAATCAATTTAAAAAAAAAAAAAAAAAAAAAAAAAAAAACGCGCGATGTAATCAAACTAGCCATTATTGTTTCAAAAAGTGTCATTGTGATGTCTGACTTGGTATTCACATTTAGTGACCACTCACTAAAAGCATAAAAAGTTGTCATTAAACTTTGAAACTTAATAAGCTTTCGGGCGATTTTTTTTCAAATAAGAATGTCACCAAAAGCACTGTGTTTTTGGTAGCATGAACAATGAGGAAAAAAGTGAAGTGTTAAGTATTATGCCTTTCAGTATTGGTACTCTCCCTGTAAAATACCTTGGTGTTCCTTTAATAACAAGGAGGTTGGGTTTTAAGCAGTGCCAAAGTTTGATGGACAAGATCAAGACCAAAGTTAATGATTTGGAGAAACAAGAGCTTATCTCTTGCTGGTAGATTGCAGCTGATTGTGGCAGTTTTAGCCTCTACTCAGGTTTACCGGTCATCTGTGTTTTTTCATCCCAAAAACTATAATTAAAGACATCAATAGAGTCCTAAAGCAGTTTCGTTGGAGTCAAGGGAAGACTTGCAAAGGAAAAGCCAAATTTGCTTGGTCCTCTATTTGTAAACCAAAAAGTAAAGGGGGTTTGGGTATAAAAGATTTTAAGCCGGTGGAAAGAAGCTATGCTCTCTAAACATATATGGAATATTGCAAGGAAGAAGGATTCCTTATGGGTCAAGTAATTTCATTCTAAGAAACTACAAAATAAAAGTATATGGATTGTGTAGCAAGACTGTTTGGATAGCTTGGGTCCTTTAATAGATCATGTTACTTACACAATCCTATATAGTGCAAATTTGAGTCATCAAACATCAGTTGCTGATATGATTGAAAATGGTAATTGGAAGTGGCCAAGGGAATGGAGTTCTAAGTACCCTAATATTGTTAATCTTCCAATTCCTATGTTGAGTCCTGATAAAGTTGATTCAGTTGTGCGGAAGAGCCTAAATGGAAAGATTTTGCCATTCATTGTTGGTAATGTCCTAAAAGAAATACGCAGTGATGGTCCTGATATTGATTGGTACAAGGTGGTTTCGTTTTCCAAATGTATTCCAAGACATTCTTTTAAAACTTGGATTGCAATAAAAGGAAGATCGAATACTCAGGACAGATTACTAAGATGGAAGGTTGGTTGTAATATGATATGTCCATTATGTAAAAGAGTTCCTGATTCCCATACTCATCTATTCTTCTCATGTGAGTACTCAAGTC
The DNA here is from genome assembly GCA_030686995.1 of Artemisia argyi. NCBI lineage: Eukaryota > Viridiplantae > Streptophyta > Magnoliopsida > Asterales > Asteraceae > Artemisia > Artemisia argyi. Next base: position 81,099,696 of record CM060697.1, read on the forward strand.
AAGTATGGGACAAAATTGGAAGTATGGTAAACATGATGCATGTACCAAATGAGTTGGAAAGAATTGTTGTTATCCCTTGTAACAACTCTATTGGAAGTGTGCTGAGAAGGATATGCGTATGTGCTATTGTATATTTCATTTGGTAGGAAAGAAATGCTAGGATTATCAGGAATGAAGAAAGACATGCAGGCAATCTGTGTGAGTCTATTATCGACACCATCAAACTCAGGATGGTAAAACTCAAAGGTTAAGAGCTCTAAAGCTATTGCTATAGTTAGAGGAAAGATGAGGCTTGAAATTTTTTACAAAAAAAAAAGTAAATGAAAAAAAAAAAAAAAAAAAAAAAACTAAAAAGAATCACAAATGACTAATTTAGTAAAATCGTTTTTCTTTTATTTCATTTGATAATTTTGTTAACGAAACTGTTTTGAAAATTAATTTTACTACTTTCACTTAATCAATAAAATAAATGTATAAAGAAGACTTACCAATAAGACAAGCTCTCTAAAACGTCTATCCATTTCCTTTAGGAGTGAGATCAACAATGCACTCGTCTTCCCTGACTTGGTATAGACCGTAATGTCAAACTGTACATCTGATCGATCGTGCTTGAAATTTAGTACATGTACTCTTATATCCATACGATATTCAATGGATATATATTATCCTGTACATTTAAATTTCAAGATGGGTTATATCTAAAAAAATAAAGGAGGTGATATTTGACGGTTAAGGAATTGCATATGTTGAACGAGGTCACAACATTGAAGGAACTAACCTGATTCCCTTATATATATTTCAATTAAAGCTAAGATATGCTTTTGATTAACATGTTGAACTGAAAGGTCCACATCACCATATATTGTGTAGAGCCCAGACGCGTACTTCCTATAAGGCTAAAAAATGCAGCCTTAAACTCCGAGAGTCAACAGGCTTTTAATCATACATAAATATAGATAATAGAAAATAATTTAGCATACCATCTCATGATGCCATGTAAAACCTCATCAAGAGATTGGATAGTAAGGGTTCAAACCTTGTCACTATACGTGTTGAATATGGAGGAAACCTCCAAGACATGATTCGTGTAAAAATTTTGGGCGTTATAATGAACAATTCCCTAAGAAAATAATCTCGTATGTTCTAAAATCTATTAAGGCTCTAAGACAACCTATTTAGGATATTTACTTGCCAATATCTAAACCTTGGGTCATCTACGAATCTAAACCATGGGGTTGATAAGATCTTGTTTGGTAGAAAATAAACTTTCACTAGTTGATGATTGTATAATACGCGTACAAACATCACATACCATATTCCCAGATTCTTATGCAATCCGGGATTGTCATTCTAAGCTTAATGGACATTTTAAATGAGTCTTGGGCCTGGGCCTAGTAAAATTCAATTAGCCCTTTCACTTCAAAGTTAGGTTAATTCACAAAAACTTACTAAAAGAAACGTAACAAAAAATGTATGATTGACAATATTATATATGGTCTAAAAAAATAGAAAAACATCTACAACCTTAATTAGAAGACTGTAGAAAAACATAATGCTTTTTAAACTGTATGAGTATATGTGTACGATTAGAAGATTTTAAATATCAAAGAATGATCTATAATCTTCAGTGATCAAGTAGTGGCTTCTCTATAAATAAATGATCAAATAGGTTCATAAAATGCAGCTTGTTATATTAAACTACGAAAGTCAACATGCTTTTAATCCTAAATCAACATCTGTAATCCAATCTTAAATTATCAACATCTGCAATCCAATCGTTTTTACAGAATCTTCATAAATATATATCTTTATTATAAAATCTTCACTAACAACTAAAAAAAATCCAATCTTTTTTTTAACAATCTTCACAAACAACTAAAATTCAAACATTAAAATCTTCAATATACTATTAAAAACATCTACTTTCAAATATAATTACAGTAATTTTTTCCTAGGCATAAAACATGAGGTAACTGATTAAGTAATGATTTGTAAATCAATCTTTAAATTGGATAAATTAAGTGGTGTATCTAACACATTGAGAATGAATGAATTGGGAATTAGGATTTCTTTTAAATTTGTTTTATTAAATAAAAACCACCCTCCTTGAACCAATGTATATACTTTATGTTGCACTGGTCAACCAAACCGATCAAAAACTTAAACTCAAAAGGCCCGACTTCTTAAAAAATAAATGCTCATTTCACATTATGAAGTAAAAGTAATATGCTCAATTTTTATTTTATTGTTTACTCCTAAAAAAATGTCCAATTTTACTGTTTTTCTTATTTTACCATTCTATTCAAAGTTTGCATTAATTGCTCATTTCTAATTTTTTTAATAAGTATAAGAGTAAAAATGACTTTTATCAATTAAAACTTGTAAAGAGTGTATATGGATTCTTGAAATCTTGATTCTTTAATCTTAAAACTTATATTAATTTTGTTTGTCTAAATTACATCTTAAAACCTCTTAATACATCTTAAACTTATCAATTTTAAAAGTGACAACTTTTTAAAAATACGCATTATATTAATGATAAAAAACACATGTTCTGTATTTCAAAAGACACACGTTTTACATCAAAGGTCGAACTAATATTACGATTTTGCAAATATAATTGTTTGTTGCTATGCGTCGTCGCTTTGCACGGGTATTCGTCTAGTCATAATTTACACTTGCAATACCCTTTCATCAGTCAAAACCCAAAAGTTATTTGGAAACGTAAATATCATAATTGTTGATCATTGTAAATGCATTCATAAACCCAAATGCCCAATGGCTTCTTTTCAACAAAGTCTGATCTAGCCCAACGACTTGTTTTCAATTTTTGCTGATTTACTCAACGGCCATTACCGCATTACGGACAAGGCTACAACATTTTTTTTTCTTCTCCCATTTTTTTTTAAATATAACATATAATAATTAATGGCACGCATGGTTATGTTTTAAACCCTAATCCAAAATAAAGAACTTTTGAAAAATAAAATCAAGAAGACGTTGAAGATGAGCAGTAATTATGAAATAAGTACCTGTGGTGAAAGATGATCAGTACTACTCGACTATGACTATAAAGATGAAGATGATGGCGGTCATGTCGTAATTATGCGTTGACGAGGCCCAGATCGAGCGCCACGAACCCGAGGGCGAGGCCGATTTCCATTTTTGATTGCGAAGGCCATTCTGTGTAGTAGTGTCAGTTAGCTTAATGATGATGATTTGTTGGTTTATGTCTGAACTTGAGTTGAAATTAGGGTTTTAATTGGATGGAAGTTTCGTATTAATAAATGAGACTAATATTACCTTATGTATGTGTTGTGTGTCTGAATTTGTTAAATGAGTGGTGTGGTGATGTGGTATATATATGTTTATTAAGAATATATGCTTATGGTTTTCAAATTTTAAATAAATAAATAAGCACTTACGATAAAAATCGAATCGGATAATTTCACTCTCGAATTGCCATACAATTTAGCAATTTGGATAAGCATTCGCAAACATCTGCAAAAGACTGCTTAATTATTAGTTGTTCATGATCTTTGTATTGCTTAAGGTGACTCGTTAATGTTGATGAAATATACATATTTGCTAACCGAAATGCATGTGTAACACTTAAATTCGTTATATATATCATGAGTATGTTTTGCACTTAAATCTCATGAGTAACACTTACATGTATTATGTTCTGATTAAATTGTTAAACTACTACTTATACGTATAAGAACCGACGATGAAATATTCACACATATATATATGCACAAACCGGGGGGATAACAAAATTTTCAAATCAAATTTGTTACAATACACATTATTGTTTCATTAAAAACTAAATACGTTAACTTGATAGTTAATAATTCTTTTCATAGGTTTTCTAGTTCCTGTTTGCTTAATTAGCAGTTTCAAAAAGGTGATACGAAAAAAGCAAGCAAATCTTAGTTAATTACCAACGATTAATTAAATATGATCAAGATTAAACTCCTCTTCGCAGTTTACAAGATTTGTTACAAATGTTAAAGCATCCGCTATGATAAACCTTTACAAAGGTTTATAATTATGCCACTGCACATCAAAAACACATAAACCTTTTAAATTTATAAACCTATTTCCGTTATAGATAAAGGTGTTGTTTTATAAATATATAACATAATTCAATGTATTAAATTGTATAATTCAATGTATTAAATTATGAAAAGATATAAGATATTGGACCTTTTCATGTCATGTGAGCATGAAATTGATGTCCAGTATGTTTAACAATATTTTAGACCTTTTCATCTTTTTATAAACCACCATAATTGATGCCCTTAAAGATTTACGGAAATCTAGGTCATCGTTGATTACATATCTTGCATGTTATATATTAAGTAACTTGTTGATGCTAGAGATTTATGAAAAAAGGTATAGCCAGTGTTATTGATAAACTTTAACCTTGTATCTCATGTTAACAGCTAATTTACCAAATACTTTTATTAAAAAAAAAAAAAAAAAAAAAAAAAAAAAAAAAAAATACAGCTTGTAGGTCATGATAACAGCTTTGCAGTTTACAGCTTACGGTATACAGCTTACGGCTAATTTCGCTAAGTATACCCTATATGAAATTAGCACATGTTGTTGTAACCATGACTTTAAAAACAATCAATCATTTATTTTACAAGTACAATTGCAGTGTGGCTTTCCTCTTTTAACCGGATATGAAGGCATGATCATGTTTAAAACAAGGTGATACGGAGTATTTCATAAAGATGAGTAATAATAATAATTAAATAACTTTTAAAGTCTGATCATGTGAGACTGATGTGCTTGTGTTAGATTGTATATACGATAAATTTCTTTAGAAAAACTTAGTAACGTATTTGCTGGATCTCGAGAATGAAAATCTGTCGAGTGATCTCGCTCTCCAGCTTCAAATGCTAGAAGTCGAAGTAAATTAGTTTAAGAGAGTCGAACTGTGGATTCAGTTTAAAAGATTACATCTTTATGAGAAAAGATACACAGTTAATGTACATAAACTGTTCTCCTACATTAGTAAAATTACTCAAACAGCCGAACCAATGCGAGTTTGGCGTGGGTTCAGACGTTTAACGGGCTCGTCCGCAGCTATACCTTGTGCACCAAAACAGAACACTTGGTTCATCAACACCTTGCTCAACGAAGACTGTCGTCTATGAAACTTTGGTTTTTCGTTAACCCACGGGTTTGTACTAGACCTCATAAAATTCTTGGTACCAACATTCGAGGGCCTAATTTCCTCCTCGTCATACTCATCGTCTGAGCCTGAAGACCAAGATGAAACTGAACACTGGCTCGATGTTGTGTCCACTTGTAAAACTCCTTGAGCCAACCCAGCCGAGAAATTCTTCTTTGCTAACGTGCTAGGCCCATATACGCGCTTATTGTTTCCTAGAGAACCTTTTAAATACCTTTCTCGAATCGAAACGGGCCCGTTTTCGATAGTACCTTTCCTCAAATGGTAAGAATCTAAAGAATCCCGATCGTCGAATTCTTCTTTCTTTCGAGCCCACCTGAACAGAAGTTTTAACCGTCTACCCGCACTAGTTCTTGATTCCTTTTGAGTAGACCGGGCAGGTGAGCCAAACTGACTCAGTTCACCCGAATACATCACCTCTTTATCTTTATTGTTATCCGTACAAATATAAAAAATAATCTCGGCATCTGGAACTCGGAACGAAGTTCCAGGACTACCACCGATCCCATGTGTTTTCAAATGTGATGCGAGGGCAGTTCGCGTCATATAATCATTATAATTAGATATCCCACCCGCAGATATCAGCCTCTTGATTAAAATCTCTGAATTCATTGATTTCGGCCGTTGTCTAAGGAGATCAAGTGGTGTCATACCATCGACGTCTCGAATATTCAAATCAATATATCTAACGGTCATAAGAAGCTCCACGAGATCAGAATGAATGTTCTCGATTACTGCAATGTGAAGAGGAGTCCGACCATCATTATTTTTAGTATTCACGATATCTTCAATATTTACAATTTTGCCACTCGTGAGGTGTTTCATAAGGTCGATTTGGTGGTCTACTCGACGGAAACCCGGTGTTTTGAACCCTGCGACGGTTGTGTGAAGAAAAGTGTCGCCGTAATTGTTTGTTGATGTGATTAGTGATGGGGATGCAGAGAGTAATAGTTTGACTATGTGTAAGTGACCGCTGTATGCTGCGATGTGCAATGATGTGTTGCCTTGATTATCTTTTGAGTTGATTATATCGTAATATTCAAGTAAATACTTCACAACCTGCATAAAAGATTTGCTTATTGTTAGCATTAACGCTAACATAAAAACTTTAAACATAAAATTAAGAACCATTGCATTTAAGGAAAACAGATTTTGACAACCTTAATGATTCATCACAATTCACAAACCGTCTAGGTCTATTATTGTTTGCGTCTGATTGCGAGAAATAAACAATTTTTCTCAGTCACACTCTATATTTGGTCACAGAGTTCAATATTTTAGGCATAATTTGGAGTAATGATATATAGCAGACTCTGTCACAGATAACTTCCTGTGTTTGGGATCTTTTAGCAGAATCTGTCAAAAGTAGCGACTTCCTAAGTATCTACGGAAACAAGAATGTATGAAATTATTTCTCTATTGATTGCTAGAACACGCCTAGCATGATCCTACAGGCTACAACATAACTCCTATAACTGAATTTTCAAACTTTACGATTCTAACGTAGATGAGTGTCTTGATGAATTCATTAACACCCTAAAAACTAATATGAAAGTGCCTTAACAGCGATTGCATACTAGAACTGCTTGTATGCTTAGGTCAGTCACAAATTATTAGATAAGCAATCAAATCTCAAACACTCCCTAATTCACACATCTTCAACTTGTTGCAAGTTCAAGTCTCAATAAGGAAACACGATACAAACGAGATTTATTTGTTATTAAAACAAAGTGATTGGTAAATGAAGTACCTCAGTTTGACCTCTTCCGCAAGCAGAATGCAGCAAAGTAGAACCCTGCAAATCCCTATACATCAAAACATCATCACAATCTTCTAAAAACTGCTTCAAGATTTCAACACTTCCACCTCTAGCACCAGCATGAACAACTCTATTCATCATTTCCATTTTAAAAACCGACCCAATATCCTCTCCCTTTGACCACAATGAAAAGTCAACCAACACCTCAAAAACCTCCAAGTTCCCACTTCTTGCAGCTGCATATAATATATCAGTAACACCATATTCGCCTTCACCGAATACCAAAAGCGGGTCCCTTTTTAACAACTCTTTAACAAACTCTAAATCACCAGCTGATGCAGCTGTATACAACAACCAACCACCATAACCAGCTCTTATTAATGAGTTACAACCATTGTTATTTCTTGGTTCACCTGCAAGAAGTAGCTTTTTAGCCACTTTTGACCGATTTTTCGCGACAAAATTGAATTTTTCGTCATCGTCCCAGACGGTTTCTAGACGCCTTATACGACGAAGGGAAGTTAGTTTTATTAAAAGGTTTGTGTCGAAATGAAGAAGCTCCCTGACTATATCATAGTGACCATTTGCAGCTGCTAAATCAATTGGTGATGCATACCACCATTGATCACCAGTGCTTTCCCATCTTAATGGAAAATATGATGCAGTCATTGCAAAAAATTAAACTAGACCCAATTTTTAAAACACCAAAATTTATAGAACCCAAATTTCCTTTTTTAAGGATTGTGGCAAAGATACAAACTTTATTATAAAACAAGAAAATATGATCAAAGCGAAAAGTGGTCTTAGCTATTAAAAGTTCAAGAAATTGGATCAAACAAGACTCAGTTAGTCAAACTCAAAATTTTATAAAACCAAAAGCTATTTTTGGAAAGATTGTAGCAAAGATGAAAACTTTACTGCAAAACAAGAAATTCCCAACAATAGAAAGTTGATTTTAAAGAGACCCAAATGATGATTTATAAAACTTTTTGAGATCTTTATGCTTCAAGAAACTTGATCAAACAAGACCCAATATGTTAAAACACAAAATTATACATAACCCACTATCTATTATATGCAAAAAAATTTATAAAAACAAGATTATGTGGTATGATCAGAGTCACAAAAAAGGAGGGAAAGTGGACAAATAAGTCATAACAAAAAGAAGTGTATGTGTGTGTTGATTATTTGTTACAGATGGATATACTACACAAAATGAATAAGTCCACATAATTTTCTTGGTTAACAATAAATTTCATGACAAAAATGTGTGAACGCAAAAAGATGGCTTTTGCATAGTTGAAAGGAAGATTCTTTGTACCCGTGATTACATACATCACATATTCTCTGTGATGTTATATTCCCTCCATTAACAGATTTTTTTTATTAAGTTAAGATAAGATATAGTAATTTTTACTTACTTACAGTATTATTGAAATACTACAAAGTATAAACAATTAGTGGTAAGACGGCTCATAATTCTAAAGAAAGACCCGGTTTTAAACTTCGATGAGTCAAAACGGCACATACCAGTTAGATCGCGTACATCAGAAGTAAAATGCTCGATTTTTATCTATCCATCTTAGTTCTTTCGTTTTTATAAGCTGATGATAAATGAAAATACGAAATAAATATGATAAAAAAAAGGTTATAAATAGCGTGAGGCGTGGCGTGGCGGCAAGATCAAGTCTCAAGGCGTGGCGGCATGACCTTTTTAAGGCGTGAATTAAGACGGCAAAAAGTATTTATAGATTTATATTATATTTCATTAGTATATCATATTTCATATACATCGAGTTTACAAAAAGTGTTATACATAAGCAATAAAGTCAAGAAACTCTCTTTACATTTGTAATCTTTTTCAAATACTAGTAAACCCCTAAATGCCAAATACCAGTAAACCTCAAATACGATACCCAAATTTCAATTACTAGTAAATCCCTTAAATGTCTCAAATACCAGTACACCTTATCGCGCCTTATCGCACCTCATCTCATGCCAAGCCTTAAGACGACGCCTTGGTCTATTGCGTGGCGTAGAGGTGACGGCTCGCGCCTTTGCGAGGCATTTGCAGCGCCAAGGCGCGCCTTTTAAAACACTGTAAAAAATACACATTTTTGCATAAAAAGTTAAAAGTTTTTTTAACTAGCTTGATAAAAACCAATATCTAATTAAATGACTGATAATCAAATAATTTCCAATGATATTTTATAGATGTATAATTAAACCACATGAGTTTTTTGGAAGAGAAAAAAAATATATGCTAAAATTGTGTTTCTTCTAGATAATTTGGATGGAAGCAAAATTTCAGTCATGTTTTGACCAAGTAAGACATAGGACAAGATGGCGGTGTGCTTATTTAGAAAAGTAAAAGTCGTGTATGATAGAATATTATAAAATTTTGAGACCGAGCTCAAATTGCTTATTTTAATCTTATCAATATTGAAAGAACGTAGAAGTGCGGTGGATAAAAATATTTTATGTGCAATGATAGAGACAGGGAGATAATTTGATAAAAATGTCCAAGTATATTCTCAATAATACTTCTAACATAAAATAGTATATTAGTACTTTGATTTATTTAACTCTTTTTGGTTACCATCTTAAAATTCCAATTTAAATCTAGACATGTTTGTCAAATTTGAGTAGGAGAAAGTAACAAAATGTGAAAATGTTTATCATTTGTATATATGTTTTTCTGTCTTGTATGTTGGCAAAGATGACTTATGGTAATAATTAAAAGGATTATTAGGTACTAAAACAAACTTTAGTGCGAGGAAAAAGGCATATATGTGTTTTTATATCTCAACATGAACCGATGATGACTTTAGACCAAGAACTGAAGAAAGGTTGAAAGGATCTTGTCCTTTAAATATGGTTGTTGGCCAATATTAAAAATCACAAAATCGAAAATAACTTTACACTAAATTGTTTTTTAGTCTATGTTTTATACTTCGCATTAAAACAGGACATTTACATACGTCCCCACAAAAACATCTATATTTCTCCAAACCTTTCTTTAATAACATTGTACATCGATGTTCAAAAAAAAAAAAAAAACATTGTACATCATGCATTAAAAACTTGTGTTTGAAAAAATATGTAAATATTGTTGTATATATGGGGATGTATGTAAATCCCTCAAAAACTTAAATTTATAACACAAATATCCAAATATCTAATAATATCGAAAAATCGAAAATGTACAAAAAGTATAACCATACAAGTTAAAATAGACTATGCATAAAACTATGATGATGTAAGTAACTTTCTAATTACACCACCGGGAAAAATGTCAAAATCATATGTTTTATGCATTGTGCAAAAGATTAGATAGTCGATATTGTGCAAGACAGACAGAAACTAACAAAAAAGTACATAGAAATGATTAAAGTTAGCCCAAGGGAGAACCTACTTACCTTCAATAATGCAAACACCTTTCTAGAATTAGAGGCAACATAATGCCACAATTATTGCAATTAAGTATAAGCAAGAAACTTTTCCTGATCTATAAATCCTAATGCTGAATTCTAGACCAAACTTAACCTTATCAAAACTAGTTTGATACGATTCTCCATTCTAAATCTTTTTAGATCTCGATTATGTTTGGCACCAAATTTACAAATGAACTAGTTTCTTTTAAGTTGAACGATAAAACATTTCATAAAACCAATGGACTTAAAAACTCTTCTATAATGACTATATTCAAGAAAATAGAAAAATCTAACCATCAACATTCCATAATGACTATATTTGAGAACATGAATTCTATCTCGAAAACTTTCTTAAAATAGAAATATTCTAATTTTCATTGACCATACAAGATTTATTGATGCAGCATCATGAGAGCTGTAATGCTTTAGATGCATTGGATCACGAGAATAAATTATATTGTTTATACAATCCTACATGAAAAAACACATGGTATTTGTCTTCAATGACTCTTGCCTAATGATCTGAATAAAATAGAAGTTACAACATACCGATAAGATCTACGCTTCATCCAAGGCAAACCTAAACTGTATCGCATCTGAATCATGGTGCCTGCAAGGCAACATTTATTAGTGATTTAATGAACCAGGAACTAAAGACGTAAAAAGACACAGTTACTATTATAAAATTACCATTTCCAGGTCAAGATGATTTCATATGTTTCATATAGCTTTCAATATGATCAGCAGCCGCATAATTATTCTTCTGCTTGATTTCATCAAGAAGCAACGAACAAGTATAATATCTCGGACTAATATCTTTTGCAATCATTTCTTGAAAAAACCGGTATGCCCAGTCACATTTATTCGCTCTACATAACCCATGGATCAAAAGAGTATACGTAGCCAAATCAAGACTAATGTGATACTTATTTATCATTTCATCCAACAAATAACCCAATAAAACATCCGTCTTTCCTGTCTTAAAACAAAGCTTGAGTAATGGGCTAAAAGATTGAATATCGGGTCTACAAAGATTTGAACTTTCCATCATCCCGAGTATCCTTATGGCTTCTTGATCCATACCATGATGACAAAACATTGCAATCATTGAATTATACGTTGATGTTTGCGGTTTAACACCAACATTCACCATTTCAACCTCAAATACATCACATGCCTCTTGAACTAGACCTGCACGTGCTAAAGTATGAATCAAGGCGTTGTAGAAAAGTGTATCGGGTTTACATCCGCTCGTTTTCATTCTTTCACGTATTTGTAAAGCTTCATTATACTCCTTGTTCTTTGTTAAATAGCTCATGATGGTCGTGAAGGTTACAACATTAGCAGGGCAATTTTGTGATTCCATTTCATCGAGTAGTTCATAAACTTTACCGAAGTTGGAGTGTCGACAATATGATTCAATAATGGTGGAATAACTTATAACAGACGGGTTAAATCCATATCCTTTCATTTCTTGTAGAGTCCACTGTGCTTCATCGACCCGATTAACTTTACACCAACCGTGAATAAATATGTTAAAAGTATGAGCAGAAGGTGAAATATGTGACTTTAGCTCCAAGAATATGTTGCGAGCCCGCTCAACTTTATTTTCTTTACAAAGTGTGTCGAGTAGAATATTCATGGATTCTGTATTCTTTTCCAACCTGAAATTCTGCAAATCATCGAATATCATCACAGCCTCTTCCCATTTTCCGGCCCCACAAAGGCGTCTCATAACCTTTGCTATACTATTAAGTGTAACAAGGTGATGATGATTCATTTGCTCGAGTAGTGTCTTCATTTTATCCATTTGTTTCATTTTTCCTAATATGTCAAGCATGGTGTCGTATGACTCTGATAATGGTTGGTAATTTGGTTGTGATTCTGCCCATTTGAATACGCCTAATGCTGACTTCCAGTCATCTTTGAATCTATATAGTAAGTTGGAAACTAGATTGTGAGATATGGGTATGGTGTTACACACTTGATCACGGATGAGGGATTGGAATATTTCATCCTCGGTTCTTCCAGATTGAACATATCTGATAATGATGTCAATGTTTTCAGGTGAATGGGTAGGGTAGAGTTCTTGATTGGTAAGTGCATTGGTTGTAAAGTGTAACGATTTGAACCCGAAAGGTGCATAATTTGCAGAGGCGCGGATCAAATATGATTCAAGTACCACGATTTTATTCAGTGTGAGTCTTGCCATTGAAGAACATGAAGCGAGCCAGAACACAGTTTTGCTATACTAGTAATTCTCTGCAATTCACATTTCAAAAAGCTAGTTACATTAACAACTTAATTAGAACATAACACACATATCCATTACTAATAAAATTTAAACGCAAAGCTATACTCTTAATAAAACTGCTTCTGCGTAAGTTATCATTTGTGTTTATCGTGTGGGCTTGTACTTCAAGAAAACAAACGAATGAATGAAAATAAAAATAAAAATAACATTTTTTCAATAATGCTTATCCAAAATAAAAATAAACACCAACTAAGGGATTGCTTTATCTTCTAATCACATTTTTAAAAATAAAAATAAGCCATTTTAAGGGCGTCCAAGATTGCTTATCCAAACTGCTTATCTGACTATCACTAACCGAAATAAGTAGTTTCTAATAATCAAGTACAAGTTATTAATCCCAAACTACTTGCTCATTTTTTTTTAATAGCTTAAGCTATGCTAAACACCAACTAAGTTAAATACCCAACTACGTATACTACGACAGTCGACAGTCAGTGTTTACACTACTAGACATTTCATCAAACAGGTTATGTGCAACTGCTACATACATCATTTTCAATGGCGTTTAACTGTATAAAAAACAACCATGTCTAAATAGTGAATGTATATGATAGATTTACTGAGCATCTTACTGATTCAATAGCAGAACCTTAACCATCAAAGTGTTTCATGCATTAACTCAAAGTGTGTGTTAACTGTGTTTTTTCAGAAGATATGGGCTTTGGGCTTCTTAGAGTCCATTGTTCTGTCTATATTTGGATGATTGGGTCTATTTGACTTAGAGTAGTGAAACGTGTTTTGGAAGATTTTTAAAAGATTGTTCTTGTTTTGATTCGCCTAGGAATACTAGCAAAGTTTAGGCTACCCGCAATGGTAAGGGTCGACTTTTGGTCCTTGTGGGTCAATCTCTGTCGCCCTTACTGCAGCCTTGAGGGTCGAGTAGATTTCGGTCGAGAACTCGACTTTGGTCAAGTGTAAATCTATCATATACATTCACTATTTAGACATTTTTTATTTTTTTTTGAATCATATATTTTTATTTATTAAAAAACAAATAATTTAATATTTGTTTTGTTTGATTTATAATATTTAATTATAGTTTTTTATTATTATTAAAGATAATTATTTAAAAATTGTAATCCTATTGTTAATTGCATCTTATCTATATTTTTTGTATTTATCTTCTACTTGTGTTATGGATAAATATAAAATATTAACTAATAAGAAAATAATCTTTTTTTAAATAAAATTATTACTAAATAAGGTATGATTTGATTTTTTTGAAATGGAAAAGTCCCCATATGAGGTTTTGTTTTATTATATAAAAGATTAAAATGTATTTTTTGTGGGATATGTTTTTTGTAGTATATGTCATCGTACTATGTTTAAAAGGTCGCATGTAGGTCACATGAGAGAGAAAGTTGAGATGTAAAGAAAAATGAGGCTAAGAGTCACTACTAGGGTAACTCAAGGTTGTGCTAAGCAATACCTAAGATAGTTTAAATAGTTGTTTTAGAAACAATAAACATATGATTATATGTAATTATTGTTGTTGTTGTTATTGAACTGCGGATATTATTAAAACACTAGCAAGACGCTAGAAACAAACTATTACAAAGTAATAAACAAAGGGTTCTTAAGCCAATTGACCTAGCTAAAATTAGAATTGCATCTAGACCTATACTAAGAGAAAGAGCGAGCCACAAAGATAGACTTGTTGCGGAAAATCCAAATCATCAACCAAGTAATGTAGAAAACTCCTTTTAAATACGGCTTTAGCTTGGCCGGGGAGACGAAGAGACATAAACCAAGCGCACCATTCTTCATAGGAAGATGCCACTAACATGATAACATCCCACCAACTAGAAATCCTTTTATAAATGTCTTTTGCCATGGGGCAATTGAAAAATATGTGACTAGTAGTTTCAGTTGCCATGTTGCAAGTAGGGAAATAAATAGAGTCAGGATCCATACCTCTACCGGAAAGATTGAAACGCGTGGGAAGGAACATAATCTAACGTGTTTTAGGAACATAATCTACAAGGGTATGGTCATCGATGATGTTACGAACCGATGCGACAGTAAACTCTCCAGAACTTGATAATGACCAAAACTACCTATCCATCATATTAGGGAGGATGAGATCCTCCATTTTTAGACACAAGTTCGCCATCTGATGTTGCTCAATCCCACCTCTCGGCATTCGCCTTAGAGAAGAAACCAAACCATGTTGAGCAGTCTTCGCTGCCACCATAATAGACTTAACAGAATCAAGGGCATAGATGCTAGGATATAAAGATTTAAGAGGCACATCTTCCTTCCAAGGCTCTTACCAGAAGATAGTATTCTCACAATTACTCTTTTTTTCTTAATTAACCCTAGCAGATCCATGCCTTGGTCACGAAGAATAAATATTTCCCGAACTATATTAATCCACTTAGAAGAGAAGCTAGCTGTTAGGGAGCATCCGAGCTTGCCATCTTCACCATGAATAGCTTTAATAACCCTAGCCCAAAGAGATGAACTTTGAGTTCGAACGCGCCAAATCCACTTAAAAATAAGTGCTCGGTTTAACGCGAAGAAACTCTAAACACATAAACCACCTTTCTCCTTAGAAGCAAGAACATTATCCTATTTTACAAGAGAGATTTTCCTATCTTTAAGATCTACCCCTTTGAAAAAATGACTTCGAATGGACTTCAATTTTTTCAACATTAGTTTAGGAACTTTAAACATCGACATGTAATAAATCAGCATCGAACCCAAAACTGATTTAAGGAGCATGAGGTTAAGGAGCGTGAGGCACCCTCCAATGGAGAGAGTCTTCATCTTCCACTTCGAAAGCCTACTAAGAAGCTTGTTAATGATATCTTCCCACGAATTTGTGCACATCAAGTGACCACCAACTTTAACACCAAGATAAGACAAAGGGGATTTAAGCGTCAAGCAACCAATATCAGCACCAGCGAGATCAACCATAGAGTTTTCCACAGCAATACCCATAATCTTGCTTTTATGCAAGTTAATACGTAAACCCGAGGCACGGAAGAAACAATCCAACACACGGATAATTATTGTGATATTCGAATCACACCATTGCCTAAGAAGTGTTAGAGTTTGGATAAATATTAATATTCGTATGACTAGAATCGAACTCGAGACCTCGGGATTGCACACATTACAAATGAGAATTAAGTGTAATAATTGATATATATTAATTGTTGTATATATAATTATTTGAATGCAAGAAATGGCTAACGTTCGTTAGTACTTAATGGAATTGACTAACGGTCAAACGAGAAGGACTAGATTGAAATTAGGAGGCAAGAAGGATCCGGAAGGACCCTTTGGGGTGCCTTGGCCGGTTGACCCACAAGCCCAAGGGGACTCCCCCTTGCCCTAACTTGCTCCAAAAGATTTCAACTAGCATATATATACAATACAAGGGTTATTTGTTTTTCACCTTTTGTGCACACACACATAACCCTAAAAAGTTTTTCTTCTTATCTTTTATTTCTTTGGCCGATTGGTTCTCAATCCACAAGGGTGTTTGGATTGAATTTTTTTACAACAAAAATTCTTGTATTCATTTACTAGCATAAACCTTAATTTGCTATTAATTTGTGTGTACAAGAACGAGGTAACAATTCACTATAGTTGTTATCAAGGAATCGATCAATAAAACGGTAAGGGATTGATCATTGATTCACATAAACCCTGATTAGGGTTCATCTTTATTATTCAAGGTTATTCAAGTGATTCTTGTTCAACTAGAATTCCATGATACATTCCTATTATGTTTATGTTAATTATTAATATGTTATAGATGATTCATTCGCTTCCGCATATGTGTTTTACATGTTTACATGATTGTCATGGTTTATTTATTCTAACAATGGTATCACAAGCTTGCTATAACATGTTAATGATTAGTAAAACACATAAAAATTAATGTTTTAGATACATGTTAAGGTTTTTTGTTTTATCTAGGGTTTTAAATTCAAAACCCTTGTAATTTGGGGGGGGGGGGGGGGGGGGGGCGATTACCTCCTTTACCCAAATTTTAGGGTTTGTATTAAATATTAATTATGGTTAGAAACCCTAGGTTTTAACAAGTTTATGTGTTAATTGGACGTACTTGTGACCTAATTGGTAATTGTTATGCTTTGATCCGTGACGAAACATGCATATTAGTCATGGATTATTAATTGTTTTAATTGTTATACTTTGTCACGTGTTTTAGATAGATCTTAAATTGGGGAAGACCCCAACCTATTAAAATTAATTTATGTGCTATGTGGTATGTGATTAGCTTTGGCCTACGCAATTGACTTGTCAATGTATGTGGCTCACTTCCTTCAAGAAGGGAAGACCTTAGTTGATTATATGTATATTGAAACCTATAATTGATTTTATTAGGATTTTTCTAAGCAAGAATGCATGTGACTATTTGTTTCGCCTTATAATTGTTATGTTTATTAGTTGCTTGATTTGTCTTTAATTACTTGTTTTATTGTTTTATTTTGTTGGGCATGTTTGTTGATCCTAGTTGAGCAAACGATCTTAATAGAAGTTGACTTGAACTAACACTTAAGCTATAACGCGGAATATTAAAGCTTAACTTAAGAAGAACAGTTTAATCACTATCAACACTTCAATATATTAATAATACGAGCACTCGACAATGCTAGGGTTTTACAACCTTGAAGTGTAAACGAAAACAAAATAATATGTACCTACTCTAACCCTAGGCACCTCCTTTTATAGGCCAAGGAGTCCTATTTTCACAATTACTTTCTACACAAGATAAGAATATTCTAAACGTATAAGATATACACATGATCTATTCTATAATTATCCATTCGTGTATACAAGTCTATCTTTGTAGCAGCAGATTCTCCAGCAGCAGTCTCTCATAGCATCAATTTAGTTATACTAGGGTATGCACCCGTGGGTCATATATTCTGTCGGTTTTCTTCACCTACAAAATAATGGACAACATGTTCATTGCAAAAACCTACTAAAATATGTCATAAAACAAACATACTTACACTACATTATCCAACGCAACAACAAATTGAGAAGAATATATATACCGTGTTATCCTCGAAATCGAGTAGTTGTAGACCAGTGCTTTCTTGCCTCGAAATCTATAAAAACAAATTTATATATTCATCTGCAGGTCGATCGAAAAATGAAAAATAATCAGTGGTGAGAATTCATATCCAAAGCATGATATTTTTAACCGAAGATAAAAGATCAAAACAACCAAGTTAAGTCACTACTATGTTAACTCATCTCATGTTGGCAACTTGGCATTGGCATGGAAAATGTTAATGGATGATCAGTAGTGGTAGCTGTTGATGGCCTATCATGATAAATTGATAATTGATGATGAGTGAGGAAATACGATTAATAGAAAGTATGGGTTATATATTCTGTCACTTTCAATTGAATTCTGGTTTTAAATGGGTATGGACAGTCAGTGGCGGAGCCAGACATTCTAGTTAAAGGGGGCAACATACGATAAAAAAGATTTTTAGTATAATTTAAACGAATCGGGTCGGGTTTAGTTAACGACAATAAAAGCCCTCTCTTCATGCATATAAAACTAATTAATGAACTTTGAATTTTACCGAGTTTTAAACTCCTAAATTCCTAAATTACATTTAACATTATATAACTAACATGTCAAAAATATGCATAATAAATTAGTGATAACAATACAAACTTTTGTCACTTGAAGAAAAAGGAGATGAAAAACTATATTAGGAGGCATAAAATATTATTAAATACTACTCCATTAAATTGGTATTTATAGTTACTACCATACTCAATAATGCAATACGATGTCTCCACTCCCCACTGTCCATTTGTCCCACTTTCCGGTAATAACCTTTCTTCTTCAATACTTTCCGATGAACCAGTCTACCGGAGATGATATTTGCGACTAAAAAACATCATCATTTTTAGGAACTTACGAGATTGTAGAGGGCACTCGGGTTATTTTCATGAGGGCACCACACATTTTTTCTAGTAATTTGACTTTTTTTCCTACCTAATTTGTGTGTCCGCAAAACTTTCGTTGGGGGCGCCGCCCCCCGCTGCTATAGACATGGCTCCGCCCCTGTGGACAGTGGTGCCGGTCTGAAAATATTAATGTTCGTCTCGCCCTACTATACGCATCGAATCCTTATAAATTGGAGCTCATTATGCATGAAGTGATACATCCAAATACACTTGTCACAACCCACAATTTCAGGTCATTTTTCCAAACTTCGACATTCTACTATTCACAAATTACTATTCATCGATCACTATTCATCGTTTTACTATTCATCGTTTTTGAGGTCAATTTGACATTCCGAGACATATTTAGAAATTTTACTATTCACTTGACACTATTCATTTATGAGGGAAAACCACTATTCACGTGCATTACTCATGTCATCGTAAATTTAGTTTACGAGTGTTCAAATTCGCGTAACCGTATTGGTTCAGGAGCGAATTCATGCATTATTATCAGGGACACTTCATACGGACTAGAAATAGTCTGCATATCATCATTAGGGCACTTGCATACTATTCCACTCGTAGGGTAATTAAATTTATACTTTTGGTACAATTAACGATTTACGTACGTTTATTTTAAATAAACGCTAATACGCGAACTATAAAAGTGTCTAACATGTCCGACACTCCCGACTATGATCCTAATACATTTTTATACTCATTTTTGCAATATAAAAACTATAATATTAATTTACCCGGTATTTTGGAAATTTAACTATTACGTATCGTACGTTTAACTTAATAACGACGGTTTTCACCAAAATTGAACGATAATCACCCTAACTCTCCGTACTTGTACCCGACTTATTTTTACAATTTTTATAACTTTATTATGACCCGAATAACTTCAACAAAACTTATTTCTAACAAACCCGGTACCCGATTAAACCTTAAACCTAAACCTAACCTAACTACACTAAACTACTAATACTAATTTTCCAAATTAATCACAAAACATATCCCCCTTTTTACTCCCTAGAACCGGCCAACCCCCCCCCCCCCCCCCCTTGGTCTTCAAACTTTAATAACCTCACCAACCAAATTAAATGTCACCAAACTTATGTCTCTTTGTATAAATAAAACTTTTTTTCACACATTCATCACAAAAATCACTTTTCTTGCAACTAGAAAACTTTTCTCTTCATTTTCTCTTGAGTGTGGATCGACCTAGGTGGTCAAGGAGCAAGAAACAACAAATTTTACAAGATCTTGATATAAACTAGTTTGTATAACCATCCTTGTTAGAGTTTTGAAATAAAAACTCAAGGATTAGTAGGCTTTTTATCAACTAAACTCTCTAAACCATCAAGTAAGTAAACAAACTCATTTTTATGATTTTTACAAGTTATTATTATGTTTATATAATTTTCTTACAAGATCTTATACATGCATCATCTTGTACCACTCCATTTTTGTATATATTAACTTTGAAGCCCTAGAAATGGAAACATATGAAACTCTTGTTAGACCTAGTGGATTGATGATGTTTAAGGACCCATGACACCCTAAGAAGGTGTATGGTAGGATTAGATTAGCTTTGTGGTGTTTGAAAGTGGTTTGATGGAGGATGGAACTAGTTTAGAGACTTGAAAATGGTTTTTGAAACTTTTGAAATACCTACTGTCCCTATTTTAGATTCGTGGGAAAATCAGTAGAAGGTGGCCAAGTTTTGACCAAAGATTTAGAAAATACATTCAAAAACGAAACTTTAGGCGAAAGAACGGATTAAAACGAGTTTATAACGAAGGAGATATGATTTTTGCAAATTTAACGACGAAAACTACTTTTCCAGAAAACTGCTTGCTGTTTGGCAGAATACGACGGGTATTTTGAGGCATTAAACGTAACCTAGAGGAGCCGAGTTGTCAAAAATATACTAGTATATACAAAGACGAATCCGTGGACATAAAGAACAAGGAAAACGAGCCTAAAACGACAAAGTTATAACCATTCTAACATCGTCAAACTATATATTTATATATATGGACACAAATAAAAATAATAGCGTACGCACTAAACGGTATATTTTCTAGAAAATATTACTAAGGACTATTTTCTTATCAAATGAATACGTACGACCCGAGAGAATACTTATACGACTTAACGACATATTTCAAGGTTTTCAATACAAGGAATTTAACGCTAACACTTTTTAACGAGATAGTACGACAAGTTATATACTCCTATATAAGGACTTATTTTCCTAAGTATGGAATCTATTTTTCTACGACGATAACTAGTATTTTCAAATTACGAGTGGTATGAGTATCATGTGCATGTGCATTCATTTCATTACGGCTTGATCTAAGTTAGATCATGGTTATTCATTTAGGTTGCGGCTAGTACTCGCGCCTCATTGTCCCGACTACTTTCACCTCATTGCACCATCTTTGTACCATTACTTCGAGGTGAGTTTTCATAGCCCCGTTTTAATTCTATATTTTGATTTCAAATCCCACGGGGGAGAATACATTGCATTACTTATTTTTGTGTACATGCCTAAGTATAAAATTCATACATTGCTTAAGTTGCCTAATTACCACGTCTTGACAAGTCCCCTTATTATATCATGGACCGTTAATTTCTAGTACTAAGCGAGAGTGAGTGGATAGATCTATCGAGGGTGACGCCTCCATTCGTGTTTGGGTTGCTCCAAATGGGACGAATGCATTTCATGTCTTTATTATTAGAGTGTCTGGTAAACACTCATTGTGGCCAAGTAACGTCTAGCTTCGGGGTCATGAGCTTAAGAGCCAATGTATATACTTTCCGGACATCCTATTTCATGGCATTACTTATGGCATTTGTACACTAGATTTTACTTATAAACCTATGATTATTCACCAACTTTATGTTGACCGTTTTTTCGCAATGTATTTCTCAGGTAACTAAGGCATTTCTCATGGCATTGCATGGAGTCACTTTGTGTATCAAGGATGACGCGTCACTTTTGGATTTCATGCACTTTGAACTATCGTTTGATTGTACTAAACTTGTTTCCTTAAACCTTTTCTAACTCTGGGACCTATGTTTTATAACTTTGATATTTTGAATGAATCAAACGATGTATTTTATAAACGACACTTTAGGTCGTTCAATATATCCTGGTTGTGTGCTATGATCCGTTACACCCTCAGGTATTCCATTCCGCTGCCATTCAGGTATTTTGGGGGTGTGACAGATTGGTACCAGAGCTAAGGTTATAGCGAACTAGGTTGCATCATTGACCCTAGACTATAACCACACCATCATAGCATATCATCATTTCATCATAAGTGCATATTTACTTATTTTTAGGCGATGCCATATTACGAGTTATTTATTTATTTCACCTTGATTATCACAGACACATGTCTTCGTATCCCGACACTGTCATACTTTACACCATATCAGATTCTGATGATGAGGACTCTGTGTCCTCCACTGCTGTTTCACCACTTGTTTCTCCTACACCTGAGTTGCCACTTTTGGCGTCAGATGATGATACCGAACCTTTCGAGGAGGAGGAGACGGCTCCTACTCCCCATGACCATCCTACTGTGCCTACACCACCACCACCAGCCTTACCCACTACTACTCCTATGCCTACCTCACTCTTGCCGCTCAGGAAGCGTGCAAGGCTTACCACTCCAGATTCACCTACCACTGAAACTGATGACTTTTCACCACCACCAGAGTACCACATAGGTGAGAGTTCTAGAGCGGCTGCGGCTAGGAGCCCTACAGCCGTTACATTAGAGGATCAGATGGGTGCTCAGCAGGAGCAAGTAGATAGGTTAGGGTATAGAGTTGATGAGATCATTACCACTCGACTTGAGACTGTTGAGGAGCAGGTTGAGGATTTGGTTCAGGGTAGGGTTAGTATTGATGTGTCTTACCATGGACTCGAGGCACGACAGTTGAGGCACCAGGAGGAGATTGAGCTACTTAGGGATGAGTTACCTGAGATTCGAGATAGAGCTCAGGCGACACAGGAGACCCAGTGGGAGCAGGTAGACCAGTTGACATTGCTTCGAGAGAGGGTAGTTGTTTTGGAGCGTAGGGATGCTTCTTCTCAGTTACGACTTGAGCATCTTGAGGAGATCGTGGTGGCTATGGATCGTGAGATTCGCCGCTTGAGGGGAGAGCCTGGACCATCTAGAGCACCGAGAGGAGCCTAGACGTAGACTGGTATTATATTAGCTTGTATTATTTCCTAGTCCCGGGATGTGGGACATAGTTCAAGAACTTGTAGTCTTTTGGTTGTTGTACAAACAAATATTATCAAGTGCGACTCTACTATGTGGAAATGTTGTGCTATATATTATATCGGTCCATGTAGGCCGAAATTTTCATGTATTATATTCATGTGTTGTGATTATATTTATGATGTTTCGTGGTTGCTCTTTATTATTGTCGCATTTATACATGTCGTGGTTGTATTCGTACATGTTGTGGTTGTATCGACACAGGTTGTGGATGTATATATACGTGACGTGGTTGTTGCGGTTGTATATATATACTTGTCGTGGTGATGTCAAGACAGATTGTGGTTGTACTCGTACATGTCGGGGTTGTATTTATATTTGTTGTGGTTGTATATTTATATACGTGTTGTGGATGTATATCCTTGGTTCGATGACTATTTTTATTATGATTTTTCTCATGGTTATTTCCATTGTGATTTATCAGAAATATGGCACCAAGGAAAAGTAAGACTGCACCAGAAACGCCCGCTATGACTCAAGCCGCTATCCGCAAGTTGGTCAGGGATAGTATTGCAGAAGCTCTAGAGATTGAGAGAGCTGAGGTTGCTGCAAGGGCTGCTGAGGTTGCTTCTAATACAGAGGTCGTTGAACCACCCACTGCTAGGCGTGGATGTACATGGAAAGATTTCAAGATTAGTGATCCTGTCAAATTTAAGGGCACTGAAGGAGCGGTTGCTCTAATCCGCTGGTTTGAAAAGACTGAGAATGTATTTCTCATGTGTGAATGCCCGGACGTTAGCAAAGTAAAATTTGCTACAGGTATGCTTCTTGATGAAGCTATGTCTTGGTGGAATTCTTATGCTCAGTCCATTGGTATGGAAAATGCTCACAAGCTCACTTGGGATCAATTCAAGAAATTGATGACAAAGAAGTTTTGCCCTCGTACTGAGGTGCAAAAGTTGGAAACGGAATTTTATGAGCTGGTAACTAAAGGTGATGACATTGAGACTTATTTCAGGAGATTTCAAGAGTTGGCTGCACTATGTCCAACTATGGTTCCCGATGATGAGAAAAAGATGGAAAACTTTGTTGGTGGATTGCCCGAAAGTGTTCGAGGAGATGTGATTTCTTTTGATCCTCAATCAATGGAAGAGGCCATTCGTATAACTCAGAAACTCATGGTTCAAGTGGTAAAAGGAAAAGCTGCTGTCAACAACAACTACCGTTCAAACAACACCAACTACACCAACACTCGGAACAACAACAACTATAACAACAATCGGAACCGCAACTATCCCAATAACCGAAACAACAATTCAAACAACAATAACAACAACAAGAGAAGGTTTGATTACAACCAAGGTGGAAATGCTGTTCAGCCGCCACCTAAGAGGCAGGAAGTAGCAAAGGTTTATGCTGCAGGACCGACTGAAAAGAAAGGTTACACTGGTAACCTACCTAAGTGCGAAAGGTGTCAGAAGCATCATAACCCAGGTCGTTGTCCAGATATTTGTGGCAATTGCAAGAAGCATGGTCACCACATCAAAGATTGTAGACTTCCAATCGTGGGTGACAATCAGAAACCACCGGTAACGTGTTTTGGATGTGGAGAAATTGGACACTTTAAGAATGAGTGCCCGAAGAAGAAGAATCAAGGAACAGGAAATCAAGATGGAAAAGCTCGAGGAAGAGCTTATGTTATGGGAGGAGACGATGTCAAAGAAGACCCGAATGTTGTTGCGGGTACGTTCCTCGTTAATAATCGTTATGCATCCATTTTATTTGATTCAGGAGCGGATAGAAGTTTTGTTTCTATTGCATTTGCACCTTTGCTTAACATAGAACCGACCCCATTAGACATTTCCTATATCGTTGAATTGGCCGATGGATCTTTAGTTAACACCAACACCATTGTTCGTGGTTGCACTATAAATTTCCTAAACCATCCATTCAATATAGACCTTATGCCCGTAGAACTTGGAAGTTTCGACGTTGTGATCGGTATGGATTGGTTATCTCGGCATCGAGCGAGAATTATTTGTGATGAGAAAGTTGTTCACCTTCCTTATAACGGTGAAACTTTGGTTGTTCGTGGAGAGCGAAGTGGAACTAGACTCAGTATTATATCGTGCATTAAGACCGAGAAGTACATAAAGAAGGGTTGTTATGCATTCTTGGCTCACATCACGGAGAAGAAGTCGGATGAGAAACGACTTGAAGATGTGCCAATTGTTAAGGAATTTCAAGAGGTTTTTCCGGAAGAATTGCCAGGACTTCCGCCTACACGCCAAGTTGAGTTTCAAATTGAATTAGTGCCAGGAGCTGCACCGATTGCACGAGCACCGTATAGACTTGCACCTTCGGAAATGCAAGAATTGTCGAATCAATTGCAAGAACTTTTGGACAAAGGATTCATTAGACCGAGTTCCTCGCCTTGGGGAGCGCCGGTTTTGTTTGTGAAAAAGAAGGATGGAACTTTCAGAATGTGCATCGACTATCGTGAGCTGAACAAGTTAACGGTTAAGAACCGTTATCCACTCCCCAGAATTGACGACTTGTTCGACCAATTACAAGGTTCTAGTTTTTATTCCAAGATTGATTTAAGATCCGGTTACCATCAACTTAAGGTTCGGGAAGAGGATATCCCGAAGACGGCATTTAGAACACGCTATGGTCATTATGAATTTCAGGTGATGCCTTTTGGATTAACTAACGCACCTGCGGTATTTATGGATCTCATGAATAGGGTGTGCAAACCGTATCTTGATAAGTTTGTGATCGTATTCATTGACGATATCTTGATTTATTCCAAGAGTAAGGAAGATCACGAAGAACACCTCAGAACAATCCTGGAACTGCTCAAGAAGGAGCAATTGTATGCCAAATTTTCTAAGTGTGATTTTTGGATACGTAGAGTTCAATTTCTTGGCCATGTTATTGATAGCCAAGGTTTACAAGTCGACCCGGCAAAGATCGAGGCAGTTAAGGATTGGGCTACGCCCAAGTCTCCTACAGAAATTCGTCAATTCCTAGGACTTGCCGGATATTACAGAAGGTTTATCGAAGGGTTTTCTAAGATAGCAAAGCCGTTGACGAAACTGACACAAAAGAATGAAAAGTACGAGTGGGGAGAAAAACAAGAGTCCGCGTTTCAACTATTGAAACAAAAGCTGTGTAGCGCACCGATTTTGTCACTACCTGAAGGTATTGAGAACTTTGTGGTATATTGCGATGCTTCGCATCAAGGACTTGGAGCTGTGCTAATGCAACACGAGAAGGTGATAGCTTATGCATCTAGACAGCTTAAGACACACGAGAAGAATTACACTACTCACGACTTGGAATTGGGTGCGGTAGTTTTTGCACTCAAGATTTGGAGACACTACCTTTATGGTACTAAGTGTGTAATTTTACCGACCACAAGAGCTTACAACATATACTCGATCAGAAGGAACTTAATATGAGACAACGTCGTTGGCTTGAGTTGTTGAGTGATTACGATTGTGAAATTCGATATCACCCAGGGAAAGCGAATGTTGTAGCAGATGCACTTAGCCGAAAAGAACGACTCAAACCTTTGAGAGTTAGGTCATTGGGAATGACTATCATTTCGCCATTGCCATCGAAAATTCTAGAAGCTCAGATTGAGGCTCTCAAGGAAGAAAACCGACCGCATGAGAAACTTTATGGTATGCCAGAAAGCGAAAATGGCTTTGTAAAGAGATCAAATGGAGTGTTATGTTTCAAGGACCGAAGTTGGATACCACTCTATGGTGGAGTGCGAGAATTGATTATGCATGAATCACACAAGTCGAAGTACTCTATTCATCCAGGTTCTGATAAGATGTATCAGGATCTCAAAAAGCTTTATTGGTGGCCGAATATGAAGGCAGAAATAGCTACGTACGTCAGCAAATGTCTTACTTGTGCTAAAGTGAAAGCCGAGTACCAGAAACCGTCAGGGTTACTTCAACAACCAGAAATTCCACAATGGAAGTGAGAACATATTGCTATGGATTTTGTCACTAAACTTCTAAAGACGTCAGGAGGTTTCGATGCTATTTGGGTAATCATTGATCGACTTACCAAATCAGCTCATTTCATACCCATTAGAGAGACTTATTCTATGGAACAACTTGCTAGACTTTATGTCAAGGAAATAGTCTCAAGACACGGTGCACCAGTTTCCATCATTTCCGACAGAGATAGTCGTTTTACTTCAAACTTTTGGCGGTCATTACAAGATTCTTTTGGATCCAAATTAGACATGAGCACTGCTTACCATCCTCAGACCGATGGTCAGAGTGAGAGAACTATTCAAACACTTGAAGACATGCTTAGAGCATGTGTGATTGACTTTGGAAATGGTTGGGCTAACCATTTGCCATTAATCGAGTTTTCCTACAACAACAGTTACCATTCAAGCATTAAGGCTGCACCATTTGAGGCACTTTATGGTCGTAAGTGTCGATCTCCAGTTTGTTGGGCCGAAGTCGGTGAAGTACAATGTACTGGCCCAGAAATGGTACAAGAAACAACAGAAAAGATAATTCAAATTCGAGAGAGACTCGAAACTGCTAGAAGTCGACAGAAAAGCTACGCAGATGTTCGACGCAAACCATTGGAATTTCAGGTCGGAGACAAAGTTATGTTGAAAGTCTCGCCTTGGAAAGGCGTGATACGATTTGGAAAACGCGGGAAATTGAACCCGAGATACGTTGGACCATTCAAGATCCTGGAAAGGATTGGTCCGGTTGCTTACAAGCTTGAACTTCCGTCAAAACTTAGCAACGTACATAACACGTTTCATATTTCGAACCTTAAGAAATGTCTTTCGGACGAGTCTGCCATTATACCATTAGAAGAAATACAACTCGATGACAAGCTTAACTTTGTGGAAGAACCAGTTGAAATAATGGATCGCGAGATCAAACAGTTGAAACAAAGTCGAATTCCGATCGTGAAAGTTCGCTGGAATTCTCGAAGAGGACCCGAGTTTACTTGGGAACGAGAAGACCAAATACGACGCAAGTATCCACAACTTTTCACCGAGCCTAGTACCGAGACCAACACTAACTGAATTCAGGGACTGAATTCCTTTTTGGATGGGCGACTGTCACAACCCACAATTTCAGGTCATTTTTCCAAACTTCGACATTCTACTATTCACAAATTACTATTCATCGATTACTATTCATCGTTTTACTATTCATCGTTTTTGAGGTCAATTTGACATTCCGAGACATATTCAGAAATTTTACTATTCACTTGACACTATTCATTTCCGAGGGAAAACCACTATTCACGTGCATTACTCATGTCATCGTAAATTTAGTTTACGAGTGTTCAAATTCGCGTAACCGTATTGGTTCAGGAGTGAATTCATGCATTATTATCAGGGACACTTCATACGGACTAGAAATAGTCTGCATATCATCATTAGGGCACTTGCATACTATTCCACTCGTAGGGTAATTAAATTTATACTTTTGGTACAATTAACGATTTACGTACGTTTATTTTAAATAAACGCTAATACGCGAACTATAAAAGTGTCTAACATGTCCGACACTCCCGACTATGATCCTAATACATTTTTATACTCATTTTTACAATATAAAAACTATAATATTAATTTACCCGGTATTTTGGAAATTTAACTATTACGTATCGTACGTTTAACTTAATAACGACGGTTTTCACCAAAATTGAACGATAATCACCCTAACTCTCCGTACTTGTACCCGACTTATTTTTACAATTTTTATAACTTTATTATGACCCGAATAACTTCAACAAAACTTATTTCTAACAAACCCGGTACCCGATTAAACCTTAAACCTAAACCTAACCTAACTACACTAAACTACTAATACTAATTTTCCAAATTAATCACAAAACATATCCCCCTTTTTACTCCCTAGAACCGGCCAACCCCCCCCCCCCCCCCCCCCCCCTTGGTCTTCAAACTTTAATAACCTCACCAACCAAATTAAATGTCACCAAACTTATGTCTCTTTGTATAAATAAAACTTTTTTTCACACATTCATCACAAAAATCACTTTTCTTGCAACTAGAAAACTTTTCTCTTCATTTTCTCTTGAGTGTGGATCGACCTAGGTGGTCAAGGAGCAAGAAACAACAAATTTTACAAGATCTTGATATAAACTAGTTTGTATAACCATCCTTGTTAGAGTTTTGAAATAAAAACTCAAGGATTAGTAGGCTTTTTATCAACTAAACTCTCTAAACCATCAAGTAAGTAAACAAACTCATTTTTATGATTTTTACAAGTTATTATTATGTTTATATAATTTTCTTACAAGATCTTATACATGCATCATCTTGTACCACTCCATTTTTGTATATATTAACTTTGAAGCCCTAGAAATGGAAACATATGAAACTCTTGTTAGACCTAGTGGATTGATGATGTTTAAGGACCCATGACACCCTAAGAAGGTGTATGGTAGGATTAGATTAGCTTTGTGGTGTTTGAAAGTGGTTTGATGGAGGATGGAACTAGTTTAGAGACTTGAAAATGGTTTTTGAAACTTTTGAAATACCTACTGTCCCTATTTTAGATTCGTGGGAAAATCAGTAGAAGGTGGCCAAGTTTTGACCAAAGATTTAGAAAATACATTCAAAAACGAAACTTTAGGCGAAAGAACGGATTAAAACGAGTTTATAACGAAGGAGATATGATTTTTGCAAATTTAACGACGAAAACTACTTTTCCAGAAAACTGCTTGCTGTTTGGCAGAATACGACGGGTATTTTGAGGCATTAAACGTAACCTAGAGGAGCCGAGTTGTCAAAAATATACTAGTATATACAAAGACGAATCCGTGGACATAAAGAACAAGGAAAACGAGCCTAAAACGACAAAGTTATAACCATTTTAACATCGTCAAACTATATATTTATATATATGGACACAAATAAAAATAATAGCGTACGCACTAAACGGTATATTTTCTAGAAAATATTACTAAGGACTATTTTCTTATCAAATGAATACGTACGACCCGAGAGAATACTTATACGACTTAACGACATATTTCAAGGTTTTCAATACAAGGAATTTAACGCTAACACTTTTTAACGAGATAGTACGACAAGTTATATACTCCTATATAAGGACTTATTTTCCTAAGTATGGAATCTATTTTTCTACGACGATAACTAGTATTTTCAAATTACGAGTGGTATGAGTATCATGTGCATGTGCATTCATTTCATTACGGCTTGATCTAAGTTAGATCATGGTTATTCATTTAGGTTGCGGCTAGTACTCGCGCCTCATTGTCCCGACTACTTTCACCTCATTGCACCATCTTTGTACCATTACTTCGAGGTGAGTTTTCATAGCCCCGTTTTAATTCTATATTTTGATTTCAAATCCCACGGGGGAGAATACATTGCATTACTTATTTTTGTGTACATGCCTAAGTATAAAATTCATACATTGCTTAAGTTGCCTAATTACCACGTCTTGACAAGTCCCCTTATTATATCATGGACCGTTAATTTCTAGTACTAAGCGAGAGTGAGTGGATAGATCTATCGAGGGTGACGCCTCCATTCGTGTTTGGGTTGCTCCAAATGGGACGAATGCATTTCATGTCTTTATTATTAGAGTGTCTGGTAAACACTCATTGGGGCCAAGTAACGTCTAGCTTCGGGGTCATGAGCTTAAGAGCCAATGTATATACTTTCCGGACATCCTATTTCATGGCATTACTTATGGCATTTGTACACTAGATTTTATTTATAAACCTATGATTATTCACCAACTTTATGTTGACCGTTTTTTCGCAATGTATTTCTCAGGTAACTAAGGCATTTCTCATGGCATTGCATGGAGTCACTTTGTGTATCAAGGATGACGCGTCACTTTTGGATTTCATGCACTTTGAACTATCGTTTGATTGTACTAAACTTGTTTCCTTAAACCTTTTCTAACTCTGGGACCTATGTTTTATAACTTTGATATTTTGAATGAATCAAACGATGTATTTTATAAACGACACTTTAGGTCGTTCAATATATCCTGGTTGTGTGCTATGATCCGTTACACCCTCAGGTATTTCATTCCGCTGCCATTCAGGTATTTTGGGGGTGTGACAACACTCCTCTTTCTTTACCATAATAATGCCCTCTTCTCTCCTACTTTCTACCACTTTCACCACCTCTTCATGCAAACCAACATCTACGTTCATCTCCCAACCATCCTTCAAGACTCTAACCATGCAACGCTTCACCACCAGAAGAAAATGAAAACCAACTCATACTACCCAATAATGTAGACCGAAGGAACCTTCTCGTGGGGCTTGGTGGACTCTATACCGCTGCTAATATCGCTTCGTTGCCATCAGCATTGGCTAGTCCTATCACGGCTCCTGATATCACGTCCATATGCCAGGAAGCAAAACAAGGTTTTAAATCGGAGGGTGCTGTAAGGACAGGGAGATGCTGCCCTCCTAGCCTCGGGAAGACGATTCAACCGTTTGTATTTCCTAGTAACGAAAAGACCAGGGTGCGATGGCCGGCACATAAAGGGTCGGAAAAGCAAGTGAGGAGCTACAAGAAAGCCATAAAAGCCATACGGGAACTCCCAGATGACCACCCGCACAGTTTCGTAAGCCAAGCAAAAATTCATTGTGCTTATTGTAACGGTGGATACACTCAAGTCGATAGCGGTTTCCCTAATATTGATATTCAGATTCATAACTCGTGGCTCTTCTTTCCATTCCATCGTTGGTACCTTTATTTCTATGAAAGAATTCTCAGAAAGTATAGTGGGGATGACGATTTCGCGTTACCTTACTGGAACTGGGACAATCCAGAAGGAATGACAATTCCTCAAATGTTTGTAGAAGAAAATGACAATGACCCTTTCTTTGAATACAAAAACCCTCTCTTTGACGTATACCGGGATACGCGTCATCTCCCGCCAAAAGTAGTAGATCTGTTCTTCAGTGGAGCCAAGTTAGCAAATAATTTTGCGGATGAACTAGACAGTGAAAGACAGAAAGCCTGCAATCTTAGTATGGTGTACAAAGATTTGATCAGAAACGCAACTGATTGGAAAGGCTTCTTCGGAGGAGAATACACGGCTGGGAACATGACTGTAAAGCCGTCAGTTGGGTCTGTGGAAAGCAATTCTCACACTGCTGTACACGTATGGGTAGGTGACTCATCAAATCCTAATAGAGAGGACATGGGCAACTTCTACTCTGCAGGGTATGACCCTTTGTTTTACGTTCACCATGCAAACGTTGACCGTATGTGGAAACTATGGAAGGATTTGGGCATTCCTGGACATTCAGAACCAACCTCTGAAGACTGGTTAAATGCATCATATGTGTTCTATGACGAGAATGAGAATCTTGTACATGCCTATAACAAAGATTCTGTCAACATAAACAATCTCAAGTACGATTTTGAAGTCTCAAAGACCCCTTGGAAGAACAGTCGACCAGCCCAACGTAGGGAAAAGTCCAAAGATTTATCAAGCGCCCTAATTGGAGAGGTGAAAACGGTGGAGGAAGCCTTTAAGACCCCAGCGCGTGTGGAGCCACTTCTTAAGGTTCGTGTGAAGAGGCAAACTAAGAACAGAAGTCCCGAGGAGAAGGCCAGGGCGAATGAGATTTTGTGTATAAACGGGATACAATTCAACAGCAACAAGTTTGTGAAATTCGACGTGTTTGTGAACGACAAAGTTGACATAAACGGGACGCTGCCAACAGCATGTGATCCTGAGTTTGCTGGTTCTTTTGCACAGGTTCCACACAGTGGCAACCAAGCTGGAGGAATGTTGATGCCAAGTGCAGCGAGGTTCGGGTTAAATGAGCTTTTGGACGACACAAAAACTGAAGACGAAGAGTATGCGTTGGTGGCATTGGTGGCATGGGCAGGTTGCGAAGATCTAACTGTCTCAGGAATCGAGATCAAGTTGGTTCCTATTGGTTCCACTTAGACCTTGATTGATTCAATCACATATCCTTTAGTTTGTATTGTACTTTGATTTGTAATAAATGTTGTATTGCATGGTTTCCAATTTTGATTATGTATTAAATAAAATTGGCTTACTAAGCCAGTGTTTGCTTTTAGTAATTGTTGTTACTTCTAATGTCTTAACAGCTAATATTACTTTATCAGTAACTTTTTTAGAACTTAGTCCATATTGTTCTGTATTATATCTTTTAACAATAACGTTCTATTGAAAAAAAATTAAGGGTCTATTTAATTAAACGTAATAGATTGATATAGGAATGTACTTGACGATGTAATGGTATGAACATAGTAATTGAATGAGTAATTACCGTAAAATTGACGTATTTGGTTGCTATGTTTGAATGAAATAAAGTATTTACGCATGTTGTTTGGTAATAAACTTTGGAAGGAATGAAATAAATGAATTATAGCAGATGTGATTCCATGTCGTAATGGAATGAAGGAAAATCAAGGGGTGATTATTTAATGAACACTACAAAAAAGTAGTTGAATTCTTCAAATTTTAAAGGCCAAATGGTCACATTAAATGTGTAAAATTCTTGATTTCATACTTTCTCAAGTGTGGTAATAATGGGTGTAACAAATTTTGCTACACATATAAGTGTGGAGATATTATTTAAATGTCTATGCTTAAAAGTGTGGAGACATTTGATACACTTATAAGTATAACTTTATTGTAATTATACACACTTATATATGTGGATTGTTTTTTTTTTAAATATTTGTCACACCTATGAATGTAGCAAAATTATTATCCATATAAAAAAAATCCACAGTTAACCATACCGTGGCAAAATAAGTACGGAGAATAACACTATTTTTTGTAGTGGAAATTTGTAGTTATAGATATAATGAGATGTACCGATGTATAAACTATTCTATTACAAAATTTAAAACAAATATCATTTTTTCATTCAATCAAAACGATTTATTACAGGGAGGTGATTTGCACACTCCCAAATTTGATTGACACACTCAAAATGTGAGTGTATTGACATTTATGCCCTTACAGGATATGAATAAATCCAAATAATGTGAGGGTATAAATATCAACACACTTAAAATTTGAGTATGCCAATCACTTTTGAGAGTGTGCTAATCACTTCCCTTTATTACATTCCAATTTCATTCCATTCCAATTTTGATCATCCATACCAAACACTACATAAGATAGAATTAACTTTAGTGGAAAACAGATAGAAATTATATGAATAGTAACGATAACAGTGAACAGGGATAATTACTTAAAAATGGGAAAATGGCAGGAAAAGGAATCATAATTGCCATTTTTTGTCATTGTATATAGCGTCTTATTTTTTTTTTTTGAATTTGGCACTAACCTTTTTAAATCGTGTCATTGTATGTACTTTGAGACTTTTTCAGCCGTGAAATGACCATTTTACCCCTAAAAATTTTGAAAAAAGTAGGGGTAAAATGGTCACAAAGTACACACAATAGCACGATTTAAAAAGGTGGGTACACACAATGATACGATTCAAAAAGGTTAGTGCCAAATTTAAAAAGAAAAAATGACGCTACATAGAATGACAAAAAGTGACAAGTATGATGTATTTTCCTGCCATTTTCCCCTTAAAAATTATCTAATTTGACAATTCTTTTAGAGTGTTGAGTACCATTTTTAGTTACTTTGTGTTATACAGCATTATTGTAAACATTTTTAGTTACTTTTTCTTTTATCTAAAATTATCATAATTTTAGAATGAAAGTTTGGAAAAGAAATCTAATTAGAATTGAGTAAATGACAAAGAAAATGTATCAAACTTTACACTATTGTGATTGTATGTAGCCAACTATTTTTTTCTTATTGTGTGTACTAAACTTTCAAATTTTGATCATTGAGTATATTTTGTGACTATTCTGTCATGTAAAATGACCATTTTACCTTTCGAATTTTGAAAAATTAAGGCTAAAATGGTCACAAAATATACACAATTATTGAAATTTGAAAGTTCAGTACACACAATAAGAAAAATAATAGTTGGCTACACACAATTACAAAAAATGTCAAATTTAATGCATTTTTTTTTATCATTTGCCCATTAGAATTTTCCATTTAACTGCTTTTATCTTTTTTTAATAAAAACTTCCGAGAAAATGAATTCTACATCTCAATTTTTCTTCCACTATCATGCAGTTCATTTCCTTCCAACCCAAAATAAAACCTGAGAGCGCAATATTAAGCATAACTATATTTGGTTGATCCCATGTTTGAGAGTTGTTGGAGTCGTAACCGTTGTCGTAAGGATCAAAGCTCGCCAACCTCTCTTCTTCTAACTGAGCTTCCAACCTGCTCAGCTCCCGCTCCTTCTCAGAGTTCCAGCCATCATCATCTGCTGCCACATTTTCCTCAAAACTTAGCTGAAAATTATCCAAACGAGGCAGCTGTTGTTTACTCAACAACTCTTTGTGCAGATGAACTTCATGCACCTTGCACAAATTGTTGTTGTTGTTGTTCAACCATAGCAGCTTTCACATTTTCTTCAAAACTCCAACGAATCTTGTTTGGTTTTGGGCATGTATCTGACTCACACAGCCACACAATGCCTCAACAACGGCATCATCTTTACGAAATTCATCGTATAAAAATTGGTCGATCACATATTTTCTGTCGTCGGAAATGTGATCGCACTATGTGTAGCGTGTTCTCATTCGTTGTTTGAGGGTCTTTGCCAGCTCAAACTTGTTAATAACTTCGAAAATAGCTTCTTGACGAGCCGTGTCGTCTTTCTCAGCTTGGTTTTTGACCTAATTTTGAAATTCTTCGACGGTATGAGGCAGTTTATTACACGCCATTTTGAATTGAAAGAAGTGTGAGATTTTGTGAATTGAAGTGTGTAAAATATATTGTGTTAATATGTGGTATTTAAAGTGTGTTAATTTTTTTTGAAGGCAACGGCTAGTAGCTTTTTTATTATTTTTTTTTTTTTTATTTTTTTTTTGGGGATTTTACCTCCAACGTAAACAAATAAAGGGCAACGGTTAATTTTTGATCAAACAGGCAAAAAAAATAAATGAAAGTAATCGGTCTAGTACTCGACCTTTTTGTGTTTTTGTCTTGGGTCGACCGAATAGCCACATAAGTGGCGATCGAGTGTAATCGATCGACTATCTCGGTCCTCTACTCCTTCTGTCACTAGCCTTATCTACTCGAGTCCAATACCCATTTAGGCTGAAAATTTGGAAACGGCGCAATCTAATACAGTAACTCGTCTTAATCTCTAGTCCGAAAGCGTATAAATCTCCATAAGCTAACTACTCCCAAGTAATACCCATTCTAAAATCTCCAAATCTTTCGTTACCCATTTTGTTTTACTGTTTGGTATCATTTGTGTGCGATGGAGACACGACATAGACTCGAGTGAAATCACGCCAAAGAATAAACAAGCGAAATCGACAAGAAACGAGACAAGACTCAAGAGTACTTACGCCAAGAGACGAATAACACACCACATTGACAAGAAATGAGACAAAACTTAACACGAGACGACTAGGTCAAACTACGTAGATCACCTAAAACAACTACACCTACACAATTACTAAGTCAACCTTATGGTCAAAGTGAACCTCGAGTAACGAAAGTTTAATAAGTAAATCGGACGAATTATTGGGTCCTTATCGTATTTGCTAATACGGTAAGTTCAACATTTCCTTCAATACACTTATTAATCTAAAGTTAACCCGTGCCTAGTAAGGAGATGGTGAGTTATAAGGATAGGTCACCCGTTAGTCCGTTAACCGTGTCAGAAGATTATATTAACGTTAATCAGTCCGTAACTAGACGTACAAATAATAGGAACCTAATTATCTCCAAAAATGCTATATCTCGATAAACGTGTCCTCGAAACGATCAATAACTCGTCCGTATTCAAATTTAACATTGTTTCATTTATTATTAAATATTAAATAACGTTTTCATCTTAATTTAGAAATATCAACTAACGTCTTAACGTTATTTTATATTCCCTTATTAACTTCGAAAATATTACATAACGTATTTATTCTCATTTAATATTATCGTTAACTTATAAATATTAAGTAACAATCTTTAATCGTTTAGTTAATATTTAAAGTTATATATATATATATATATATATATATATATATATATATATATATATATATATATATATATATATATATATATATAAGGGATCCGATACGTTTTTGAATTTTAGTGCGGATGTAGGACGAATCTCAGCCCTCCATCTAGTCAACCATCTGAAAAAAACGGAGTGGCATTATCGTAAATATCCTGACTTTTTTAAAAATCGTTAATATCACAGTAGCTTTTTTATTGAAAAAAATTCAAAAAAATCTGAAAAAATTAAAAAAAATAAAGAGAACAACAAATAATTATAAATCGCTGAAAAAAATTTCAAAAAAAAATCATTTTCATCATTAAAGGTATTGTGATATTAGCGTATGATTTTGACTTTTTTACAAAAGTCAAGATCTGATCTTGACACAGATCTTGACTTTTGTAAAAAAGTCAAAATCAGATTTTGATATGGCATAAATTTTTTTTTAATAAAAAATTTAATATTACAATAACTTTTTTAATATTATAAAAACTTTTGTTAATAAAAATTGTTAATATCACCGTAACTATCATGCTTTCTTAATATCAAAGTTATTTTTTTTTATTATCACCGTAACTTTTTTTAATATCGTAATAAAAAACAGTGATATTAATTTTCATAAAAATTTTTTCTTAATAAAAATTGTTACTATTACCATAACTATCATGCTTTCTTAATATCAAAGTTAATTTTTTTTAATATCACCGTAACTTTTTTTAATATCGTAATAAAAAAACATTGATATTAATTTTTTTTTACTAATATCAAAGTAACTTTTTGAGTAAATTATCGTTAATATCGCGGTAGCACTCATAATACCCTTAATATCATGGTAGCACTCATAATCACCAAACAAAAAAGTGCTCAGAAAAATCTGAAAAAATAAAAAAAGTAAAGAAGATAACAATAGTAAGGATCGCTCAAAAGGAAAAAAATTTTAAAAATCGTTTCAATGGTCAATTGATTAATTGAAGGTTGCGTTGAATTTTGACTTTTTTACAAAAAGTCAAGATCAGATCTGGATGGGCGGCCCAGATTAATCCGTACGTCCGCACTAAAAAAAGTTTTCCGCACATGGTCCTCATATATATATATATATATATATATATATATATATATATATATATATATATATATATATATATATATATATATATACTAGATTTCGAAGCCCGCCCGATGGGCGGGCATGACTTGTAATTTTACATTTTAATTTGATCGTGTACGGATGTCAGTGATCCTTTGTAGTTATTTATTATGTATTCACTTGACGTGGCCATGACTTGTATTTTTACATTTTAATTCATTCATGTTCGGATATCAATGACTTTTATAGTTATTTGTTATGTATTGATAAAGAGACATGCATATATACAATTTAATGCATATGTACATTTTAATTTATTTTTTTAGAGTAATTTTAGATTTTAATTTAGTGATGTTGTTTGGATAGTATTATGTCATGTAAATTAATTTGTATATACAATTTAATTATATTTATAATATGATTATTGTTAATTTTATTATTGTTATTTTGGTTGGTTTTGTTGAGTAAATTTATATTGTATTTTAGTCATAATTTACGAATAGTTAGCATGTTTACTAAATTAATTGGTTTCATAATTCATATGAACCTCTTAGTTAGTCTCTTATTAAGGATAGAAAAGCTTTAATGCTTCCCCCAATTAAGAGGCATTAATGGTTTGGGCCCACATTTCTTCCTATTAAGAAGAAAAGAAACATCCCCCTTAACAGTCTGTCCCCTTCACATGCTATGTAAATATTTATCTTATTCATTCTTTTAAATCTTAACAGATTTTGATGAGATATCTATAGTAAGAATGACAATAACAACTACCAACTTGTAAATTTATACTTTTTGTGTAGATCAACTGTTTTGGTTACTATGTTTTTTGTTGAGAAAAAGAAATGTTGTAACATGAAACTAAATCAAAACTGATCAATTGTAAACCACACCTGTCACTAATTGTGAACCAATTGCTTATGCTTATATGCTATTTACAGAGAAAAGAAAAGAATTAATAAATGAATTGTTTTGACAAAATCACTTCAATTACTCCGTATTAAACTGTGAAAGCTTACAATATTTAACCATTACAATTTACAAATACCAATTCACGGGATTCAAAAGTACCATGTGGTATGTAGCCAAACATTCAGATAGTTGTTCCTTCACATGACAACGGGTCAAATTGGTCCTTTTTAGTTGATCGGGTCAAAGTCTTTTTTTAATGTAACAGTAATATTTTTTTTTTTATACTAAATTACTGAATTCTTTTTCAGTAAAGATCAATACAAGAAGATAACATAAAAGTTTGGTAATGATCTACTGAATAACAGAAGACATACAGCAAGTGACGAGTAAACATCATCAAGCTTTTTAGCAACAACATTCAATTCATCAGATAAACTTCGCTTTGATGCAAACATCATATTAGGAAGTTTCGAACCCTTCACAATTAAAAAAAAAAAAAAAAAAAAAAAAGTAAAAATGAAGTTTAACATAATAAATTAAAGAGACTAAACTACTGTAATAGACTTGAATTAGTAACTACCTTCAACCAAGCATAACCATATCCTACTACAACAACAATGACGATAATATTATATTTGCTGGTACCTATATGAAACTAATATCATTAGCATCAATATTGATAATTTATATACATTTCACTTGACAGAAACTAAACCTAAGCTTAACAAAGACATACATTTCAGAATCTTTAAAGCAAACAGGGAAAAAGAAACTATTTACTCAAATTATATATGTGTGTATAAAAAATCAAAGCTCTAAGAAAGTACCCGACTTAGTAGATGTCACAATAGTAACTTGCTGATTTGATGCTAGGAGTTGCATTATTAAACGCTTCTGAATAGTGTTTTATAATGAAAGGTTAGTAACCTGTAGTGCCGGCATATCGAAAGTAAATGGCATTTACAGATGGAAATAAGTAAGATATCGAACGTGGCATTTGACTTTGTCCAAACAGCCCCTTAAGCTGGTATTTTATAATGAAAGGTTAGTAACCTGCAGTTAAATAGAATTATTATCAGGTGTTAACACAATTTCTAAGCTACTCAGGCTAGTCAAGCACAGGCTACCAAATCCACTGGAAGTTTTATTTTGTTTTTTCTTTTATTTAGGTTCCCATGATGTCTGAGCTTTTCGCATACGTTTTAGCCCGCTGAATCTTGGTTTATGACTTTATGTGTAAAGTTACAGGAATTGAGATATAGGTGTTAACTGACTCAATGAGAATAAAGATATAGGTAACGAATTATATTTCCTCACACCAGACTCGCTAACAAAGTCAAATGATAACTTCTTGACCTTTTTTTTTTTTTTTTTTTTTTTTTTTTTTTTTTTTTTTTGACAAATGAGGTATTATAAGGTGAATCACCATGGCAAAACGCCATTCACATGTAGCAACAGAAAGGGTGTCCTCCTATAAAGTTGAGATCAAACCAAAGGTACCAAGTTGAGATTTTTATCTTTTTTTTTGCAGGCTCGATAGTCAACATAAATATAGTTGAATCAAACCAAAGGTACCAAGCTGAGATTACATTTTTAACAGTAGTTCTATTAAAAGTAAAAATCAGCAAACATCAAAGCAAAGAAATGGTATATAAAGACATACTCTAGGGTAACGATATCATAATCTTAAAAAAAAAAATAATAAATAAATAAAACTTTTTTACTGTAGTCTTAATAAAAATAGTTAAATTTAATACTTGAGACCATGTCTAGTAGACATAAAACTTATCAACAATTAATTTTCTAAGTCACATCCGAGTATTCATCTCGCCAAGTACAATATAATTACCAGAAACCTATATTGACTGAGAATACGCAAAGGTTTATTTGCGCTGTTGCTAATGGCCTCGTCAATCATTTCCTGTAACAGGCCTTTGTGTTTTGCAATGGCTTCAATTTCCTGTGACA
Source organism: Artemisia argyi (assembly GCA_030686995.1). Lineage (NCBI taxonomy): Eukaryota > Viridiplantae > Streptophyta > Magnoliopsida > Asterales > Asteraceae > Artemisia > Artemisia argyi. The sequence continues at coordinate 81,140,693 of CM060697.1, forward strand.
GAGAACATTTTAAATTTTTTAGCCAAATGGCAACCTGTCAATATTCTCTAGCAGCAACTACTAATGTCAGGTAGGGTCAAAATGGGTAATATTGCGTACGGGTCAATTTGCCCCAAAACGCATTCCGTCCCAAAGAAAACTATAAATAACCGGTGCAGAAGAGTAATTGACAATGTACTTCTGGTAATTTTATATGGCTTGTGTAGAAGAGTGATTGACAAATTATTTCGTCCCAAAGGGCTGTTTACATAACAAAAGTAATATGCAAAGTTTCCGGTTAAGAAAATATGCCTTGTGCCGAAGAGTGACTAACAATATATAACAAAAATGAAAAATCAATCATTATTTTATCTGGCAATCATATGTGGGACACTTAATTATGTTACCTGGTCTAATGTCTGTAATGCATCCAAGCCAAATGTTTAATATATCACGAAAGGCCTTAATGCCTGCAATAAATGTACAATACTATTTGAGAGTGCCAACAATGAAAAAGTAAGTACTAATAAGTACATACTCAGTTAATGTTCATGAAATGTTAATAATCCCAAGAACTCATGATCACCATTTTTTTTCAATTGAGAGATGAAAACATAAAGATAAGTCACAAACTTTAGACTGCTGATATTAAGAAGCCAGTTTTATTCATTAAAAGTGACGTCTATTGGAACATCGAATGAGAATTAGTAAAGCTTACATATCAATTGCAGACAAAAGCAAACTATAAAATTAAACACATTTTAAAATTTCATTTACCTTTTGAGGCGGCAAGCCATTGTATGAGAGCCTTCAGTTCACGGTCTCCCTCGAATGCACAACAACCCCAATTTCCAGTAACAATCCCTAGTTCATCATCAAAGCTTGCAGGCTGACGATGATGGTATAGTAGCAGTCAACGAAGGTGATTCACAGGATTGTCAGACAGCCATCATACTAACGGGTACACTTGCTCGAGGCTACTTAACTTCACATCCAAGGTTGTATAAGCTAATGCACACATGGGTGCCTTATTTTCTAGCTTAGGAGAAATAACCTTAAGTTGCTTAAAATTCCACTAAAGCTACAACAGCATGTAACAGAGAATGATTAGTGTGTCAAGAGTGGTTACTTGAAACAATGATTCACATCATAGTATTAATGTTCATGGCAGAAGGTGTAGAAATCTGACATTACACCAAGTTAAAAAGCAAAAATTATTCGTTTTTAAAAATGTATCTATCAATATAAATATCCAAATATTGAATGAGAAACTTACAATTGCTGAAGATGGGTCTTCAAATGTCAATATGTTATAAGACTCGTACTTTTTAAAAGCTTCCATTCTTTGTTTAATGTAAGAAAGTAGGTCTTTTGATGTTGATTGTAGACGAATATGTAGTGTTTCAGTTTCTTCAAGTTGAGGAGAGTATTGCGCGGGGCTATCAAAGCCACGGTCCTCAAGCATCATCTGGTGCAGCCTATGATTGGTGTGCCTTTAACCCAAAAAAACAATTCCAAGTCATCTGGAGTCTTGTTCAACGTTTCGCGCACATCCTTGTGTTGTTGATGTCTCAGCTAGAAAAAAATACAAAAATAAAAATAAAATCACAATAAGAAATACCAACTTAATGATAAACCTTATATAAACATTATCAGTGATATTTGCTAACCTTTTAGTGTTTTCTAGCAGTCATTTAATCTTTGTCCATCATAACTCAATGAAGACGGTGATCAACTTGACAATGACTCGAAGGTCTATGTAAGATCTGATTGTAGAAATAATGTTAATCAAATGATCATCTAATGGTTAGAATAACTTGTAACTATGATAGTGAAATTAATATGATACCTCATAAAATAATTCTCCTCTTCCTTTGCCAAGTGACCCGCACCATCTGGTTTGTTGACCCATCAATGTACACTGATATTACTTTACTACATTGCTCCAAGCGAGTGTCCATGATCGGGCTAGAAGAGGCATAAAAATGATAAATCTGTAAGTACTCAACTTTGAAAAATAAGGCAACAAATGAAACCATGCTAGTATGAACTATAAAACTTCCTTGCATCATGAAACTATGTGAAAACTCTTTTTTGCATTTATAAATAAGTGAATATAATAGAATGGGTGTAAAAAGTGGAGGAGAGAGTACTTACATGTCTTTCTCCATATAAATGAGATGAAGGAATTGGATAATGTGTGGTGCATACGGAAAACAGCCGAGTCTTAGTAGAGCTTTTAAAACCATGGAAAATCCGTGAATATGCCTCCAATAGACCAATTTCTCGGAAGATTTGTGTAGTCATCACCAACCCCTGATGTATGAAAGGATAATTTTGTTGCACTCTGGAGCATCGGCATAGCATACATCAAGTATTTCTCAAAATTCTCTCCAATTGCCAGCACAATATCACCAAAGCATGAAACAATTTGGTTGTTTCACTGAACTGTGCAACTGGTTGCTTGACAGGTTTTAAGAAGGCAAGTCAGGACCCCATCACACCATGGTGACACCTTATCTTCAGTCACATCACACGCTGGTACTCTTCAAAATTATGCAAATTTTAAACCATTTGACCTGTTACATATGTGATATAACCTGAAACCTATCCGTTCATACATTTAAGAAATGTATTATTCATCCTGAAGCAAAAATTAAATAAATTGTGTACTTTCTTTTAGACCCATGCGAACAACACTTGTTTGGAACTGCACCGAAGATTCATTGACCAGAGAAACCAAGAATTAAGAAATATTATAGATAAAATGTTTAGCAAAGAAAATATGCTTAAAGATTTTAACTAACTTTTAGTTGTATCATGTGTTTGAGCATTGCCATGACGACCATAAGTAAAATTCGTCACGCCACCTTCATTTGCACCTGTAAACGATTGTGACTAAAATTCGTCATGCCACCTTCATTCACACTTGTAATAACGAATAAACGTAAAAAATTAATACCAAAAAAAGAAGAAAAAAATCTAAATATGAGATTCAAGTATTTGTATACCATTTTTATTTACCTGTGGATCTTGTGTCGTCAAGAAATGCTTGCTACCACTTGCCACCTTTGAGTTTGGAAAGCCTACAGGAAAGTGGAAGGTCTAGCGACTTTGCCGTATTCCAAATATTGGTTAGCACCTAAGAGGAAATGAATAATCAATATTGCAGATGTCTTAATTCCACAGGAAGCCAAAATGCGTGCCTATTTACCTGCACTCAAAGGTTGTGTGAAATTATTATGAGGGCGCAAACTGATAGGTACATTTTCCATAGACGTATTCATCTCTACCAAATTAAGAGAACACGTAACATTAGGTTGCTATGAACCATATATTGATAAATTATGTGATTATATATGTAGTATATTTAAATGTCTAGCCGCATATTGAATAATGTCCAAATGAAATCCCGCCCACAATAAACCAGATATGTGCAAGCATAAAAATTGGTGTTCCTAGGCTAAAAAAAAACTGCGCAACATAAGATTGGCTAACCCATAATGATAGATGGTGGCAATATGACTGCCAATAACACTGGTGTAAACTCCTTGTTAAGTTATGTCAATTGGAAGTAAGCACTTGAGGCCAGTTTCATAATACCCCAATTCTTTTTCTTGCTCTAAAATCTGGATAATCGAAGACTTCTCCATCGATGCTTGCAAGAAGTTGAGAACACCATACACGTTCCAGGCCTGAAAATGAGTGTAAACACTGAATCAATAAAATAAGCTATATAAATGAATGGAGACATTAGTTCAAGGTTTTCACTCATTTCCAAAACCACTTTGATATATCCAGTAATAGCCTTGAAAACAAACTCAGCGACTTACCTGATCATGTTGTCTTAGTAGAGCAATCTCCTGCTCAGTTTCGTTCTTCATTTTAGCCCGATACTGACATAACAATCAACATCCTCAAACAGATATAATACACGGAATTAAAATCCATAACATGAACCTGCACCTCTAGATGGATTGCTTGCAACATGCCCAGTAAATACATATTTTCCATCTGCCAAAAAATGTTCAACTTTAATTATGATGTTACGTTGGACCGACATTTATATAGATAGTTGTTCTAGGCTCTAGCGAAGCAAAAGAATACGATTCAATCAGTTGTATTTCTATGGTCACTGTATCTCCTAATATAATCTTCCTATTAACTAACATAACAAAATACACACGTTTATTAGTTCTTTAATCCAATTTACAAACACAACTTTCAGCCCAACTACCCCAAATTATAGATTTTGAATCTAGTTAAATGCCGGCAAACCTTCCCCTACTGACGAAAGCTAATTTTGTAAACTCGCACGTTGGTATTCCACAACTTAAGGGGTTTGTCACCATACCTGATGGGAATAAAAGCTGAGAAAAGAGGAGGCCATCGTAGATTCATGATAAGGTATAAATGAATCACAAACATTTAGCTTCTTACAAATTTGTTAGTCAAAAAACGCAGCCGATGCAGCAACAGGCGCGTACCAACACCAAAGAAAAGTGAAAAAAGGAGTCGCGGGACCTGCAAATATAATGCCCAGTGTGAATACTTACATGATTCCCGGAAAGATATGCTATACCTCCAATTGAATCCTGTACAAACCATTTCAACAGTCATTTGGCGGTCGAACAATGTTATCAAGGGCTGTTCAGATAGATGCAGTTTGGTAGCTTACCCGACCTCCTGTTTGTGAAAGAACATGCAAAAATAGTTGTCAGACTACAAAAGTCGCGCAGCCTCAACATTTCGTTTTTGGCACCAAATATTTTACCAAACGATAAATGTATTATAACTGTTATTTGGAAGATATATTCCAGTAATTACAAATAATGACTAAAACTCCAATTTTCAACCTACATTAGCTATACCAAGATTGCCCCACAATTTAGAATCAATGCATTAATTTAAAACTCTATAAAAGAAAGAGATAGGCCACTTCTTTAAGCACGACCTCCTGAACATCACATATTTTAGGACCAATAATCTCGCACACACATGATTCAATTGCAGGATACAGAAAAGAGTTTATGATACAAACATTACCCAACAAATTACATCCGAAGGGTTTCAAGGTTTTTATTATATGTGATTCTTAAACTCTGGTGCAACTAACTGTAAGAAATCGCATGATTTAAGAATATCAATCAGAACCTTCTTTTTGTCTTGAGACACTACTTACACTGCAACTTATTATTCTTAGTAATAACTAATAACATATTATGACTTCAGAAAATCCTAACTTGTTTCAGTTACTAAACAGCAGCATAATAAATTAGTACTCCAAAATAGCATATATGTAAACGGAGTACATAAACTCTGGTCTTTGTTACCTGTAATGACTTCTAACAACCTCGACCTCGATAATTGTTGTTGTCTGTCTGACTTTCCTGTACCTTGACTCAAAGACTCTTTGAGTTCATCAGACTTTAAAAGATAAGTCCCTGAGACCTGAACTTGAAATATACACTAACAAAGTTTCATCATTAGGGTTTTGAGGAAAAAGATGCCTAACTTTTTTCGGTATGTTGTCAGTCAAACAAAAACCGTATCATTGATAATAGGGTTTTGAGAAAAAGTCTAATATTAGGGTTTTGCAGTGATGAATAAATAAAAGCCGTATATTTTGTTAGATATATGTGGATTAGCAGTAATAATTATTTGCACAAGTTTATAAATTTGGTGTTGCAAAACAAATTTCAAAAATTGTGTTGGTTCAGTGGTTAAGTTGTATGGCAGTCTTACTCACAACAAAGGTTCGAATCCAACAAAATAATTTTTTGATAAAATTAAAACCTTTCGAAATTAATTAAAAAAATGCGAATAAAATAAATTTAAAAAATTGCTTACATGGCGACAATGTGATGACATGGCAGATAATGAATTACTGGGCAATGAGGTGGCGTTTACGTGGCATTATCTACGTGTAACGCCTCCTGTTATATATAATATATATATATATATATATATATATATATATATATATATATATATATATATATATATATATATATATAATATGGTGTCATTTAACGTTCAACAATAATTATCTTTTTCAAGTTATTTTCCGTTTCGAGTTCATTTTATCATGAGTCAATAAGTCAAACCATGGTCCAAATGATAATCATAAGTCCCTTTTAGCACTGTCAGGGCCATACGGGACTAAAAAGTCCCGGTAACACCCGACTTGGCTCAAAACATCACATAAGCATATCAATAGTCCATAACAATTCTAATATCCGCAAAACCAACTTCAACAATACGCGGCCGTCTATGGCACGCTTCTAGCCTAACTCCGTCATTCTAAATCCCGTCACCAACATTATCACAACCTCAACAATCCATGACAACAACACTTGCCGAGACCTTGCGGTCTCGGCCCTACCTCATTGCTAAACTAACCAAACGGACCCTCTTTATCTCGGCCAAAACAACAACAACGACGACAACAACAACAAGAGTAACAACAACAAGAACAACCAATGACAACAACTCGACAAACCAAACCAACCTCCAAATCTTAACACCCTAGCTCTCGGCAACCCACAAACACGAGTCCATGTCACAATCTAATCCTAACTCTCGGCAACAATAACACATCCAAATCCATTACCAAAAACAAATCCGAAACTACCAAACATAAATCCACATCCGAACACTATCTTAATCCAACACAACCGCAAAACAAGACCCAAGACTCACTAGGCCGTGAGTCTAAGCTCACGGCTTGCCTAAACACGACGTGAACCACTACATAAACAAACCAAATGAGATACCAAACACAAGTTTAATCTTGTTTTTATTAATGTGTTTTTTTGTTTATAATATCGGCGGTTTAAAAAAAATAATGTTTGTTTTCTTATTAATCAATGTTTGCTCTGAATTCGTTATTGGGGAGGGTACTACTCTTAGGAATTCTTGACAAATATCAGCTGAATTGAACAAGGGATATGGATGATCTTGAATCTTGCAGTTGCCGGATAATCAATCACCAAAGTTTCTATAGCGAGTGAAAAAAGTTGTTATAATTAAAACTTGGGAAAGATATACAAAAACAAAGAACCACCTCTTTGAAATCTTTAGGAGTTAGGAAGTTCATATACATAAAGAATGAGAACTTTCTGTTCCCGAGTATAAAATAGAAAGAAGAGAAATGAAGGGGATAAAAAAGAGAGAAGAGAAGAGGAGATGGAAAAGTTTTGAATTTTTATTTGTGTGTTCACAAGTTGGAAAGAAGAGAGAAAAAAGAGTATCAAATTAAGCCTATAATTTCACTTATCTCTAAATCATCCCAATTTGGGAAGAAGATTAGGAGGGGGAATTTGACATAATTTCCTTCCCTCTTCTCTTCTCTTCTCTCCAAAAAAATCTCGGGAACATGATTATTTTTTAATCTCCTCTCTACTTCTCTTCTTTTTTTTTTCAAAAAAAAAAAAATCGGGAACAGAGTGTGTAGCGATTCCCTGAGCTTAAACGTCAAATGCAACTCAATATATTGTATATTAATTCTTTCGATTTACATAGAGGTGCAAGGCAAACAAGCAACAAGCTGCGTCGCTAGCATGACAAATTAGTATTGATTATAATGTTTATAAGCTTAAAAATTTAATCAAAGATTAATGATAGAATTTTCTTGATGTTTCAACTTTCAACACGCTGGTCTGACGGCGAAGTGCATTGGGCACGTGACGACCGCCATGGCCTTGATAATTTTAAACCCTCTTCAACGCGCGGGTATTATAAACTCGTTTGAAAGAATAGCACACAACAAAACATGACATATCAATAGATAACAAGTTTATTTAAGTACTCCAAATGATATAAGTATCACATAAACACGTGCCCAATTATTTTGGGTTATGATAAACGTACACACAATGATATAGTTGATATAATTAACTTGCAAAAGTTCTTCCATATATTTGTAGTAGAGGTGTTCTATTAAAATAAAACATCATATCATACGAGGGAGTTTATAACTTCACAGTCTGCGAGTTACATTGTTCAGTATTGAAACTTTACTTTAAGGTCCAAAGTATTTTTCGATATTCCTTAAGTGCCCGTAGCGGAAAAATATTCCGGTATTGTGGATAATGCATCATGCAGTTCCTTAAGGAAGCACCAGTCAACTCCTGCACAAAAATGTCAATTATATTGAGGATAAACGAGATCGAAGAAGTTACTGGCTGACAATTGGATATAATTAGCAAGTATATATGTTACCTGTTGAGGGAAATCACCGTTGTCCATTTGTCCATTAATCAAGAGTTTTGCTGCTTTATGTAAGGGGGTTGGATCTCTCTCGGCCTGTCCAGCTGACAAAAGGCCGAGCATGGCCCAAGATGTTTGAACTAGGTTTGTCCGATTCCCAACCAGCGGTATGTATACTTCGCTAGTACAAGACCTGTAGCTCTCTCCCCATCCACCCTCTTCATTTTGTATTGAAAGTAAAAACTTTACTCCTTTACGAACTGCATCACTGTTGTTATATGTCTTTCCGCCAGCTTTTAAGCCTTCTAGCACAAAGAATGTGCCATAAATGAAGCATATCCCCCAATAGCCGTACCTATTGAGTTGAGTGCCATAAGCATTTTGATCAACGTACTCAAACTCATTTCACTTATTAATTTGTAGTTATTACTGAATGTGATTGGGTGAGATTACCATGAACCATCAGGTAATTGTCTTTCCTTAAGGAAATGCACTGCTTTTGCAACAGAATTCTGTATTTCTTGTTCCCTATGTTGTGGGTGCAATTGTTTGAATGCTGTCAGAACTTGGATTATCGATGTTGTGTTCTCAATATGCCTGGTTAGATCGCCCAAACTAACAAATGTAAGAATTCACAATAATTTCCGTAAAGAAAAGAAATTCACAAGAGAGTTTACTCTTTCTCAACTACAATGTCGGCAAACATTTCTGAAGGGTTCAACTTCTGCAGATAAATCAGATAAAAATCTCATCAGTATTTCTTTATATTAATGACCTATAGCTAGAAAAATGTTGCTTATTAATATGCACCTCTTAATATGGTTGTGGGACGGGTCTTTCCCAAATAGCAAAACCTCCACTGGTTGAAGACTGTACATAGAGGAGAAAATTAACAGCTTCAAATAATCGCTCCTTATCAATTTTTTCTCCGGTAACGTCGTCCGGCATTTGAGAAAGCAACAGAAGACACTGCAAGATGTGTATTTGTAGTAAGAACGATATTTTTTTTTTTTGCTACAGCTATAAAATATAAACATAAATTGTGGTATGGTATCACTTTTAGCGCTTCAGCTGTGCAATCGGAGACAGGCCAACCATGATCTTGGTCAGTAAATGTCCATGCCCCTTTACTAATTTGTCGACCCATTTTACTAAAATCTCCACTTGGATTGTTCTTGATTTGAGATTCCTTGATATAGAAATTGGCTTTTCTAAGAGAATCCCCATATTCTTCTGGCATGTCACTTAAGATTATTGCTTGAGTTGCTAGTGCGGAATCCCATAATTGACTACCAAATGTTTGCATCTTCATTCCATCTTCTCCTAACCACAAGAAATCAGGCACTCTAGCAAGATGATGTTTGAACTCAACCCCGTTCTGGTTCTCTGCCCACCAACACATCATCTGGAAGCACTACATCCAAAACCAAAGAGTATACATCACTTACAATATGGCTAGTATGGATTACGAAATCTGAATCCAACAACAAGTACACATGCCATGATAAGTTATCATTATTGAGATAATTTACCTTTTCAACATTTGCCATGGTGATGTATCTACTCTCTTCGGCGTAATAACGAATCAACTCAATTGTTCTTTTGAGGGATCTTTCTCTTAGTTTGGTGAATGGCCAATACTTGAAGAGTGGCTCACTAAAATAGTGAAGACCATCCCACAACATATCTTGGATTTTTGTATGAGGGTAAAAGAGATCTTCCTGTGTTACATAACAAAAAAGGTATGCATGAGCTCACCTATTATGCTAGTACACAACAAAGATAGATTTATTCAGTGACACACTGAAAGAGTCAATCTGTCTGTGTTTAACACTTTTATAAGTCATGGAAAAGCTTATAATTTTGAGATTTCATCAGCATTTTATGAAACCTTGTGTCATCAAAAGTCATATATTTCTATAAATCTTTACCGACAGGTATTTTTCAATTCCTCGCACTTTCGTATGTGAAACTAAAACACTTGGACACTTTTGTGACTAGTTTTACATAGTGATATTTTTTTTTTTTTTTTTTTTTTCAACTTTACATTATATACCTTTTTCTGCTCTCTATAAGTAATACTCCATCCGTCTCAAAATAAGTGTCTTTGACTTTTTAAAGTGTTTATTTTTTAACTTTGACATTAAATATTTTTTTTGTGTTAAATATTACTTGATGCGACATATATATAAATGTATTGATTTTTAAATATATTTTCATTAGTATAGTTTTCATCAAGTATTATATAACAAAAACAAAAATATTAACGTTCAAATGAAAAAAATATATATTTCAAAAAGTCAAAACATAACACTTGTTTGGGATGGAAGGAGCAGTATTTACCAAAGGAAACTTTTACTTAGACATTTTTTTGCGTAACCAAAACACAGACACTTTTATGACTATTTTTTACTTAGTGACATATTTTATATGTTATACTATTTTCCTGAGTGCAGAAAACCTTCTACCTTAAGCATGCACATATGTTTTATTTTAGATAATAAATTTTTAACAACCTTGCAACATCTGTGGCGTTGATCATTCCAGTTTATCTCGTCATAAGGAATAAGATAAATCTCTTGTCTTAGTTGCAAAACAAGATCAGTGATCGGACCATGAACTCTTTTCCCGTACAAATATGACATTGGAATATAGGTCGCCCGACAATAGCACCACATTTTGGCTACATCACAAGTTAGAAAAATGGTGACATGAACTAAATTTTGTGTTAGGCAGTATGCACCAAATAGAGAAGAAAATTAATCACATAAGACAACTATTAACATGATTCAACTGATCAATGCGTATAGCAACGAGCCAAAATTAAAAGTTATGGGGTTGATCATTTTGTTGTAACAAAATAAGACATCCATGTGGTTCTCGGACATCCTGTGAACCCTTTTGTGCTATATGTGAAAAACATTGATCTTCACTGTCTAAATTAGCTATGATTTTAAGCTTTTATATGTGAAGTTAAGACCAACGGTGATATTAGTAAAAAGAAATCTGAAAAATATTTGACAAATATTAGAGTTAAAATAATTAAAAATCGCTGAAAAAAAATAAAAAAAATCTTAATATCTTAATAATAATTACAGTGTGAATTAATAAACAACATTATTGATTTTAAGCTTTTTAGGTGTTAACTTAAAAAAAAAAAGATCATTGCACTTATGCATTAAAAAAAATAAATTTTTTTGATAACGTACTATAAGTAAAATAAATAAAATTCACTGACAATTTCAAGAAAAATTTATCTTCCCTTTTAAGATATTTATGTAAAAACTAAAAATTTCCAGTTTATTCTGAAAAACTTAACATGAAACTAGATGCATTTTGAAGCAAAACCATTGAAAAAGTTTTTGGAGGAAAAAAAAAAAAAAAAAAAAAAAAAAAACCTTATCTTCATGGTTAAAAAAATTGTTAATTTTATGACAAAAAGTGATACTATTAATAAAAAAAAAAATAAATAAAAAATAAAACAAACTGAAAAATTTGAGAAAAAAACAATGCACAAAGTTAGTAATAATCGCTGAAAAAATTAAAAGATAATAATAAAAAAAAAAATATATTTTCCTAGTACTAATTGAAATGTGAACCTAAGGACCAAAAGTGATATTAGTAAAAAAGAATTGAAATTTATTGAGAAGAAAGTATAAGTAAAATAAATAAGAATCACACAAAATAAATTGCTTTACATGTAAATTTGAAATGTGATATTAGCGATTTTTATTAGAAAAAAACTAGATAATTACGATTATGCACTCCGCTTTTCTTAATAAGGATCAGTTGGTTGACCAGATGAAAAGCTGAGATTCGTTTGTATATCCACACTAAAAGCCAAAAACGTACCCGATCCACACACGAAAATAAATAAATCTCAACTTAAAATTATTCCTTTTATTTGAAATGTACGGCTAGAAATCATTTTTATTTTTATTATTTTAGCTTTTCTTCTCTCACCGGATATATATATATATATATATATATATATATATATATATATATATATATATATATATATATATATATATATATATATACCTGGGTGAAAAGGGAACACTTCTGGAAATATCCAAAATTCTGGTGGCGTGGGATTGCACCCCTCCCATTCGTAGACTCCTAGCACCTACACATATTCACGTTTAGAAATTTAAGTAAAAGATCTAGTAGTTTTGAATCAAAATGTAATGCTCTCAATTTTTATAAAAGGTATGATACATAGCACAAGAGATGTTACATCTAAATGAAATATGTTGATAGAAACTCTTACTGAGAGTTAAACTTTCCCCCAAGAGGGAATAAACGTTGCACCACCATGGTCAAGTATCCACTTCCTTCCTCGCTCTACCACGCCATTGTCATCCGTTCCTTCTCCTAAGAGGCGTAGGGATATGTAGTTCAATGCAGATCCAAACATGGTGCTGTGTCCCTCAACATGAAATCCCCAACCACCATCGTCATTCTATAAAACATCAATACGATGAGTTTTTAGTACTATAAAACCCCCATCAAGTTGATATAATAGAATCCGGTGAGGCGAGAACTAACAAGAACAAAGGTTCATAAAGATTTCATGGAGGGTTGATATTTTATTTGTACATAAACATAAAATCTTTATTGTTTAAATAAATACAAATCGATAACTACTTAACTAGACATGAAGCAAAACATAAAAATTCCTTTTCCAAAAGGACTAATCAATTATAAATTTAGCTAACTTATTAATTTTTGTTGTGTTATTGATTATTCATTTTATTGTTATTAAAATTGTCGTCCATCAAGGTGGGAGAAGTAGGCAATTGTCCATGCCCCTAAATTTAAAGGGCTTCAAAATTTTGCGGCGTGTATAATTTTATATATACTAGACGAATACCTGTGCAAATCGACAATGTATAGCGACAAATAATCATACTTGAAAAATTGTGATTTTGATTTGACCATTGAGGCAAAACTTACGAGTTCATTTATAGTTATTGAGAGAATTGTTGTTTGAATTTGTGAATAAAATGAGAAAAATAAGTGGAATATTTATAATGTTGTAAAAATAGTAAAATTATTATTATTTTTTTAATCAAACGGTCGAATTTCAATAAAAAGGGTGGTTTGTTTGTTTTTTAGTGAATTACACCCTCGGTCTAAAATTCGACAGAGTTTTGCAATTCTTCGTGCGACGACCAAGCTCGACTAAGTCTCTGCAACGGAGTGACCAAGGACGATCGAAGGTCGACACGAGTGCCTCGACCAATCATTGTGCATAGCCTTATATGTGTTAAAATCAACTACGGCGATTTAATTAAAGAATTCGCATAACAAATGTTTTAGGATAACTCTTATTATATAATCAGTTTGCATTATATCTTATGATCAATAAAACACTATTTATATTATGATAACTTTTGAGGGCTCTCATTTTGAGTTTTCGCCTGGGTCCCTCGAAAATCAAGACATATAGATGATATGTTAAAAAAATTCTAGGTTACTGGTGATGCTTATATTTTACAACGGCTTTTTTGTTAAAACAATTTGGTAGTAAGTAATCAGGGAAGGGAGATTACATGGTGTTTGTTGAAGTTAAAATAGCATCATTAATTCATTCAATCCACGTGAATTTGTACCTCCTATGTCTATGAAGGATTCATAAATGAGAAAGTAGCTTAATTAAGAAGGTTTTTAATTAAAGATTAAATTTCTTTTACTAAGAAAAAATGGATGCGTAACGTTCTCATAGTAAATTGTGTTTTATACGATTTGAATCAAATAGCCTCACTCAAAGAGGATGAAAAAGCTAGCTGGATGGCAAATTCTAACCTGGTGGTTATGTATAAAACGCTTCATTTCTCTCTTATGTTCATCTGATAAATGAGTATTGATTGTCCCACTGATGTATAAAGCTATAATCTGCACAAAATAAATATTTTTGTAAGTTTTTATATGGTAATTCAGTATGTTAAAACTGATGCGCAACTTCCGATAAACCACCTAACTTACAAGGGGTGGAAGATAGAACAAAGCACCAGCATTTTCAGCAGGCCAGTGACCATCTTTCGCTTGTATGGCACGCTGCAGTCGGACTGCTTTTTTCACCGCTGTCGTCACCGCTTCATAATTCACTTCCTCCTCTTTGCTCAACCTTGCCGGCGGTATGCTCAGTAGATCAATTTCGTTCTCCTTGATCATCTATACAATATAGAAATTAACATCAACCGTATTGTTATAAATACAATTTTCTCCAAAAGGTGAAGAACGGTGATATCACCCTGATCCCATGCATCCTAAGGATGCCAACCGGACCCTCCCCATATATATGATATTCATAAAAGAAGAGTAAATTATTCGGCTAAAATCTGTTGGAATTATAATATCATGACAATCATATAAAATAAACCAAATACATCAAGAGAGCATATGTGGAAACAATTATAACAAGATCATATAACATGTAATTAATTAATCAATAATAATAGTATACGTACCGTAATGATTCTAGCCCGAACAAGAATCAAATGCAATCTTCAACTCAAGAACCCTAATTAGGGTTTATGTGGATTATAAGAATTACCCCTTACCTCTTTTGTAATTCAATCCAAGAATCAATCAATAGTGTGATTGTATCACGTTCTTGTACACACGTACTATTAGCGATTCGATGTGAATGCTAGTTCTTGATCACAATAGATTTACCAAACACTTTGTAATGTTCAAGGTTACTCGCAAATCCCTTTTCTTGGTGTTTCGCTCGTTGTCCTATGAACAAGAGAGGAAAAGAAGAAGTTTGGCCTTCTATTGAAATCAAGTGTACCAAAGGATGAATACATGGGGATGTATTTATACCTTTATGATAGATATCAAGTTTGCTATGGTTTCCGATGTGGGATTCCATAGTTTCGACCAAAACAAGCTCAAGAGAGGATTTCTAGAACCTTCTCTTGTTTTGTTTTACTTTCTTCGTATCCCGTTGACATTTACAAACCGTCAGTCAATTTCATTAATTACCTAACGCTCTTTAGTCGTTTATTGTGAATTAAATAATTAAATATAACATTTTATATTAATTATTTAAACATCGAGTCTCATACGTAAAGTGTGCAATCTCGTGATCTCGAGTTCGATCCTAACATACGACTACTAAAATAATGTCCATAAACTAACAGCTCCCACTTGGACATATTTTAATAGTGTAATCACATCGGTTAGCGTCTAGCAACACTTTGATGCCTCTAGTACAACTCGAGTAAGGCTCCTGGAAAAACCTTTTAATGATTTCTCATTATTATTATCCTTTTGTTTCTAATACCATGTTAATAAGGATATGGATTAAAGTCATTCCTTAATTAACCATTCTGTTTCTCGTTGTTAGTGATTGATCAAGATTACCAAATCATCTGAACATATTCAGGGAAGATCTTGGGCACGACCATGCAAACATCTTGACAACCCTACGAGGGGCCCAGTAGTATTAAACTCTAAAAATAAATTTGAAGGAACAAATTCTATCTTGAATACAAGCAAAACCCACAAACTTTGTAACACTTTGAAAAACAATCCTTATGACTACCAGTTACATATAGCGTTAAGTTGTTCCACAAAAATGTACTACATTCATGACACTTATCATGCATCTCAAGTCTGAGGATAACTTCTCATGATTGCTTAATAACAAAATTCATAAAGTAACATCATGTAGTTGGGATAAGTCCTATATTCGGTATCATTGAATATCATCTGAAATGGCATGTCTACGCATCAATATACTTTAAGTATATTATACCAACCTTCAGATTTGTCTTGATTTAATAATATTCCCATATTATTAACTGACAACGGACAATTTAGAATAACATTTATTCATAGATTAAACATACACATATAGGATACAATATATTATAAATTAAACATACCATGTATTTCAATTTATCATAATAATTGTTTAACATCCCTTATCCAAATACTAAATAGATCAATGCATGATAACTCTTGTTAATGAATTATGTCTCAAGAAATGACATTCATACTTGTTGACAAGACATAAATCATCCAACTTTGATCTATCGGAATTTTAAGAATACTTATTTCAAGAATTTAACTATTGAAATTCTTATATGTGCATAGTCAACTATTTTGATAATGCCATATTTCATAAAAATGTGAGACATCCTTAACCACCAATTTATGATAATTAAACTTCCAAACATTTTAAAGATTAAAGTATTCTTATTCTCTTAATATATAATGCAACTTATGCTTTTAGTAAGCACAACTAGTACATATAACAAAGAACGAAATTCTTACCATAACTAGTATTGAGTGTCATCTCAATGTTATTGTATGCAAACAACAATATGCTATTAAAACTTTCCGTAAACATTAATATCTATTTTGTAATGTTTGATGCCCTTCAAACTTTCAAGTTTGTTGGCTATGACAATTTTCACAACAATTGAAAAATTGTTCATCTATAGAATTTGGAAGCTATTCCATATTTAGGATTTGATTCTATAATCAAACATATTCTTTTAGAATATTACACAAGTTATCTAATAACTTTTAATTAGATATTAATATTGCCAAATCATCTTGTAATCAAGCATGATACAACAAAACATGATGTTCATGAAAGATCTTTGAGTCATACTTAGATTTTATTCATGTCATTCATATCCATTTAGACTTTCTAAATAATATATCATGTTATATTAGATTCATTTACCACACATGTTTAAACATTCATTCCAAGGTTATATGTCTTATTTCTTAAATCTTACAAGTAAAATTTCATTCCATTCTAAGACTTAACATTTACTTATATGGAATGTTTTTTTATATGTTCTACAACATATATGATTTAAAAAATTAAACATAATACTCCCACTAGCTTTTAGGAATACTTAGAAATTATCTTATTTCAATTATAAATCAAAACATGAATTTAATAATTAAACATAAGAGTAATCTTCTAGATGCATGCATTTATCCATCCATGGATTATTGCACTTTGTACACTTTCAAAGATTTATTTGAATTCATAAACTCCTTTTGATTACTTATCGTCCTCGCTCAAGTAGTCACTCAAGAACGAGTTTTGATATTCTATTGTCAATTTCATAAATATGACAATCATAATCTTTATATATTTAATGTGTTTAGAAAAGAATATTCAATCACAGTTAATTGCTTAAGTGTGATTAATAATCTTGTCATAAGACATGCATCAAATACGTGTACAATATTGTCCATATGATTTCTATACAAAGATTTAAACCACAATAGTTACCTAATCTTTGAAGAAAACCATCTTCATTTTTTAGTCTAACTATTAAGATAAACCAAGTTTCTAAAATTGATTATCTTTATGGACATCATCTTAATCATTCATATCATGTATACTCAATTTCATATTTGGTAATGTATCATAATGATTATCAGGTTTACAATAATCCTGTAAATCATAGCCCTCAACATATTAATCTAATATCTGAGATATATTTCTATTCTATGAATGATAATTCCATCATCTTGAGATTTAACATTTAAATGTCAACCTTTATTATCATGTTGAGATTTAACATTCAAATGTCAAACTTAATCATGATATTTACTAGTGTATTTTAGAATATTATGTATCTTATAATTTTATCTTTTAAAGATCAAAACTCCCACTTGCTTTTAGTAATTTAAAGACTATCTTTAAATACTTAGCAAATAAAGAAACAATACAATGTTCTCTTTTGGGATATTACAAATACTTATTGATAGTTCCTGACTTAACTTTGTTAATAACCTCTTCATAAGCAGTTAAACAAATTTAGAACTTCAATTTAAGACTTAATGTGATTCATCACATTCATCACATTCCATCATACGATGATGTCTTATTAATCTTCTAGGTTGGAGTTTTATTAAATATGTCCAAGCCATACTCAGTATTTTAACCTTGATAACTTTTGGAAGAAAAGAAATTATAGTCATCTTTAATCAAACAATTTAATAATAGTTTGAATTTCCTAATTGAACATACCATAAACATTTGGTATTTCATTAGTATCAATATTTCAAGATAATCTAACAATATTTAAGATAACCATATTCATTTTGACTTGTCTATTTACCAACTAAGTCATTTTAATGGTATAATGATATTCAAGCCAATTACATGCTTTATAACACAAGTACTTTTTACAAAGTCACTTCATGTCCATGTCTTTACAAGAAAACATAAACTGTTATAATCCCATTATACGTTATAAGTCATTTAACAATTTAATAACTTCATGTATATGTCTTAATTAAAAAACACAACAAGATAACGTCTTACTTTATTATAAGTCTTGTTACAATTAAAAGACTTTATGTTTATATCTTTACAATGAAACATAAACATGGTTAACTAAAGTAATTATGAACACCATCTTTTGGTTTCAATAGTAATTTCAAGTTAATTTATTACTTCACAATAATGTAAATAACATTATTTCTTTATTTATTTATGTCATTCCAAGGACACATAAATATTCAGAATGAAGTAGCATTAGATTACTTAATTAATTTATGTCATTCTATGAATTCATAAATCTTTAAATTAAAGTAGTCTTGATATCATATTGACACATGTTCTAATATGTATCTGATTTAGAAACTGCAAATTCTCATAGTTCAATTACATCAGTTGATCTGCTAGTAATGAAAATATGAAATTCACCTTGTTGTTGCAATCTAGTTAAGCTCTCATATAACATAAATTGTAACACCAAGTGTTTCTTGAATTAGCCTAGTATAATTCATATCAGAACATTATTCTAATTTAGAAACTGCAAATTCTCATAGTTCAATTACATCAGTTGATCTGCTAGTAATGAAATATGAAATTCACCTTGTTGTTGCAATCTAGCTAAGCTCTCACATAACATAAATTGTAACACCAAGTGTTTCTTGAATTAATATTAGAACATTATTCTCTTATCTTGTAGTCAAGAGAATCCATTAAATCATATCTTTATGAGTTGTTTCTTGCACACATTAAAGATAACATTTCTCCCACTTGTGCATGGAACAACCTCATATAGTTGATAAACAACATGCCATGCATTTGTTTATGTATTCAATATGATTGTGCCATAGATTTTAGCATAACAAGTATATGTAAAACAACAATGTCTAGTAAGGAAGCGTACAAGACTATCCTTAAAATTATGAGTGTCTACACTGTAACAATTCGCAATTTTAGGCTAATTACTATTCCCGGAAAATTTACTATTCATTTTACTATTCATTTTTACCGAAATTTTCCCGAAAGTTGATTTTTATTTGATATTCTCGAGTGATAAATCATTTCCATGGCAAATTAAATGTTTGACATTCGTCAGATCATTTTCGTGAAAGTTATTAAGGAATTACACGTTTTAGGGTAAAACGTCATTCAGAAATTCTACGCACAACGAAATTCGACCCCGTTAAGTGACCCCGCATCAGAAAAATGTTTGACACACTCATGATTTATTTGAGAATAAATCATGACTGAGAAAAACATGACCAAAAATAAACCTCGGCCGTGAAAAACTGGAATTTTCAGTTTTAAGCGTTTTTACTCAGCCGTAACCTTAGCCTATACCTGCACCGTGTTTCTAAAAAGATTTGAGTTTTCAACTTATTAGAATAAGTCAACATATTTTTCCCTCCTCCTTTGACCAAAAATCATTCCTTGATTTTATAAGTCATTCCTTGATTTTTAGGCTTACGGTTTGATGTCTAAAAGACATTTAATATCAACTGACACTAGACTGAGCCCAGTCTAGACATCATAAGTCATTTTAAATCATTTATATCCTATTAGAAAAGTAACATTTTATTTTTCTCAATTTTACGCAATATTCGTACATTTTACGTATTACGCGTTTTAGACCCGTGTTTCCAGTTTTAGCAGGGTTTTACCACCCAAATGGAACCTACCTCTCATTTTATATTTTATTATGGAGTATTTTGACATGTTTAACCATTCTTCCAAGTTTCGTATTTTTACGATACCCGGTTTTACGTTTCGTGGCTTAACCATTTACGGTTAGCATTCTACGGAGCCAAAACTATCAATATAACTTGGATAATATCTTCCAAAGTCCAACCCTTCCTCCCCAAGATATGCAAACCGCCTCTAGGGGGGGGGGATTCACACTAGGTGGCTTGATCTCATGCTAGGAGGCCTTGGATTTCATCCATGTGTTATACTTGGTCTCCAAGTGTTGACTAGTCCATGTTCTAACCTCCTCAAAGTCATATATAATCCCTCCTCCCCTCTCATTGTACGCCACTTCCACATACACAAACACCATCTCCTTTGCTTGATCTTCTTCCAAGTTTCATGCAAGATTCAAGAGCATAACAACACATAAAACTAGTTAGGTTTTGATTCATCAAAACTACTTCCAATCTTTAGAACTTTGGTGATTTCTCTTGAGTTTGAATCCACTCAAGTCACCTCAACTTTCATCATCTCTCTTTCAAGATTACAAGAGTAGAAAGATTGCATGAAGTGAAGTGGGTTGAAGCAAGTCTATCAAAGTCCTTACCTTACATGCTACTTACCTTTCTTTGTAGAAAGCCAAAGTTGTAAGCCAAACCCTAACTTGCTTCTTGTTAAATAATCATGTTCATGTTATTTACATATTATTCTTGCTATATTATGTCTTGTATTCATGTCCATGATGTATAAAAATGAGTAAAACAAGTTATTGTTATTGATTGTTAAGACAAGTTATTAAAACAAGTAAACTAGTGACTTTCTTGGTATAACCTGATCAAAATGGTAAAAATATGATATTGGATCATTACATATTGTAGTAGAGGACCTAACAAGGAAACCGTAGCAATTTGAACCACCTAAAACGAGTATACGAGTCAAAAGTTATGACCATTTGAAGTTACCAAAACTTTGCGGCAAAGCTGCCAAAACTTTTTGTTACAGAAACTTAAAACACGCAAAAAGAGGCATTTCTGGTCCGTTTCATGAAAAAGTTAAAGCACGAAAGTTGTCCGGAATCACGTTTTCTTCAAAAACTCAGGAGCACGTCTCCAGAAAATCAATAACGAATGAGATATTTCTCAGTTTCTTAACAGCTATTTACATATATATAAGTCACTATATATTGGTTATGTTTTAAAAGGAACAAGAGGTCTTATGACCTATAATCAAGACCACAACCATGGCTAGAGCCAAGGTTGAGTCTCATGACCATTGAACAAGGACCAAAGGTCATGGCAAGGCCATGACTAAATGACCATACAAACTTACTTAGGCGAAAACATGAAACAAGGAGTTGGCGATAATTTGAACAAGCAATTTGGATCTACTTCACTTAAAAGAACCATGAGATAATACAAAGAAAAATGGTCATACAAGACTTATGAAACTTACCCTAATAACAATCTTCATGTAAAAATAAACTTTCCTAAGTTTATTCAAATATCGGACATGTAACTTTTCGGATCAAAACTTATATCTATATACTTTATCAACTACTACAATAGTAGGGAGCCTCATGTGAGGAGTTCATTATGTAAGCCGTCGAGATGAGTTGTGGATTTATGAATAAAGTGTCCTGGCTCCTCGAACGCTTACTAACATGACTTCTGAATTATGTCGGCCCGAACGGTAGTAAACGATATATAAAACATACATGTTTCATGAATCTTTTCTTTCAAAGACTTACACTATACATCATACCACATCATGGACTAAATGCAAGATATATATAGGCACTACTTATATTCTTTACTCAAATCCTAAGTCGCAACATTCTATTATAGGTTGCTCGTAGAAACCTTCACGATCCAACCATTACCTTCATTACTTGCTATCTTACTTAAGGTGAGTTCATAGCCCCACTTTCCATTACTTAATTGTTTTACAAACCCTTGGGGGGTACATGCTATTTTTAACCGAGCACAATGTTTTTAAATTGTATGCTTGCCTGATTGTTTTATTATCACTAAGTACCAGCCTTGCTAAACCGAGATCCCTTATTATGAACCATTTAATCACTAGCAATAGTGAGCGCAAATATTGTGAATAGGCCTATTGGGATTGACGAATCCCATTTGTATTGACTAAGTTCAAACAAATGCACTAATATTTGAGATTTAGGTATGTTAGCAAAGTACCTACCGGGATAAATCTGCCGATTGATATTGGTACACGTTAACGTTTTGGTGTCATAAGCTTAGTAATGATAATAACTGTTTTGTTTTCCAAACATTGGTGTGAGTCTATAGCTCACACTACCAACATATTGTGTTCAAACATTAAACAAACTCTATGAATATCACTCAACCTTTGTGTTGACCTCTCAAGCATGTATTTCAGGTTCATGACGATCAAGGATGGCACGGAAGGGCACGGATACTCAAGAGGGCTATAAATTTTATTATCATTCGAAAACTCATTTAATGTGAATTGTAAACCTGGAACCAATTGGGACCTCATTTTGTAACCTCTGATATTTATATAATTTGAATGATAAATCTTTTTAATACGACTCGGTTAGAGATCATTTTCTATTATTATGACTGTTGTGCCGTCGAGTAACACCCAAGTTGAATTCCGCAGCATCATGAATTGGGGGTGTTACAGATTGGTACCAGAGCCATGGTTGTAGAGAAACGGGTCTAAGTGAGACCTAAACTATAACTACAATCACAAACAAAAACATTTTATAGCCTTCCGCTCTCCGTGTCTTCCATCCTCCAGACGATTATGGACTTAGTAAGCATGTTATGCTACACAAACATATTAGTATATTCATATATACCCATTTTGAACATTTCCCCGTAGACATTTTTATGATACACACTTCTCACATTTTGAGCACTTCCCATAAACATTGAATTGTTCTAACATAGAAATTCTTTTCATAGAAATCATGTGCGTACCCACTTCTCCCGATTATGGGCCCACTCTACCTAATAACTTCCAAGTCTTACCACCCTCACCCGAGTTTGGATTTGACTTCGTAAATGCCTTCGCTTCTGATGACGAAGAAGAACCTTTCGAAGATTCAACCGATGAAGAAGAGGAGGAACCAATGCCAACTAATTTTGCGTTGAATATTTCTAATTATTTTGAACAAAATTGGGTTGAGGTAGACTCCGAGGAGGATAATGAGTACGAATATGTACTAGAGCCATTACCACCACTTCCCTTTGATATCCCTACATGTGATGATTTGGATCACTCATTATGGATCGTATCATGACCACCATTGATCCAACAAGAAAGTCAGCATGGAAACTACAGCTTCTCAAACTTCATTGACTCGTACCCCTATGACACACTAAACCAAGAAGTTGCCGATCAATCAGAGCTGCTCGGACCTTCTAACCCGCCATAGACTAGTGTGATGATACTAGTTATCTTTTGTACTACTATACTGATTAGACTCAGTTAGTAAATGTTATGAAATCCATGTAATAACTAGCGATAGTAAAAACGTTGTAATTACTAAACTGAAAGTATCAGTTAGTAAATTTTGAAGAAGCTTGTAATAAGTTTCGATTTTGTAAATCAACCAACGTTGTATGAATAAAACTCTTGTTTTATACTATCATGTGTTATGCCTTTAAATCTTTAAACATAATTATTCTATCATTTCCCATCAAAAATCATGCTTATTTCACAACTCTCTACTCATGACATACCTTTTATATAATAGAATCATGGCGCCAACGAAGAAGACACCACCAGCAATGACTCAAGCTGCTATTCGCAAACTAGTTAAAGATAGTGTAAAAGCAGCAATAGCAACTGAATGAGCAGCCATAGCTACAAAGGCCGCAACAGCCTCTAAAGCTGCTAGAACTGCTGAAGCTGCTAGAACTGTTGAAACTACTAGAACTGCTGAAGCTGTTCGAATTGCTGCAACTACCATCAATACTAGAGGACCGAACCCATCCGGTCCTCCAGTAATAAATATTGATCCGGTATGTAAGAGCTGCACATTCAAGGGTTATTTAAATTGCCAACCCACCAATTACAAAGGTACTAATGGAGCTGTAAATTTTAACCCCTGGTTTGAAAAAGCGGAGTTAGTAGTATTGATCAACAAATGCACCGAGAATGAGAAAGTTCAATATGCCACCGGTCCACTATTGGATGAAGCATTATCATGGTGGAACTTAGTATCTCAACCAATGGGCATCCAAAATGAATATAAGCTTTCTGGGGATAACATGAAGAAAGAGTATTGCCCTCACACTGAAATGCCGTTAAAGGAACCATGTTGTCATCCAGAAGTAGAATTCTGGAACCATGTTGTTAAAGGAACCGACATCCTGAGTTACAACCGCCGATTCCATGAATTGAGGATACTATGCCCAACGATGGTTTCGACAAATGAGAAACTGTTGGAAGAGTATATCTGGGGACTCCCACCAAGTATACAAGGGAACATGATTACGTCTAGTCCCAAAACACTTGATGAGGCTATGCGGATGTCTCGCAGCCTCATGGATCCGGTGGTGCAGACAGCGGAAACCCAAAGACAAAACTTCAACAACTCCAACAACAATAACAATAGAACCAACAACAACAAGCGACCATGGGATGGTAACCATGGAAGTAACAACAACAACAACAACAACAACCATCATAACCAGCAAAACAAAAGACAAGAGGCTGCAACGGCTTATGTGGTTGCACCAACTAGAAGCACAGGGTATACCGGGAATGCTCCACTATGCAATAAGTGTAAATTCCATCACTCTGGTCCTTGCCTGGCTAAGTGTCGCAACTGTCAAAACACTGGACACCTTGCCCAGAATTGTAGAGCCAAGACTGTAGCCACCGGTAGCAACACACAACCAATAGTTATATGCTTCGGGTGTGGAGAAAGTGGTCATTACAGGAACAGATGTCCCCAAAAGCCAAGGCCAACAAGTTGAAGACATCCAAGGGAAAGCATATATGATAAGATGAGAAGGAGCTTATCAGAATCTCAACAACACTGCAGAACAATGAAGTTTAGAACTTAGCAGTCATATTTATTTATGCACTATGTTGTACTACGTGTATGTCATCCCTAGTAATGGGAGTTTTATGACTTAAGAATATTTACTGTTCAATAAACAACTCTTTGTGATAATTCTCATCTATTGTACTTTCTATCTCCAAACCAATTTGATTGTTTAGTAGACTATTACCATTCTATAAGATTTACCCAGTTATCTTATAAACCATTCAACAAATTTTACTTCAAGCTATTTTGTAGTCACTTTATTGTTTCACATCATGTTACTCCAAGATATTCTACCACCATCTTAGAAAAATCACTTCGTTGATACCACCCTATAAATCAATATCATGCCTTCATGTCCAACTTTCATCACAAACCACTAAATCTCAACATACCAAAATGAAGAACACAAACCTTCTTAACCTTCTCACCATCATCATCTTCACAACCCTTAATCCTACAAGCTCACTTTCTGATCTTGATGCACTTTTAAAGCTCAAATCATCCTTAGTTACACCACAAGCACTCTCATCAGCTTTACAAAATTGAATACCATCTAAAACTTTTAGGAAACACAATACTATGTAACTAAACCGAACATCACATTATCGGTCCTAAATTATACATAGCCTGATCACCTATGTCTAATTCAGGAGGGATCATGTTATGCTGGGAGCAGTCACCTGTATGTTTTCTTAGAAACGAACTTCTCACTTATAATCTTAAGACAAATTTCGTGTGAAATTCATGAAGTATTCATCCGATAGAGTACGACAATTAATCACTCTTACTCTACCTTTCCCACATAAAAGTAAACCTCATCCTACGCCATACCTTGAGCCGAAAGGAACGGGTTAAACCACTACGAGTCCGAGCCTTAGTTTTAACCATAAATTCAAACTTTCCTGCTCAAATCCTTCACATTCAAGCTGAGGCGGTGAAACAAGAAGATTTCCAAAAGGAAAAGTTGGATGGCATGATACAGAAGAAATTTGAAACCCGTTTAGATGGAACTCTATGCTTCCAAGGTCGAAGTTGGTTATCACTTTATGGTGGCCTACGAGACTTGATCATGCATGAGTCACACAAGTCTAAATACTCCACACATCCAGGATCTGATAAGATGTATCATGATCTTAAGTTACTTTATTGGTGGCCGAACATGAAGGCCGACATTGCAACATACGTTAGCAATTGTCTTACATGATCCAATGTAAAAACCGAACATCAAAAACCATCCCGTCCATTGCAACAACCAGAGATTCCTATGTGGAAATGGGAAAGAGTTACTATGGACTTCATTACCAAGCTCCCAAAGACATCAAGCGGTTATGACTCCATCTGGGTCATAGTTGATCGTCTTACAAAATCCGCACACTTTTACCAATCAAAGAGACTTACAAAATGGAACAACTTACTCGACTGTACGTCAAAGAAATAGTCTCAAGACATGGTGCACCGATATCCATCATATCGGACCGAGATGGTAGATTTACTTCCAATTTCTGGCAGTCCCTCCAGGACACCTTTGGAACAAATCTAGACATGAGTACAGCGTATCATTCTCGGACCGATGGTCAGAGTAAACGAAACATTCAAACACTTGAAGACATGCTTCGAGCTTGTATAATAGACTTTGGAAAAGGATGGGATACTCATCTACCATTAGTCGAATTTTCCTACAATAACAGCTATCATACAAGTATTAAAGCAACTCCATTTGAAGCACTTTGCGGTCGAAAGTGTCGTTCACCTGCTTGTTGAGCTGAAGTGGGAGAAGTTCAACTCACTGGTCCAGAACTCATCCGTGAAACAACGGATAAGATTGTACAAATCAGAAGTCGACAATAAGCCGCAAAAGATCGACAGAAAAGTTATGCCGACACACGACGCAGACCCCTAGAATTCCAAGTCAGAGATAGGGTTATGCTAAAAGTATCGCCTTGGAAAGGCTTGATACGATTCGGTAAACGAGGAAAACTAAACCCAAGATACATCGGACCATTCAAAATCCTAGCCAGGGTTGGCCCTGTGGCATACAGACTTGAGCTTCCATCAGAACTCAGTAGTGTACACCCCACTTTCCATGTATCTAACCTAAAGAAATGCTTGTCGGATGAATCACTAGTGATTCCACTCGATGAAATTCAACTCAATAACGATCTTCAATTTATTAAGGAACCCGTAGAAATCATGGACCGAGAGGTCAAACAACTCAAGCAAAGCCGTATTCCAATTGTCAAAGTTCGTTGGAACTCACGACATGGTCCTGAATACACATGGAAACGAGAGGACCAGATACGTAAGAAATACCCACATCTTTTTAGCAACAAAGTTTCTACTCCCAACGCAAATTGATCTCCGGGACGGAGCTCTCATATGGGGTGGAGACTGTAACAATTCGCAATTTTAGGTTAATTACTATTCCCGGAAAATTTACTATTCATTTTTACTATTTATTTTCCCGAAATTTTCCCGAAAGTTGATTTTTATTTGATATTCTCGAGTGATAAATCATTTCCATGGCAAATTAAATGTTTGACATTCGTCAGATCATTTTCGTGAAAGTTATTAAGGAATTACACGTTTTAGGGTAAAACGTCATTCAGAAATTCTACGCACAACGAAATTCGACCCCGTTAAGTGACCCCGCATCAGAAAAATGTTTGACACACTCATGATTTATTTGAGAATAAATCATGACTGAGAAAAACATGACCAAAAATAAACCTCGGCCGTGAAAAACTGGAATTTTCAGTTTTAAGCGTTTGTACTCAGCCGTAACCTTAGCCTATACCTGCACCGCGTTTCTAAAAAGATTTGAGTTTTCAACTTATTAGAATAAGTCAACATATTTTTCCCTCCTCCTTTGACCAAAAATCATTCCTTGATTTTATAAGTCATTCCTTGATTTTTAGGCTTACGGTTTGATGTCTAAAAGACATTTAATATCAACCGACACTAGACTGAGCCCAGTCTAGACATCATAAGTCATTTTAAATCATTTATATCCTATTAGAAAAGTAACATTTTATTTTTCTCAATTTTACGCAATATTCGTACATTTTACGTATTACGCGTTTTAGACCCGTGTTTCCAGTTTTAGCAGGGTTTTACCACCCAAATGGAACCTACCACTCATTTTATATTTTATTATGGAGTATTTTGACATGTTTAACCATTCTTCCAAGTTTCGTATTTTTACGATACCCGGTTTTACGTTTCGTGGCTTAACCATTTACGGTTAGCATTCTACGGAGCCAAAACTATCAATATAACTTGGATAATATCTTCCAAAGTCCAACCCTTCCTCCCCAAGATATGCAAACCGCCTCTAGGGGGGGGGATTCACACTAGGTGGCTTGATCTCATGCTAGGAGGCCTTGGATTTCATCCATGTGTTATACTTGGTCTCCAAGTGTTGACTAGTCCATGTTCTAACCTCCTCAAAGTCATATATAATCCCTCCTCCCCTCTCATTGTACGCCACTTCCACACACACAAACACCATCTCCTTTGCTTGATCTTCTTCCAAGTTTCATGCAAGATTCAAGAGCATAACAACACATAAACACTAGTTAGGTTTTGATTCATCAAAACTACTTCCAATCTTTAGAACTTTGGTGATTTCTCTTGAGTTTGAATCCACTCAAGTCACCTCAACTTTCATCATCTCTTTTTCAAGATTACAAGAGTAGAAAGATTGCATGAAGTGAAGTGGGTTGAAGCAAGTCTATCAAAGTCCTTACCTTACATGCTACTTACCTTTCTTTGTAGAAAGCCAAAGTTGTAAGCCAAACCCTAACTTGCTTCTTGTTAAATAATCATGTTCATGTTATTTACATATTATTCTTGCTATATTATGTCTTGTATTCATGTCCATGATGTATAAAAATGAATAAAACAA
The DNA here is from genome assembly GCA_030686995.1 of Artemisia argyi. Taxonomy (NCBI): domain Eukaryota; kingdom Viridiplantae; phylum Streptophyta; class Magnoliopsida; order Asterales; family Asteraceae; genus Artemisia; species Artemisia argyi. The sequence goes on from CM060697.1 coordinate 81,169,787, forward strand.
GTTATTGTTATTGATTGTTAAGACAAGTTATTAAAACAAGTAAACTAGTGACTTTCTTGGTATAACCTGATCAAAATGGTAAAAATATGATATTGGATCATTACATATTGTAGTAGAGGACCTAACAAGGAAACCGTAGCAATTTGAACCACCTAAAACGAGTATACGAGTCAAAAGTTATGACCATTTGAAGTTACCAAAACTTTGCGGCAAAGCTGCCAAAACTTTCTGTTACAGAAACTTAAAACACGCAAAAAGACGCATTTCTGGTCCGTTTCATGAAAAAGTTAAGGCACGAAAGTTGTCCGGAATCACGTTTTCTTCAAAAACTCAGGAGCAAGTCTCCAGAAAATCAATAACGAATGAGATATTTCTCAGTTTCTTAACAGCTATTTACATATATATAAGTAACTATATATTGGTTATGTTTTAAAAGGAACAAGAGGTCTTATGACCTATAATCAAGACCACAACCATGGCTAGAGCCAAGGTTGAGTCTCATGACCATTGAACAAGGACCAAAGGTCATGGCAAGGCCATGACTAAATGACCATACAAACTTACTTAGGCGAAAACATGAAACAAGGAGTTGGCGATAATTTGAACAAGCAATTTGGATCTACTTCACTTAAAAGAACCATGAGATAATACAAAGAAAAATGGTCATACAAGACTTATGAAACTTACCCTAATAACAATCTTCATGTAAAAATAAACTTTCCTAAGTTTATTCAAATATCGGACATGTAACTTTTCGGATCAAAACTTATATCTATATACTTTATCAACTACTACAATAGTAGGGAGCCTCATGTGAGGAGTTCATTATGTAAGCCGCGAGATGAGTTGTGGATTTACGAATAAAGTGTCCTGGCTCCTCGAACGCTTACTAACATGACTTCTGAATTATGTCGGCCCGAACGGTAGTAAACGATATATAAAACATACATGTTTCATGAATCTTTTCTTTCAAAGACTTACACTATACATCATACCACATCATGGACTAAATGCAAGATATATATATATATATATATATAGGCACTACTTCATATTCTTTACTCAAATCCTAAGTCGCAACATTCTATTATAGGTTGCTCGTAGAAACCTTCACGATCCAACCATTACCTTCATTACTTGCTATCTTACTTAAGGTGAGTTCATAGCCCCACTTTCCATTACTTAATTGTTTTACAAACCCTTGGGGGGAATACATGCTATTTTTAACCGAGCACAATGTTTTTAAATTGTATGCTTGCCTGATTGTTTTATTATCACTAAGTACCAGCCTTGCTAAACCGAGATCCCTTATTATGAACCATTTAATCACTAGCAATAGTGAGCGCAAATATTGTGAATAGGCCTATTGGGATTGACAAATCCCATTTGTATTGACTAAGTTCAAACAAATGCACTAATATTTGAGATTTAGTTATGTTAGCAAAGTACCCACTGGGATAAATCTGCCGATCGATATTGGTACACGTTAACGTTTTGGTGTCATAAGCTTAGTAATGATAATAACTGTTTTGTTTTCCAAACATTGGTGTGAGTCTATAGCTCACACTACCAACATATTGTGTTCAAACATTAAACAAACTCTATGAATATCACTCAACCTTTATGTTGACCTCTCAAGCATGTATTTCAGGTTCATGACGATCAAGGATGGCACGGAAGGGCACGGATACTCAAGAGGGCTATAAATTTTATTATCATTCGAAAACTCATTTAATGTGAATTGTAAACCTGGAACCAATTGGGACCTCATTTTGTAACCTCTGATATTTATTTAATTTGAATTATAAATCTTTTTAATACGACTCGGTTAGAGATCGTTTTCTGTTATTATGACTGTTGTGCCGTCGAGTAACACCCAAGTTGAATTCCGCTGCATCATGAATTGGGGGTGTTACATACACTTGGAAAGTAATTATCTTTAGCTACCAAGATGTCAAAGCTTGTAACTCCCACTGAATTAAAGATCATTACAATAATTCCTTATTCAGTGATAAGTACAAAATACTCCCACTGAATTTGACAACATTGTAAATGTTTCCTCTCCAGTGAAAGAAAATAGTGTGCTTTTAACTTTCCTACACCTTTGAATGTCCATACGTAACAATTACTTATGTACTAAAGAGTGTATTCTACTACGTAAATGATGGACTATCCACCAAATGCTATTAACTTGAAAAATTGGGCATGCAATTTATTCCTTAACAAGTCTACCATCCTACAATGTATGTAGCACCTTTAAAATAGTCAAAACAACTAGTTTGTCTTTAAACATTTTGCAGTAATTAGTCTAGCTTCTAATTATAATAACTCATAAAATGTCATACGTAATTTTCTATTAACCAAATATCATATTTATTACTAAGAATTTAATCACCGAATGAGGATGATGAAATCCCTATGAAAAATGTACGCAATTTTCTTAACTATTAAAAATTTGCTATGAGTTATATTATAATTTTGACATATCTAATATTCCTATTATCCTTTCTCATTCATGAAAAGGAATAGGATTGTGTCTCACTCTTCCTTCATAGAAAGGAGACTTCTTTTGTCTTTTAAGTAAATATTTCTTAATCAAACATTTGTTTGAAAACAGAACTAGATCAATTTACCAAAGCCCAAAGTGCGTTTACGGTTTGAACGTTGCATTAATACATTAAAACGAATTACAAAATTCAATTTCAGTATTTTCGATAATTAGATCGTTAAGAAAATAAAATACCCATTGGTAAGTATTCATATAAACCATAGTATTTTCTTAAAGCTAGGATCCTAATTGACATAGTACCATTACATCAGTTGATCTGCTAGTAATGATAGTATTCAACAAGGTAATTGTCGAACAATAATTGCCAATATCATATTGCAATTCCTAGATTATTATGGGATTTACTTTCACAAAACTTTTGCAAAGTAAGCATGTTTCATCCCCATCAAATGCCTTGAGTCCAAGATCTCACTTCCTACTCAATTTAAGTCGTCTAACTTAAAAACTGCAAACTCACAAATCCATCACATCAGTTGATCTGCTAGCAATGAATTTATGAAATTTACCTCTCTATTGCAATCTCGCCAAGTTCTCACATGACATAAATTACAACTTCAAGTGTTCTTAATTAGATGGCATTCGACTTAAGTTTATAATGGTATTAAATTTTGACGTGTAATCAAAATAATGTATGAAGAAGCATGCATACAACTTCATAACATTGGTTTTACAAAACATTTTTATTACCAATTTGCTAAGAATAAAATAACAAAGTTTTGATTGAGGTATCGGGTTCACCAATTAAAGAATTACCATCAATTATCGTCCACTATATCGTACTTTTGCATAAGCCCGAAAGCTTAGTGTTTCGGATAATCATTGTGGAATTGTGGTTAATTCACCCTTAAGATGACAGTGTACATGTAATGGTTGTTCGGTAAGTCTAATTTACACACAAACGAGCGTTAAGACAGAATGTTGTCTCTCTAAGGCCACAATTTAATGCGAAGCCATCCTTATACCCATCTTATAGTGTGTAAACTTCGGTCGGGCCTAGTTAACCATTACGTACAAAAACATCAATCAACCAATTCTTTGAAATTTAAACTCTTAAAAACCAAAACAGTTTCGCCTTTATTTAGTCCGTATTATTTTTCTATTCAAAATTACCCTTTTCGTTTATAAACATGTCTAATACAATTAATAAACAAAACAAGTAATGTACAATAAAAAATAAAACAACTAAATAAACAAATATACATAATCATAACAATTAAATATGTATACAACATGTAGCCACATGCAAATCTTATTCAATAGTCCTATTAATAATCAAATCTAGGTGTATAACGTATTTATTCAATTAAGGCTTTTTTCTTCTAGAAAAAAAGCCACATACATCGATAAATCGATTGCGTAAGCCAAAACTAAACAAATACCACATAGCACATAATTGATTACTTAATATTTGAGTCTTCCCCAATTCGACATCTATTAATAAATTTACATGTTCCGATATAACTTAACAATTAATTTATATTTATATACAATTTAAACCATTTAAATTATCACACAATATAAAATCCATGCAAATATGCACTTTTTCATGGATTAAGCTTAACAATTAACATATTGCACCAATATCGTTTACTAAAACGCATAACAAATTACATGACATCCTAGGGTTTCTAATCATATTAAAAAATCAAAAACCAAAACCCTAAAACCCTTTAAGGTCTAAATCGACCTATAAAAAAATTAGGGTTAGGAATCTAAAAACCCTAAAAACATGTAACTAAACGAATCAAGATCCAATTTTTATGCGTTTCGATAATTAATTACACATTATAACGGCTCTAGATGCCACTGTTGGAATTATAATATCATGACAATCATATAAAATAAAACAAATACATCAAGAGAGCATATGCGGAAGCAATTATAACAAGATTATATAACATGTAATTAATTAATCAATAATAAATAGTAAACGTACCGTAATAATTCTAGCCCGAACAAGAATCAAATGCAATCTTCAACTCAAGAATCCTAATTAGGGTTTATGTGGATTATAAGAATTACCCCTTACCTCTTTTGTAATTCAATCCAAGAATCAATCAATAGTGTGATTGTATCACGTTCTTGTACACACGTACTATTAGCGATTCGATGTGAATGCTAGTTCTTGATCACAATAGATTTACCAAACACTTTGTAATGTTCAAGGTTACTCGCAAATCCCTTTTCTTGGGGTTTCGCTCGTTGTCCTATGAACAAGAGAGGAAAAGAAGAAGTTTGGCCTTCTATTGAAATCAAGTGTAGCAAAGGATGAATACATGGGGATGTATTTATACCTTTATGATAGATATCAAGTTGCTATGGTTTCCGATGTGGGATTCCATAGTTTCGACCAAAACAAGCTCAAGAGAGGATTTCTAGAACCTTCTCTTGTCTTGTTTTACTTTCTTCGTATCCCGTTGACATTTACCAACCGTTAGTCAATTTCATTAATTACCTAACGCTCTTTAGTCGTTTATTGTGAATTAAATAATTAAATATAACATTTTATATTAATTATTTAAACATCGAGTCTCATACGTAAAGTGTGCAATCCCGTGATCTCGAGTTCGATCCTAACATACGACTACTAAAATAATGTCCATAAACTAATACAATCACTGCCTACTCTACAGCTTACGCCTTTTAAATCCATGCAGCCTACAATGAGACTTGGTCACACAACCTTGTGGTTGATGGCGTGGTTTTAATTATCCATGCCCATCTTGAATTCACATCGATTCGTAGTTATTTTTATCGATGTAATTCGTCAATAGTTATTCAAACTGATTGAATAAATTTACCTGCATCCGCATGACCAAATCACTAGATGCTTGGTAACCTTCCTATTGCCGGTTTAAGAAATATTGGCGAGCTTTTTCAACCTGTTGTTTTTCTTCAGGAGTACCATCATTTGGATGGAACTCCCAAATTTGACGTCCAACAAAGTTGTTGGTGCTAAATAAGTATGGATCGTTCCCTTCTGCTATTTTCAACTTCCACATTTTCTTTGTTTGTTAAGTTTTTTGTCTCAAAATTGTTCTCTATAGAAAATACATCCAGTTTGAAACAAAAGGAGAATAAATAGCTCAGAGAAAAAAAGGTTTTGAGGGTAAATCATATATGCATGGATGTCCTTTTATAGTTTTATTTTATTTATTTATTATTTTTCCCCCAACTTGTATAAAAAGAGTTTCATCGTGTAAAAGAATATTGACTTGTAACTTGTAAGGTAACATAATGCCCTCATGGCCTCATGGATGACTACTATTTTGAAACAGTTCTCACTTTGCACTGAAGTCCATGACTTAGGGTAGAGTATTTATAATTGGGTTTTTCTTGCCCTAGGACACAAGTTAACCACGCCAAAAGTGTCATGGGACTCATGAAAAAAGACATAAGAATTCACAAAAAAGTACACTTGTCTGTACTTTTGTGTGAGTCCCTAAGTACATTTATGTACTTTTTGTATGCTTAACTTGTGCCCATAGGGTACAAGTTAGAAAAACCCTTTATAATTTACATTGACAAACAAAATATCAACCATCTCCGCAAATCAAAAACTAAAAAGAAACAATGCATAAAACCAAGGTTTTCAAAATCGGGATTCTACTCATAATCGTTTTCGTTGTTTTAAGATCAAAGTCGTAAGATCGGATCCTGATCCTAAGTTCATACGATAATGTCATTTTTTAATAGTACTTGTAAGGGTGAAAGCTAAAGATACGCAACATATTTATTCAAATTGTAAGGGTGAAAGCTAAAGATACTCAACATATTTATTCAAAACACACGATGTACGAATGAAAACGTATAGCACATAATAATCACTGAGAAGTTAAAATATAAAGGTTTTTAAAAATATTTTTTACGAATATCCTTATATGAATTTGAATAGGAATTATATGAGCATTGTTATAAGTACAATCGCGTATATTTATTTTTATAAATCCGTGCTTACATTTGATATTTATATAACCGTTAATAATAATTTAGCCATATTTAATTTTCAAACCCGTGTACACATGGGTGAAACTTAGAAAAAAAATAACATAACTGCTTATTGAACGCGTATAGTATTTTTATTTTATTTTATTATTATTTATTTATTATTATTTTTTTAACTTATAAAGGAATATCATAAGTTGTTTGCATATGTACAACCTCGCGCATTTATTTACATACATAATAACTCGTACTTTTATTTTGATATTTATAATCCCATGCATATGCATGCTGTATTTTTAAAACAATATATATATTGTATTTATAAAATATAAAGCTTAAGGGATATAAAGTCTAAGATGGTATTTGCTTATTTTTTAAAGTTATTAAAACATATGAAAACTTATAAGTTTATCCTTAACTCCACATAATTTATTTGAAAATCTAACACCTAAACTTTTATGTTTTGTTTGTCTATGTTAATACAAATAAACCATAAAAAGGTTTATTTATATTTTACGATTTTCTAATATTTTGTCGATAACAAATGTGAAATCATTTTAACGAGATAAATAAATACGTAAAGCTTTGAGCCAAAAGTTTTCTACTTCATTTCACTAAACAAATAAACCTTTAAACATGTTTAGTTAATAGTTTACATAAAACCAAAACCATTTTATAAAAACACTTAAGTAACTTTGGTTACTAACATTTTATAAAATACATATGTAACATGTAAAATAAACTAGTAAAGACTTGTACTACCTATGACCCAATACCCAAGTCCATATCCCATGACCAATTGCACGACATCATGCATGACACCAAAAATGAGTAAAACCCATAACCCATGACCCAAGATGTCTTTGACATCATGCATGACATCACATGACCCATGGACATTAACCCATAACCCAAAACCTGAAATTGTAACCTGAAATCTGGACCGGTAGTACTAGATACCCGGGTCCCTTGCTTTACACTGGTCGAATCCCTTTGGGAAGGGATCCACAGGATCCGGGTGAATAGTGCTCAGTTTTGCCTATAAATAGTGAGCCATTTCTATCTTGTTTCTTACCCCACTTAGGCACATTTTCTCTCTATGTTCTAAGTTCTTTAATCTCATATCTAATGATTTTCTATGTAGCTTTTCTCTTAGTGATTCTCTAGGTTCCTCTTAAAGGCGAGGTCACAACCTCTAAAAGACTTGCATGCTCAAGACATGGGTTGCTAGGATTCTTCATCTCCACAAGATCACAAAAGTGTTTCTTGTTGTTCTCTCCTCTTTATGTGTCGTAGATGTGTTGTGTAGATCAGTGTAGTAGGACATTGGTCCTTATGATGTGCTGTGCTAAGTAGGTGTTGATCGGGTTGTGGTTCCTCCATTGTAATAGAACCCGGTATCTAGCCTTGTACCGGATAAATTATAGGCGACGAAAGGTTTGGTTCTACCTTGTGTGAAGAACCGGTATTTAGCTTTGTACCGGATAAAGTGTAAGTGACGTTGTGAAGGCTTCTCCGCCGGTGAAAGGAGTTTGTGTTGTGTAGTGTTTACGAAACTCTTGAGTTGGGAGAGTGGAGTAGGGCAAGGAAGGAGTCCTTGTGGCCGAACCACTATAAATACTTATGTTGTGGTTGTGTCTATCTAACTCTATCTCGTAGCTTAGTTTATATGCTTATACAACTATTAATATCCAACACGTCAAAACTAGATAGACATAAGTCAATATAAAAGTTTTAAAACAAAGTTTTAATCAGTAAAACTATTCAACACCCCCCCCCCTTCTAGTTTTCTACAATTGGTATCAGAGCTTCGTTGCCAAGTTTCTTAGAGTATTTTGTACTTTAAAAACTTGAAATGTTCGTGTATGTTTTGAAAACTACAATGAAGGAAAATCTTTTGTAAAAATTAATATCTAACTCAGTTTTACAAAAATTATAAAAACTTTCTATGTTCATGTATTGATAGATTCGTTATTATATTTACTAAATGATTCCAACAAATTCTCTTTTTGATAAATCTTCATTTTAGGAATCTCAAAACTTCACAATCGAGATTACACTAAAAAAGAACCTAAAAGAGCCATCAACCTGCCTTATCTATAAGCTTGTAGGAACTTTAAAGGCTCATGAAGTATTTCGCGTCAATGGTTTCAAAAATCATATAAGAAAATGTAGCAAAGGTATGTTTTCTTAGTTATATTTAGTATCGTGAGAATTGCTAATTGCGTATGACTAATGGTAGTATGTCTAACCTCCTATTAGGCTAAAACATGATCTCTTCTCTAAAAACCTTTTGATCATTGTCTTAACATATGTCTTACTTATATGACATATCTACATGAATTGTGTGTTACACCAAATCACAAATTTCAAAAGTCTCTCTTCATATCTTTCAAGTCATACGGAACAGTATTCCATCAATCTTTTCTCTCTCAAACAAAATTCATCCATCGTTCAATGAAGGGGTCAAGACAACACAAGGAAAAGTTTTCCACGTTTTAATAATTTCAACCACACTCGTAATATTCGTCTATTGCATCAAAGAAATTTCTCTCGACTAGACCTCTCAGACCATCACTTTAAACGCACAAGGTGCCTTTAGAAAAGAAAAATAAACCGGATTAATAATGGTGAAACTTGATATATCTTAAACCATTAAACTTGTGAAATCTTATGTGACATTAAGGGGTTGGCCTTACATGACGTAATGCGTTAAATGCATCCTCGCGTCAAGATTAGCAAAATCAATGGTGTGTTCATATCTTCATAAAACATCAAAAACCTCTCATGTGCCTGCTATCATACCAGATCCCTTCACCCTAATGGGCCAGATCCCTTTTTTCAAAGGATTTGGCGTAACCGGCAATACAAAATAACAGATTATTGATGAGGCGAAAAATGAACCACTTTTAGGGGGTCATTTAAGCCCGGAATTGAATTTATTTGATCAAATATTACCCTAAATCGTTCCTTTTTTGATTTTAGGTACTTTGGGAGTGAAATCTGGAAAAGGAAGCAATTCGGACGTTTTTGGAGCATAAAAGTGAAGAAAATGCCAAAGACTTAATTTTCCATGCTGAGAACAGTGTATGATGGCGTCAAGAAGGAAACCCTGACGGCGTCAAGAGTAAAGTCCATGACGACCCAGAAGAAACCTGAAGGCGTCACAACTAGAGCGTCAAGAGTTAAAATCATGACGGCCTGCATAAGGGGACTACATGACGGCTTCAGATCCAGATCTAGGCAGTCCGAGGAACTATTTAGCGGCGAGATGACGGCGTCAGACATTTGTATAGTTTTCTAATTTTCATTCATTGAGAGGAACTTGTGTGGAGAAACCCTAGGGCCGAACTTTGTGAACCCTAGCTCGTATTTTACAGTAAATTCAAGGGTTTTTACCCCTTGAATCCTTTCATGTGCTATTAAGATAAGTCTTCTCTTTAATTCAATCAATATGTCTATGTGTTGGTTGTCTATATCTTGTGCTTGTCTTGATTTCAACATGCTAGGCTAGATTTATCTTGTGTTTGCTTAGATCTAATGAAACCTAGATGTTAATTATGTGTTGATTACTTGTTTATGGTTGTATTGGATGAATGATTTCAATGTTAGGCTTAAGAAAACTGGCAGATCTCCATTGTGTAACATGCTTGAACGTCTTAGGAAACATGAACCGATGTGTACTAGGTTTTATTGGTTGTACTTAATGCATGAGTAAATTCTAACGATCCCATGTTAGGAGCTTCTTAGCCGGCTCGACATAGGAGTGAAGTAGGCACTCATAGGATTGGGGAAGTAAGTACGCCACCCCATGAATGGTATTAAGGAATACAATCCATCATCCACGCAACTATAAGAAGTAATTAACGTGTAAAAGATATCTAGGGAGTAGTGAAATCTAAGTAAACACATTTCTCCCACTTATTGCTCACAACTTTAGTTTAATTTAGTTTTATTTTCATTTTAGTATTTTATTTTGATTGCATCTTAGTATTGGGTTAGTTGACTAGCAACTAATTCCGCCCAAATCCTTTAAACCCGAGATTTTAATCTGCTTTCCTAAAAATATAAAAATACAAAAAGAGTCATCCCTCATCTCTAGACCTAGTCTTTAGGTTTTCTAATCCTAGCGACACTATTCCTAGCTGAACGATCAATCCCCCGGTACTTGTCATTATACTATACTACATCGATCAGGTACACTGCCTGGTGGGGGTTGTAAGCTTCTCAAGATCCCTTGAGAGGTAAAGCCTGGTGCAATCCCTACGCATCAAGTTTTTGGCGCCGCAGCCCGGGGAATAGTTATTGTCTAGGTTAGAATCTCTTTTTATTAGGTCTGCTTGCTAGATTCCTTTTTAGTAAGATTTTATTTTTATTTTTAGGTTCTCTTTAGTCTATCTTAATTCTTCGTGTTTTTGTTCGTAACTTTTCACCACCCGACATAATGGACGATGGGAACATCTTTGAACCCGTCATCCCACCACAACAAAACCCACCACTAGAACCTCTTAGGCCCCGAACCTTAGGAGAGTATTCCCGACCTAGCCACCAAGGCTACCGAAACACCATTGAGCTCACCAGAGCCAATGTGACCCCCTTGCGATCCGACACCATCCGGTTGGTGCAAAGCGGATGTGCATTCCATGGACTTCGTTCCGAAGATCCAAATCAACATCTCAAGGAGTTCCTTAAAATCGTAGATTCCATAGACCTAGATGTTGCAACTAGAGAGACAACCCGATTACGCCTATTCCAATTCTCTCTACGTGATCAAGCAAGTCAATGGCTTGAGCGTTTACCCGCGGGATCCATCACCGCATGGGATGATCTCACCACTCGTTTCCTTGCTCAATTTTTCCCACCGGGGAGAACTACTAAGCTTAGAAATGACATCTTGATGTTCCAACAACGTCAAAATGAAACTCTTTACGAAGCATGGACTCGTTTCAAGGACTTACTCCAAAAAGTCCCTCATCATGGCATAGATCTTTGGCTCCAAGTCCAAATCTTCTATGACCATATCGATCTCTCCACGAGGCGAGCCATTGACCAATCGGCCGGTGGTAAGCTACATGATCTAAGTGCGGAACAATCATGGGAACTCATAAAAGATCTTGCTCTCTATGACAACGAAAGTTGGAATGATCCCCGTGATCTGAACAAAATGGTCAAGGCAATATCTTTGCCTTTGAACAACTCTAGCACTCCCGACCGTAGGATCATGGAACTTGAGGACCAAGTCAAGTTTCTCATGAAATCTTACGAAGCTCCTAAGCCTTCAAGCCAAGTTAACAAAATCACTTCTTCATGCGAATTATGTAGTGGTCCCCATGACACTCGTGATTGTGTGGAACTCCCCGGAACAGCTTTTGCGGACTACGCATCCTCGCGTACCGACGAAGTGGGAGATAAGTGGTACACTTTCAAACCCGTGCCAAACCCTTACGGTGATTCATACAACCCCTCTTGGAAAAATCACCCAAACCTTAGGTGGAAACAAAATCAAGCCAATTCTTCCAATCCGCCTAATCGTTACCAAACAAACGGTCCACCCTCCAACCGTACTTTCAACAACAATCTTTCTAACAACTATGGTAGTACCAACAATCTTGAAGGATTGATGTCTAAGTTCATGGCATCTCAAGAAGCTCGCATATCCAAGTTTGAAGCCGATTTCAAAAAAAATCAAAGCGAGATGACCACCAAAATTGACGCATTGTTGAAAGTTCTCAATGACCGAGAAATGGGAGCACTCCCAAGCGACACGGTCAAAAATCCGAAACTAAACGTTAATTCCATATCATCAGTTTCGTCACCCACTTCGTGTCCCCAATACTACTCGGTTAAATCAACGAGCACGTGTTTCAAACAAAACCAAATTCTTCAAAAGGACCAATCAAGTAAAACACCCAATATAAAACCGGTCAAAAGCATAGTTGAAACACCTCCTACGCAAGACCTTGACGATGAATTCAAGGAACTTCACCTTGAACGCCCCGTTATTGATGTCTTAGCCTGTGCTCCCTACTATAGTGCCCTCCTAGAAAAGTATGAGAAGTTTAAACTAGGTAAAAATGGGACCGCCTTCGTTCAAAACAAGTTGCCTAAAAAGCTTGATGATCCGGGTATATTTGTTTTGCCTTGTAAGATAGGAAGATCCGAAGCTTTCGACACACTAGCCGATTTAGGGTCAAGCCTCAACTTGATTCCCTTATCCTTTTTCAGCACTCTTAAGCTAGGAAAGTTAGAGGAGACAGAGGTATTGATAGGTCTAGCGGATGGAAGTATTGCCCACCCGGTTGGAATGATTAAGGATGTAGTTGTTCACGTAGAAAAGTTAACTATCTTAGCGGATTTTCACGTCCTAGACATGGTTAGTGACACTACATGTCCATTGTTGGTAGGAAGAGGATTTTTAGCAACCGCTAGTGCCATGATAGATTGTAAGTAGTCTAAGATAGTGGTAGGTGAAGGCGACACTTGGTCGGTATACGATGTTAAGAAACATAGTTACGATTGTGATGATGAACCGACACCACATTGGGTAGAGATTAATAGGAGACCGTCTAGATATGGACCTTGGATAGAAAGAAACTTTATAGGACCTCAAAGCCCATTCTATCTAGAAAAAGATTTCATGGAAAAGACACATTCGGTGGAACAACTCATAGCTAGAGATGAAGAGCTAGATCCTTTTGAGGACCCCTTAGTCTTTAGGAAGATGATTGAGTTCTTGAGCGTAATGCCTATTAATATAGAGATGAATAAGTGGAAAAGAGAGGGAGACAAGTGTAAATGGAGGTGGGACAAGCCACCTAAAAAAGGTGACGGATCATGGCATATGAAGATGACTTTGTATGATCCGGATGGAGAAAAGTTTGAAAGGTCATACCATACTAAGAAAACCGATAGGAAGTTGAAACCTAAGTTTGATCCCAAAGATATCCTCAATGAGGAACTCACCCGTATCACGTAGTAACCCATGACCTTGAGTCTAGCTACAAGACTCGTAAATAAAGAAAAGCGCTTCTTGGGAGGCAACCCATGATATTGTGTGATTTTATTTTGTTTGTTTGTTATTTGCTTCCGTATGCATGCTTTATTTTTATTGTTGGTAGATCATGTTTCTAAACTAAATAGTGGAAATACTTTATTTTGTTGTTTTGGCCTAGTCGTAACTTCACCCAAAGGTATTTTTGCAAAAGATAAGAGTATGGGGAAACCCCAAATATGTTTTTAAGAAACAAACCGATCATGATTCTCCACAATATTAAGTGAACATGTATATTCGTATTTGTTAGAGTCAAATGCTTGTATCGAGTCATAATGAAGTTTTGCAGGATTTTCCAGAAAGTAGAACCAAGTTTTTCCATAAATTTTCCGGAAACTTAAGATAAGAATTTCTGCAGGTCACTTCTGACGGCGTCATGAGTTTACTCTTGACGGCGTCACGTGTAAAAATCTAGAAATTTTATCGGTTTTGTTTTTCTAACGGAGTCTTAAAGTTTTTGCTGAATTATTAGTTTTATAATCTCCAGAAAATCTGCAAACATCATTCCACAAGTATTATATCTTATTTTGTTTTCTAGGATTTAGTAACTTATGTAGATTGTCGCCGATTTTATGCGAGGTTGCCTTGGCTGTTTTCTCAGGATTTACAGGTTATGTATGACAAGAAGATGATTACTATTCTGGAAGGGAAGCTTTGATTGTTCATTTTCTTGGAGGAGGATCTAACCTGGCCACCTTATTATCCATACCGAGTGAATCAGGGGAGTATTTGATTTCATTTGTTTTACTTATTCACTTTTACATTCTTTACTTTAACATTGGGGACAATGTTCATTCTAAGTGTAAGGGGAGGGTAAAATGATGATACTTTACAGATACACTTTCGCTTGAGTTTGTTTGTTTAATAGTAGATGTGTAATAAAACTATGAGAAATACTTGTTAGTGCAATTTTAGCGCCAAATTTAAAATTTTTTACAACATTTAGGAGTGAAACTTTAGCCATAGCAAGCGTCTCATGGATAGGAGATTGTATGACTAGCACATAACCGTAATATTCAGAAAAATTTTCCACCCAAATATGTGAGGTTCGCCTTTAGATTTGATAGGAAAAGCATTTACTATTAGTGCTTATGAGTGTACCGGCAGCATTTAGATTCTAGAACTTGCGTTAGTGATGCATCCCGAGACCGCTAGTGAGACTACATTCGTGTAGTAGGATTTACTACATGATAAGAGGCATAAGGATCACCCTTGTGTTAAACCCGTTTCATAGTTACTTGACCATTTAAGTCATATTACTTGGCTAGTTAAGTCAACTAATTTTTCCCACACCATTAGCGTTGTACTCATTTTTAGTACACGAAACCCCTAGTACACCCCTCCGAGCCTATCTTTTCGTTTCTAACTTTAAGCATTTTACTTAAAGAAAGAATTTGTTACACCCCACTTAAATGTACACCCAAATCGCCTTAGCCTTCCGTGTATTCGCTCATTTTTAGTACATTATTGTTATTTGTTAAACCCTAAGTTAACTATCTAATTGATTACATGGTTGCTAAGTCGAGTCATATCCTTGTACATATTGTTTTGGGACGATTGGGACTCATGGGTAAAGTACTTATTTTATGAAGTAATGGGGAAGAACATCATATATTACCCCCGTATGTGCGTTAATCTTAAAAGTATTCCAAGTGTTTTGATTTTCTTGATTCGAGTCATTAGATTAGTTTATTGTAAAGTATGTAAAAATTCAAGTGTAAGGGAAATGTTCATTCCCTATGATGTATTATTTTGGATGGTAGGGTAAGAGTGTATGCAAAAAAAAAAAAAAAAAAAAAAAAATCGTAAAAAAAGAAAAAGAAAAGAGAAAAAACATACGGACTACCATCCATTTTCATTCTATGTTCATTTTATGCTTTTGTTATTTTTCATTTATTAGCATAAGTCGAGTCTAGTCTTGGCTTAGCAACGCCATATTGTACATGTAATTAACCAAGATTGTTAACTCGCCACCAGTAAAGACTGCCTATATCCAACAAAACCGTGTATTTCATATCCCTACACCTAACGTTACAACCCTTTGAAAGACCTCTTTGATAGTTTATCCTAGGTGCTTACGCCATGTGGTGGAGGTTTGATCCTTTCCCAAGCCTATGGTAATCTATTTTGCTATGACAGGTAGTAAGAGATATCTTCCGTTTCCATATTGTAATTTATACATTATTACACCCGAGAGATGTGAGTATCTAAACACTATTTGTGAGGTGCTAGCGTATGACCTCTGTGCTTGTCTTTGGTCTTTAGTGGAAAGATTATTTGTTGTAATTACTTTTATATTAGTGTTAAATGACCCCTAACTTGTATTTTGATTAGAATAAAAGCGCATTTGCTTGAGGACAAGCAAATCTCAAGTGTAAGGGTATATGATGAAGCAAAAAATGAACCACTTTTAGGGGGTCATGTAAGCCCGGAATTGAATTTATTTGATCAAATATTACCCTAAATCGTTCCTTTTTTGATTTTAGGTACTTTGGGAGTGAAATTTGGAAAAGGAAGCAATTAGGACGTTTTTGGAGCATAAAAGTGAAGAAAATGCCAAAGACTTAATTTTCCATGCTGAGAATAGTGTATGACAGCGTCAAGAAGGAAACCCTGACGGTGTCAAGAGTAAAGTCCATGACGACCCAGAAGAAACCTGAAGGCGTCACAACTAGAGCGTCAAGAGTTAAAATCATGACGGCCTTCATAAGGGGACTACATGACGGCGTCAGATCCAGATCTAGGCAGTCCGAGGAACTATTTGGCGGCGAGATGACAGCGTCAGACATTTTTTCTTGACGCCGTCACCCTCTAAAATCTATATATAGTTTTCTAATTTGCATTCATTGAGAGGAACTTGTGTGGAGAAACCCTAGGGCCGAACTTTGTGAACCCTAGCTCGTATTTTACAGTAAATTCAAGGGTTTTTACCCCTTGAATCCTTTCATGTGCTATTAAGATAAGTCTTCTCTTTAATTCAATCAATATGTCTATGTGTTGGTTGTCTATATCTTGTGCTTGTCTTGATTTCAACATGCTAGGCTAGATTTATCTTGTGTTTGCTTAGATCTAATGAAACCTACATGTTAATTATGTGTTGATTACTTGTTTATGGTTGTATTGGATGAATGATTTCAATGTTAGGCTTAAGAAAACTGGCAGATCTCCATTGTGTAACATGCTTGAACGTCTTAGGAAACATGAACCGATGTGTACTAGGTTTTATTGGTTGTATTTAATGCATGAGTAAATTCTAATGATCCCATGTTAGGAGCTTCTTAGCCGGCTTGACATAGGAGTGAACTAGGCACTCATAGGATTGGGGAAGTAAGTACGCCACCCCATGAATGGTATTAAGGAATACAATCAGTCATCCACGCAACTATAAGAAGTAATTAACGTGTAAAAGATATCTAGGGAGTAGTGAAATCTAAGTAAACACATTTCTCCCACTTATTGCTCACAACTTTAGTTTAATTTAGTTTTATTTTCATTTTAGTATTTTATTTTGATTGCATCTTAGTATTGGGTTAGTTGACTAGCAACTAATTCCGCCCAAATCCTTCAAACCCGAGATTTTAATTTGCTTTCCTAAAAATATAAAAATACAAAAAGAATCATCCATCATCTCTAGACCTAGTCTTTAGGTTTTCTAATCCTAGCGACATTATTCCTAGCTGAACGATCAATCCCCCGGTACTTGTCATTATACTATACTACATCGATCAGGTACACTGCCTGGTGGGGGTTGTAAGCTTCTCAAGATCCCTTGAGAGGTAAAGCCTGGTGCAATCCCTGCGCATCAATTATGTGCACAAAATCACAAACAACTCCCTTCATTCTATCTACTTATCCAAAACGAACTAAAACACACACTCTCATTCTAGGATTCAATTGCCTTTCATCTCAATCTTTTAACTATCTCTGTAAGTAATTATACCCTTCTACATATCTAAATTTAGCTTTAGAATATAGTTAATTCAAGTAGGCATGGTTAATCATTCCTAAAGATTCATGTTTTTAGAATTAGATATTAGGTATGATCTCTATTAATAATTACATTCTTCTAAAAACCTACAATTACCTTCTCATAAGATTGTCTTACGAATAAATTAAAGGGGGTTTAGCATTGTTAATACAAGTATAAGGAGAATGGGTAAAAATGAACAAGTAAAAAGCCTTACACTAAAAATCATTAAAACCTTATTTGATCGATTGTAAAGGGTACATTTATCTCAAAACTCACACACTAGACACACATTTGGCATTAATTTGATCTATCATAATACATATTCATTATGTTTAATCGACTTGTATAGGTCTCAAGATGCCACACATATATGATTTCGATCATCATCCAACCAACACCTATATTCTAAAAATCTCATTAGAACCTTACACACCTAGAGACTTCATTATGGGTTCAAAAGCCTTGAGTCATGCTAGTTTCATGAAGGTCGGATCATGGAACCTCCTTTAATCTTTCAGGAAGAAATTGAAAAAGGTTTTCGAGCTATAGGTTTTAAGTGTCTACTTACCATTAACGAACAAATTTTTCCACGTTTTGTTTTAAAATTCTTCCGTGAAATTGATCTCGTACGCAATGCGGATCGATCCTTTTCACTTTGGTTTTGCATTCAAAACTATAAGTTTCTCAAGTCTCTTGAACAATTCGCTCAAATTCTTGGACTTTCAAATCTTAGGCAATTTGCCTATACGAAAGAATTCTCTCTTAACTCTCTAAGTCAAGAAGAAAACGGTCTATATTACAAGTTTTTCCCATCTTCGGTGGAATTAATTAATGTTCTCTGCAGTTCAACACCTGTCAGACATCCAAACAAAATCCGTATGCTTGAACTTTGCCACTACCTTCAACCCATGGCAGTTATTCTACAAGAAAATGTCTTGAGTCTAGTAGGAGATCGTGAGTATCTTCCAGGTTGTTGTGCTCACATGTTTTATTGCATTGAACTTTGACAGCCGTACAATCTTGCCTATTTCTTCACTAAGCAAATAGTACATCTCATGGATAGTCCAAACAAACTTATTCCTTACGGGATGTTCCTAACTCGTCTCTACCATCACTTCATGATTACTTACCCATATCTTCAAAATCCTCAATACTCTCTTGTCGATAAGGTGATGGAACCTTTCAATGAGTCACACTTAACATCTTTTCTCATTCCCTTATCATCTATCAACTTTGTTTTCCTCAATAATCCCAAAGACGATAGCGATGAGTGAAGCAACTCAAGATTGAAGAAAGTCTAAGTGAAAATTGTGATTTGGTCAAAAATGTTTATTGTTTTATCTACTTGTAAGATCTTTGTTGATTTGTTTCTCGAACATTCTGTGGTCATGTTCCCTATGTCTCCAACTATGTATCATACTTAATCATATATTGAGCTTGATTTCTTTTGTGTGCTTATATGTGATGCTTACATGTTCTCTTTGCTTTCCTGAACTAGAATAGTTTTATATATACTTAATATTGGAAACAATAATTTGTAATTCTATGAGTGAGCGAATAATGGCGAACCCATTGTTAACTTTTCTATCTCAGAAGCTGGATCCCTTCCATATAATGGGTCAGATCCCTCTACCAATGGATTGGTAGATCTGGGCAAACTGAGTAAGTGTATACCACCTCTCATCCATCTCAACCTTCCAAATCCTATTGCACTAGTTATTTATGTCCTTTTAGTTACACTTGAGCTGGCCTTGATATTGGTAGTTCTTATGTTTTCCTAGGAATGACTTAGGATCCTTCCAAGATCTTTATGATTTATCGTTTCTAAATTACTTGCCATTTTTCAGTTCTGTTTCTTACATCATCTTTATTTGAACCTAATCCACTTACCTACATAATAAATATATTTTTTCATAAATTTATTTTAACCATTTCACTCTCAAAATAGTCTAAAATCAATTTTTTAATTCTTATAATTTTTAAGGAATTTTAAAAATTTTCCATTGACCTTTACCTGACTGTTACCTTCATTAAACACCTCCTAATATGATTATATTCACCCTTGATCATTTATTGGTCTTCTTTAGCTACCTTTTCCCTATAAAATCCATTATTAGCAACCCCTCATCATTAGTCTTAAACCCCTCAGGATTTCCACCATTTAAGACACTTTCTTACACTCATTATCTCAAGATATATAGGGTTGGAGTGGATAGTTCCCAATCATTTCTCTTCTTTTTCATATCTGTTAACCGGATCCCTTAGCTAGAGCTAGCCGAATCCCTTTTGAAAAGGATCTGGTGGATCTTAGTAAACAGAGACAGGTATAATTACTTATAGTCTTCCAAAACTCACATTTACTCATTCCAACACTCCACATTTTCTTTAATAACCTTCCTAGAACATTGTATCACTGTAGTTGACCTTTGTGCATGCAAATCATTGCATTTTAAAGGATTTTAGTGGTTTAATCTTTAATACCTTTGCATAATCCTTCACTATAAAAACGACTTGTGTTTATGCTTCAAACTCACACCTTAACCTCCATTCTCCCACTGTAAACTCACATCTAAAAACTTCTCAAAATGACTAAGGCACCAAGTGCTCGTTCCTCTACTAAAAGCCCTCTTAGAAAAACCGCATGTATTGTGTATGAGATATCATCAACCGAATCCTCACCCATCAAAACACCTTCTACTAGGACACCTCTTTCTAAGTACATCCAAACTTCTCCATATATTGAACCAACACCACCACAACTTGTTTCCATTAAACCAAAATCACCACAACATGCTTCCTTTGAACCAACACCATCCTATAGTAAACCTACACCTCAAAACACTCCCATTTCAACTCAAACAACACAAGCCTCACCTCTTGAACCTCAACTCCTCTCCTTTACTATACCTCATACCTCTCCACACCCATTTATGAACTCTTTAGAGGATATACCTCCTAGACCTTTCAATCCACCATCATCGCCTACATTCCCGTCTATTTAGAGAATGACTACTCAACATTCATCCCATAACATAGGTGTTGACATCAATTTATCACCACCAATAGCAAACATGCCTCCACCTTCAAATGACCCATTTTGGGTGATGAGAAGATTTCAACTACCTCAACGGAACAACCTAGATAATGACACACCTCTACCCACTCTACCCATACATACTTCTTCACCAACACCCTTTGTGCATCCACAATCTCCTCACTTAGGTCCATCCACCTCAAACATGCCTTAACAACCTTCTATCCTAGGCCCATATCAACCAAGTCATGAGGAGACTTGCTTCCATTGCCAACATATCAAAACCTTGGTTCATGAAGTACGCAATGTAATGTGTTTCATGTTTAATCACCTATTTGAATGTCTAGATGATGTCAACAAATCTAACATCCTTAAGAACCTTGAAGTACAAGAACAAGTTGTCATCCTCCTATAGTTTAAGTCTAGCCATTGTTATTAGGATTTTCTTTCATGTTAGATCATTTTTTAGTTTTATAAAATTAATCATTGTTGTATCATTTCTCTTGTGTTTTATCAAATGTATCTACATGATTAAATGTTTATGTGAGCATGTTGGTGTGATTATAACTTGACTACATGATCTTTCATACTTTATTTTTGCTTTTACTGCTGCTAACAAGCTGCAGGTACCCGGATCCATTAGCTTATACCCGGCAGATCCTTTCTGAAAAGGATTCGGCAGATCCGGGCACTCAGAAAATATACAGAGCATCCCTACAGCTCATCTATCAGCAAAAGACATACCATATACTTACTTTCTAACCTTTGTTTTGTAGATTTTCGAAACACACTTGGAGTGAAGTAGGATCTAATAAAGGGGAGCTTTCGCCCAAGCAAAACCATTGCAAAACTTGCAATGATCACGTCTTAGTATTCCTAATTACTTGACGCCTTCAACAAGGGGGAGCAATCGTCAAGGTGGAGAAAATATGCATCTCTTTACTTCCTTTATCTTATTCTACATCTTTCTCTCATTTATTTTATCCAAAATCTTGCATTCGCGTTAGTTTCCTCTCAACACTCTTTTTGTTTCAACAAAAAAGGGGAGAAAAGAGTAAAAACTCAAATTCAAAACTTACGAATTTTATCGTTTTACTTAAAATAATTTTATGTTTTGTCAATAACAAAAGAGAGAGAGATTGTAAAAACAAATAAACCATAAAAATTGTTCGTATTTTACGATCTTCTAATGTTTTTATCGATAACAAATGTAAAATCATTTTAACGAGATAAATAATATACGAAAAGCTTTAAGCCAAAATTTTACTAACTCATTTCACTAAACAAATAAACCTTTTAACACGTTTAGTTAATAGTTTACATAAAATCAAAACCATTTTATAAAAATACTTAAGTAACTTTGGTTACTTACATTTTATAAAATACATAGTAACTTGTAAAATAAACTAGTAAAGACTTGGACCATCTATGATCCAAAACCCAAGTCCATAAACCATGACCCATGGAGCTTGACCCAAAACCAATGATCCATTGCATGACATGAAAAATAGGTAAAACCCATAACCATGACCTAAAGTCCATAACCCATGACCCAATATGTCTTTGACATCACTAATGAGGCGAAAAGTGTACCGCTTTTAAGGGGTCATTTAAGCCCAAATTTGAGATTATTTGATCAATTATTGCCCTAAATCGTTCCTTTTGTTATTTTAGGTACTTTTGAGGAGAAATCTGGAAAAGGAAGCATTTTGGACGTTTTTGGAGCATAAAAGTGAAGAAAACGGCAAAGTCTCAAATTCTTTGCTGGGAACAGTACCTGACGACGTCAAGGGTCTATACATGACGGCGTCAAAAGTGGCAAAAGAGGTGGAAGTGGAAAATACACGTGACGATCTAGAAACTTTTTAGGCTTATTGTCCTGACAGCGTCACCTGAGCCGTCAGGGTCCAAATACACATGACGGCCCAGAGCTCATTCCTACATGACGGCGTCAGAAGTGGATCTAGGCAATACGAATTTCATCATGGCGGCGAGTTGACGGCGTCAGAAGTTAACACATGACGCCGTCAGGATGCATAGTCTATATATATTTTTCCAATGTTTCATTGTAAAGAGTGGAACTTTGTGTGGGATATTAGGGCATAAACCCTAGACGAATTTTACATCTTTTTCAAGGGTTTCAACCCCTTGATTCTTCCATGTTCAATTGAAGATAAGTACTTATTCAAATCATTCAATATGTCTATGTGTTGTGTGATTATATCTTACGCTTGTCTTCTCTTTAACATGCTAGGCTAGGTTTTTATTGTGTGTTGCTTAGATGTAGTGAAACCTAGATGTTGATTATGGGTTGATTGTTTGTTTATAATTGTTACGGATGATTGTATTCGATGTTAGGCTTAAGAAAACTGGCATACTTCCATTGGTAACTTGCTTGAACGTCTTAAGAAACATGATCGGAGGTGTACTACGATTTTTGGTTGTATTTAATGCATAAGAGAATTCTAATGATCCCATGTTAGGAGCTTCTAACGGCTCGACATGGGAGTGAAGTAGGATCTTATAGAGTTAGGGAATATTGTACACGGCCCTACGACTGGTATTAAGGAATATAATCCGTCATCCATGCAATTGTAACAAGCTAATCAACCTATAAAAGATATCTAGGGAGTAATGAATTCTAAGTAAACACAAATTTTCTCATTATTGTTTCCACCACATTATTATAATAGTTTAATTTTCATTTATTTTATTTTATTTTGATTGCATCTTAGTTAATTGGGTTAGTTGGCTAGCAACTAATTCCGCCTACTCCTTCAAAACCCGAGATTTTACTTGCCTTCATAAAATATAAAAATACAAAAAGAATCATCCCTCACCTCTAGACCTAGTTTAGTAGGTTTTCTAATCCTAGCGAAACTATTCCTGAGTTGAACAATCAATCCCCCGGTACTTGTCACTATACTATACTACAACGATCAGGTACACTGCCTGGTGGGGGTTGTAAGCTTCTCAAGATCCCTTGAGAGGTAAAACATGTTGCGAGGGAGCAATTCCCATGCGTACATCAAGTTTCTGGCGCCGCAGCCCGAGGAATAGTTATTGTCTAGGTTAGGATTTCTTTTTATTTGGTCTACTTGCTAGATTCCTTTCTAGTAAGGTTTTATATTTATTTTTAGGTTTTCTTTAGTCTATCTCATTTCTTCGCTTCTTTGTTCGTAACCTTTACCATTCGACATCATGGAAGGTGGTAATATCTTTGATCCCATCATCCCACCACAACAAAACCTCCTACAAAACCCACCACTAGCAAACCAACCTCCTAGGCCCCAAACTTTAGTAGAGTATTCCCGTCCTAGCCACCAAGGCTATCGAAACACCATTGAGCTCACCCAAGGAGCCAATGTGTCTCCCTTGCGATCCGACACCATCCGGTTGGTGCAAAGCGGATGTGCATTCCATGGACTTCGTTCCAAAGATCCTAATCACCATCTCAAGGATTTCCTAAAAATCGTAGATTCCATAGACCTTGATGTTGCAACTAGAGAGTCGACCCGATTATGTCTACTCCAATTCTCTCTACATGATCAAGCTAGTCAATGGCTTGAAAGTTTACCCGCGGGATCCATCACCTCATGAGATGATCTCACCTCTCGATTCCTTGCTCAATTTTTCCCACCGGGGAGAATTACCAAGCTTAGAAATGATATCTTGATGTTCCAACAACGTCAAGGTGAAACTCTATATGAAGCATGGACTCGTTTCAAGGACTTACTCCAAAAAGTCCCTCATCATGGCATAGATCTTTAGCTCCAAGTCCAAATCTTCTATGACCATATCGATCTATCCACAAGGCGAACCATTGACCAATCGACGGTGGCAAGCTACGTGAACTAAGCGCAGAAGAATCATGGGAACTAATATAAGATCTTGCTCTCTATGACAACGAAAGTTGGAATGATCCCCGTGACTTGAACAAAACGGTCAAGGCAATATCTTTGCCTTCAAACAATTCTAGCACTCCTGACCGTAGGATCATGGAACTTGAAGACCAAGTCAAGTTTCTCATGAAATCCTACGAAGCTCCTAAGCCTTCAAGCCAAGTGAACAAAATCACTTCTTCATGCGAATTATGTAGTGGTCCCCATAACACTCGTGATTGCGTGGAACTCCCCGGACAAGCTTTTGTGGATTACGCATCCTTGCGTACTGACGAAGCGGGAGACAAGTGGTACACTTTCAAACCTGAGCCAAACCCTTGCGGTGATTCCTACAACCCTTCTTGGAAAAATCACCCAAACCTTAGGCGGAAACAAAACCAAAACATGCCCCAAAACAATTCTTCCAATCCACCTAATTGTTACCAATCAAACGGTCCACCCTCTAACTGTACTTTCAACAACAATCCTTCCAATAACTATGGTAGTACCAATAATCTTGAAGGATTGATGTCCAAATTTATGGCATCTCAAGAAGCTCGCATAGCTAAGTTTGAAACCAAATTCAACCAACAACAAACGGAGATGACCAATAAGATTGACAACTTGTTGAAAGCCCTCAACAACCAAGTGCTAACTACACCTAGGATGGACACTAGGGACACTAGTAGCGGAATCCAAATTAAGGACCCCTCATCATCCAAACACGTCCACTTTGTCAATGTTGTTACCATTAAGCCAATAGATAAGAATATAGAAGAAAGTGACAAGGATGAAGTTGGAATAGAAACTGGACCTAAGGATGAGATTAAGGAAGTTGAGGAAGAAAAGTTAGAGGAAGTAGAAAACGTAGAGGAATACTTTGATAAGTTACCCACCAAGGAAGAACGGGAATATCATAAGGATCTATTCGATGACCCCGAGACACCATACGTTCTGGGTTCACCACTTATCAAAGCAGGAGATCCCTCTAACATCAACATACCATGCAACATTGGGCATATACATGTGTGGAAAGCTTATATCGATCTTAGGTCTCCTATAAACATTATGACTAGGACCTATTATAACTGGGTAATGAAGAAGCAACTTGGATATAGGATGATGCCTAACACGAATTGGATGAGCAACTTTGTAGGAAGAGTGAAAGGATTACATGTCTTTGTAGGAAACTTCACTTATATTACCGACTTTGTGATTGTAGAGGATATTCGTCCGGTGATAGATGGTTGCTTAAGTCAAGTAGTATTCGGAAGACCGTTTGTTGAAGCCTCTAAGATGAATTATGACCCGTCCTTAGGGATAGTTAGATTCAAGGATGAGAACGATGAGATTGCTTACCAAATGCCCTATAAGATTGAACGATACCGTCTTCTATCAAACCTTGAAAAGGAACACAAGCAAGCGGTCTACTATAGGAATGATGAGGATAGACGTAGAGGAGTAGATAATGTCATGAGTAGAATACTCGGTTTCTACAAGGAATGTTTGCAACTAGGTCCGGAATACAAAACTAAGATTGGAGATGACCTAGAGAATGTGACCAATGATGAGGTCATGTAATAGCCCATGACCTTGAGTCTAGCTACAAGACTCGTAAATAAAGAAAAGCGCTTCTTGGTAGGCAACCCATGTTTTGTGTGTTTTTATTTGTTTGATTTTTCTTTCTTTGATGTTATTTGTTTCCGTATGCATGTCTTATTTTTATTGTTGGTAGATCATGTTTCAAATTAAATTGTTAAAATGCTTTATTTTGTTGTTTAACTTCGTCTTAACTTCATATAAAGGTATTTTGCAAAAGCTAAGTGCAAGGGGAAACCCCAAATTTGTTTATAAGAACGAAAATGATCACGATTCGCCACAATATTAAATGAACATGTATATTAGTAATTGTTAGAGTCAAATGCTTGTATCGAGTCATAATGATGTTTTGCAGGATTTTCCAGGAAATAGGACATAAGTTTTTCCATAAATTTTTCGGAAACTTAACATAAAGATTTCTGCAGGTCACTTCTGACGGCGTCAGGGTTTAACACCTGACGGCGTCACATGTAAAATTCTGGAAATTTTGCGAGTTTTGTTTTTCTAACGGAGTTTTAAAAGTTTTTGTTGATTCTTTAGTTTTATAAACTCCAGGAAATCTGCAAACATTCATTCCACAAACATTATATCTTAAATTGCTTTCTAGGATTTGTTAGTATATATAGATTGCCTCCGATTTTACGCGAGGTTTCCTTGATTGTTTTCTCAGGTTTAACAGGTTATATATGACAAGAAGATGATTTATATTTTTGGAGGGAAGCTTTCAACGTTCACTTTCTTGGAGGAAGATCTAACCTTGTTGACAACACTATCCACACCGAACGAATCAGGGGAGTATTTGTTTTCATTGTTTTACCTATTTTACTTTTACATCCTTTAATTGAACATTGGGGACAATGTTCATCCTAAGTGTAAGGGGAGGGTAAATGATCATACCTTATAGGATACAATTGCACTTGAGTTTGTTTCTTCGATGGTAGGTGTGTAATAAAACTAAGAGAAATACTTGTTAGTGTGATTTTAGCACCAAATTTAAAATTTTTTACAACATTTAGGAGTGAAACTTTAACCTTAACAAGCGTCTCATGGATAGGATTTGTATGACTAGCTCAAAACCGTACCATTCAGAAAAATTTTCCACCCAAATATGTGAGGTTCGCCTTTAGATTTGATAGGAAAAGCATTTATTATTAGTGCTTATGAGTGTACCGGTAGCATTTAGATTCTAGAACTTGCGTTATTGATGCATCCCGAGACCGCTAGTGAGACTACATTCGTGTAGTAGGATTTACTACATGATAAGAGACATTAGGATCACCCTTGTGTTTAAACCCGTATCATAATTACTTGACCATTTAAGTCATATCACTTGACTAGTAAAGTCAATTAATTTTTCCCACACCTTAGCGTTGTACTCATTTTTAGTACACGATACACCTAGTACACCCCTCCGAGCCTATCGTTTCGTTTCTAACTTTAAGCATTTTACTTAAAGGAAGAATTTGTTACAACCCACCCAAATGTGCAACCAAATCGCCTTAGCCTTCCTTGTATGCACTCATCTTTAGTGCATTACTGTTACATGTTTAAACCCTTAGTTAATTATCTAATTGATTGCATGGTTGCTAAGTCGAGTCATACCTTGTACATATTGTTTTGGGACGATTGGGACTCATGGGTAAAGTATTAGTGTTTTGGAGTAATGGGGAAGAACATCATTTATTACCCCCCCTATTTGCGCTAATCTTAAAAAGTACTCCAAGTGTTTTGATTATCTTGATTCGAGTTATTATAGTAGTTTATTGTAAAGTATGTAAAAATTCAAGTGTAAGGGGAATGTACATTCCCTATGATGTATTATTTTTGATGGTAGGGTAAAAGTGTATGCAAAAAAAAATAAAAAAAAAAGGAAAAAAAATAAAAAAACGGACTACCATCCCGTTTCATTCTATGTTTGTTTTATGTTTTTGTTATTTTTGATTTATTAGCTTAAGTCGAGTCGAGTCTTGGCTTAGCAACGCCATATTGTACATGTAATTAACCAAGATGATTAACTCGCCACCAGTAAATATTGCCTTTATCCAACAAAACCGTGTTTTTCATATCCCTACACCTAACGTTATAACCCTTTAAAAGACCTCTTTGATAGTTTATCCTAGGTGCTTACGCCAAGTGGTGGAGGTTTGATCATTTCCCAAGCCTATGGTAATCTATTTGTTATGACAGGTAGTGAGAGATGTTTTCCAATTCCATATTGTGATATATACTTTATTACACCCGAGAGATGTGAGTATCTAAACACTATTTGCGAGGTGCTAGTGTATGACCTCCGTGCTTGTTTTTGGTTTTTAGTGGAACGATTATTTGTTGTAATTACTTTTATATTAGTGTTAAATGACCCCTAACCTGTATTTTGATTAAAATAAAAGCGCATTTGCTTGAGGACAAGCAAATCTCAAGTGTAAGGGTATTTGATGAGGCGAAAAGTGTACCGCTTTTAAGGGGTCATTTAAGCCCAAATTCGAGATTATTTGATCAATTATTGCCCTAAATCGTTCTTTTTGTCATTTTAGGTACTTTTGAGGAGAAATCTGGAAAAGGAAGCATTTTGGACGTTTTTGCAGCATAAAAGTGAAGAAAATAGCAAAGTCTCAAATTCCTTGCTGGGAACAGTACTTGACGACGTCAAGGGTCTATACATGACGGCGTCAAGAGTGGCAAAAGAGGTGAAAGTGGAAAATACACGTGACGATCCAGAAAGTTTTTAGGCTTATTGGCCTGACGGCGTCACCTAGGCCGTCAGGGTCCAAATACACATGACGGCCCAGAGCTCATTCCTACATGACGGCGTCAGAAGTGGATCTAGGCAATACGAATTTCATCATGGCGGCGAGTTGACGGCGTCAGAGGTTAACACATGACGTCGTCAGGATGCATAGTCTATATATATTTTTCCAATTTTTCATTGTAAAGAGTGGAACTTTGTGTGGGATATTAGGGCATAAACCCTAGACGAATTTTACAGCTTTTTCAAGGGTTTCAACCTCTTGATTCTTCCATGTTCAATTGAAGATAAGTAATTATTCAAATCATTCAATATGTCTATGTGTTGTGTGATTATATCTTACGCTTGTCTTCTCTTTAATATGCTAGGCTAGGTTTTTATTGTGTTTGCTTAGATGTAGTGAAACCTAGATGTTGATTATGGGTTGATTGTTTGTTTATAATTGTTACGGATGATTGTATTCTATGTTAGGCTTAATAAAACTTGCAGACTTCCATTGGTAACTTGCTTGAACGTATTAAGAAACATGATCGGACGTGTACTATGATTTTTGGTTGTATTTAATGCATAAGAGAATTCTAATGATCCCATGTTAGGAGCTTCTAACGGCTCGACATAGGAGTGAAGTAGGATCTTATAGAGTTAGGGAATATTGTACACGGCCCAACAACTGGTATTAAGGAATATAACCTGCTATCCATGCAATTGTAACAAGCTAATCAACCTGTAAAAGATATATAGGGAGTAATGAATTCTAAGTAAACACAACTTTTCTCATTATTGTTTCCACCACATTAGTATAAGAGTTTAATTTTCATTTATTTTATTTTATTTTGATTGCATCTTAGTTAATTGGGTTAGTTGGCTAGCAACTAATTCCGCCCACTCCTTCAAAACCCGAGATTTTACTTGCTTTCATAAAATATAAAAATACAAAAAGAATCATCCCTTACCTCTAGACCTAGTTTAGTAGGCTTTCTAATCCTAGCGACACTATCCTGAGTTGAACGATCAATCCCCCGGTACTTGTCACTATACTATACTACAACGATCAGGTACACTGCCTGGTGAGGGTTGTAAGCTTCTCAAGATCCCTTGAGAGGTAAAACCTGTTGCGAGGGCGCAATTCCCACACGTATCAATCACATGACCTATGGACCTTAACTTATAACCCAAAACCTGGATTTGTAACCCAAAATCCGGATTGGTAGTACCAGATACCCGGATCCCTTTGGGAAGGGATCCGCCAAATCGAGGTGAACAGTGGTCAGTTTTTCCTATAAATAGTGAGCTATTTCTCTCTTGTTTCTCATTCCACTTAGATACAACTTCTCTCTATGTTCTAAGTTCTTTAATCTCAGATCTAATGATCTTCAATGTAGCTTTTCTTTTGGTGATTCTCTAGGTTCCTCTTAAAGGCGAGTTCACGACCTCTAAAAGACTTGCACGCTCAAGACATAAGTTCCTAGGACTCTTCATCTCCACAAGATTACAGAAGTGTTTCTTGTTGTTCTCTCCTCTCTATGTGTCGTAGATGTGTAGTGTAGATCGGTGTAGTAGGACGTTGGTCCTTATGATGTGTTGTGCTAAGTAGGTATTGATCGTTTTGTGGTTCCTCCATTGTAATGGAACCCGGTATCTAGCCTTGTAGCGGATAAATTATAGGCATTGAAGGTTTGGTTCTACCTTGTGTAAAGAACCCAATATTTAGCTTTGTACCAAATAAAGTGTAAGCAACGTTGTGAAGGCTTCTCACCCGGTGAAAGGAGTTTGTATTGTGTAGTGTTTACGGAACTCTCGAGTTGGTTACTCGGGGAGTGGAGTTGGGCAAAGAAGGAGTCCTTGTAGCCGAACCACTATAAATAATTGTGCTGTGGTTGTGTCTCTCTAACTCTATCTTGTAGCTTAGTTAATATGCTTATACAACTATCAATATACAACACATCAAAACTAGATTGCCATAAGTCGATCTAAAAGTTTTAAAACAAAGTTTTAATTGGTAAAACTATTCAACCCCCTTCTAGTTTTCTACAGTCTACACCAAATATCAAAGTTTGGGACTGAAATTACGGGGCAGAATTTGTGTTAACAAGTCTTAGTCTTATTTCAATTGTCTCAACACCTCAATTGTATATTGTTGTTCCGATAATATCACGTCTACCTTAACTAATCTAAAAGGGATAAAGTGGGTGTGAGGACTTTAGAGTAGAGAGAGAAATGAGAGAATCATAATAAAGTCTCGCATTGATAATGAGAGTAACACGCACCTCATAACCCATGAGGTAGGGTATTTATACCCAACGTATAGCCAAGCATGCTATCGCAGATATACAAGTTCTGCGATAGTTACATGCTGTCAGGATACAACTTACACAACATACCCTAATCTATTACAAAAGATAGATAGAAGTCCCTAAATAATGATTTACACTTTTCGTGTTCCAACAATCTCCCCCTAAGGGTAGATCATTCGGGTCTTCTATTTATGGGTACTCATGTAGACTTCACCTTCTGTATCGAAGACATCTTTCCATGAATCTCTAGATACTTTGAAGGTTGAGTCTTTCTTCCATATACTAAGCTATCAATCCTGTTAGACTACATAAAACCCCGTAGGAGATATGTTTTATTCATACGATATTTATAGAGTACATAGCATAATGAAACCCTAAAGGACCCTGAGCCCACAAGTCTGACCGGGCCTATTTATCCTCTAATACTCCCCCGCAGTTCAAGTGGCGAAATTGCGAAAGCTCGGACTGAAGAAGAAAACTAAGAAAGCAAAATAAAATAATAAACCAAAGTAAAACGAGATAACCCAAAGTATCTTTTTTTTTTCTTACGAATAACCAAAGTATCCGAAAGATAAACTAAAGTATCCCAAACAGTCGCCTTGGGAATAAGAACCCTAGATTTGACACTAACAAAAGTCGTCTCAGGAATAAGAACCCTGGATTCGACACAAAAAAAAATCATCTCGGGAATTAATACCCTGGATTCGACATAAAACAAACAATTAAATAACTATTTTTTAAACGCAAAACTTAAACTACTAATTTTAAAATCCAAAACATAAACCATAAAAAAACGAAACATTTTTTTTTCCTTTTTTCTTAGAAGCATATAAATCCAAAACTTAGAAACCAAACCATTCTTTATGCTCCTCATCCTTCTTATACTTCTATGCCTGTTGAGACATCTTTGGGGAAGAGACCATTCTTTTTATATATTACTCCCAAATCCAACAAAATCAAAACTGATGGTGTTCGTGTTCGTTGGGGTGTTGGATACCAAATCAAATGGCGGTTTTCGGATCTAGTGGTGGGTTTAAAGATTTGATGGAGGTGGTGATGGGTTTACAAGAGTGGTTTTTGTTAGTATTTGTTTGCGTTGTTGAGGTTGGCAGTAAAAGAACAAGTGACGTGACATGGAACAAGGCACAAACCTGTGGAGGATATGTAATACTTGTTAGCCAAACACAAGTGACAATGAAAAAAAAAGAAAAAGAAAAAAAAATAAAGAAAGGCAAAGATGGTTTGATGTAAAGTGACTGCGTATTTTTTTTCTTTTTCTTTTTCTTTTTTTTGGGGGGGGGGGGGGGTGGGTGGGTTTGACGGGGCAGCGAAGGGAGGCGGCTCAACCTAGCCACCTAGGTCTGAGAATCAGACCTACTCCGATACCATGTCACACTACATAAAACCCCGTAGGAGATATTTTTTTATTCATACGATATTTATAGATTACATAGCATTATGAAACCCTAATGGACCCTAAGCCCACAAGTTGGGCCGGGCCTATTTATCCTCTAATAAATCCCAGCTTTGCTCTCTGATCATCATCGAGTCTGGGACTCGTCCCATGGAGATCTTGATTCAACAAATCATTTATTCCGTTAAGAACCCACTTCAACGTCCCTTAGCTAAACTTCGTAATCTCATTCGATATCATCAACCTCTTAGCTCCCGATGTATTTTCATACACAATACCTAACTCGAACAATGAACTCTCGATGCAAGTCCACAGTTCATGCTCAATACTAGGAAATGTAATCATTGGATGAGTGAGGTTGATCTTCTTCTGTAGACTTTCAACTCCCATTTGGAAGTCTTCAACATGTACCAAAGCTGACTGCGACCTCACAGAGATTCTTAAAGAATCTCGAATATCATCATCATTTCCTTGGGCATATATGTAGCTGATGTTTGAGAGGTACATGTCTTGAATGTCTTTATGATGGAGATGATGAAAATATGCTTCACGAAAAACATAGTCGAGGTTGTCATCTCTTCTAACAGTAAAGTTGATGAAGCCATCAGTTCTGAATTGTTGTGAAGAGACATATACGTAATGAACAATTCGGTGTCTTGGGAAGACTTGGTGACGAGGAGCTAAATCTCTAAATCTGTCTTTGAAATACTTTTGAGCTGCCTCATTCACCCCGATTATTCTCATATATGCTTCCACTTTGTATTCTTTTAATTCGATCTCAGAAATGACAAACTTTTCCACGTGAATCCCTTCTTCCAGGAATTCATCTCCCCATTCTTCAAACATTAGACTTGTGGAAGTCAAAGTACGATATTTGTCATGTCCCAACATGAGATAATGCAAATCGAAGTTCTCGAACGTTGTTGGTTATGGGAATATTAGTGCGGATGAATTTCAATAGGTGCAAAAGATCTGGTGGTCTTTTTGACGAGTTCATGATCATATACATCTCTAATTCGTGCATCCATCAGAATCTTTCCATACAATTCATCCGTTACGTGACTTGTGATCCCCGTAGCAAATCGACAAGTGAGAACACTTTAGGCTTTTCAACCGTTGGCATTCTCGTTGGTTCATCTGCCTTTGACATTCCCGCATCTTTATCTTTTTCACTCATTACAGACACACTACCACTTTCTTCTTCTCTTTCAGCTTCACTAGGTACATTAGTTGTAGCAACTTATTGAACTTTATGAGTATGAGATGATCGTGATTTTGTTGGTTGCCTGCTTGATCTAGTTGTTGATTTATGTTGATGAAGAAGTAATAGTGGTGCGCCTCAATCTCTTAGAGCGTCTCTCCCCCTCAGGATTATCCGAATTAGGGTCATCTTGATGTCGTTTACGAGATTAAGGTATGCACGTTTGTTCCAATTCGAAGACTCGATCATTTAGCTCTGTGATTGTTTGATGACATCAAATAAGTACATATTATTGTCATCGTTTATCCTATTTATTTTACTTGTTTTATATTATTATCTATGAGAATCGATACTTAATTGTTTACTTTAGTAATTCACAGGTAAAAACATGCAATTGGTGAAAGTTAGTGATTTTGGACGAAATATGAAGCTAAATGATCAAGATTGGAAAAGTCTACTGAAAGATGATTCAATATCATTGTCTGACTTTGAAGAATGCGCCGCATCTAATTTATCTGATGCGCCGCATATGAAACTTTGGTCAACGAAGAAGAACCAACTTGTTTTAGCTCAGATACGCCGCATCATAGTTTTGACATACGGCACATCACTTTCCAGACTTCACCAAATACAATCCAAATTACTGAAGGACATGCGCCGCATTGCATTGAAGATACGCCGCATCTGAAGATGGTGTACGAATATTCCAGAATATATTAATCTTGGACCCCACGCGAAGTTAAGTTAATGCGCTTCATCTACTTATTAGATGCGCCGCATCGATCCCTCAGACAGAAACTATAAATACCCCAAGATACAGCCAGATTTCATATACCAAAAACCATAGAACGAAAAGAAAAACCCTAAGGAAAACAATACAGATGAAAAGGCAACACAAGACACACTACATTGAAGATTTTATAATAGTAAGAAGGTCCTGAATGTGTTTTAACTCAATTAAGTAGTTTTGTTTTATTGTAATAGTACACTTTAATCCATCAGGATTGATGGGCTTGTGACCGCCATATTGCTCCCTTTAAAATTGCTTTCCCATCGATTAAAGTTTATTCGATGTTTTTTTGGTTCTTGTTATATGTGCTTTGATAACCTCTGCGTTTAGCAGTAGCAAGCTTGGGCCGCCATACCCCTCCTACGATTACTTCATTAGCATTATAAGTTAGTGTAAGCCTGTAAAAAGGATAAATAATTCTAAGACATAAGTGATCATTAAGGGTTTACTCGCCTATAATCAAGATACCAACGAGAGAGAATAGTTTACGATACTAATCGTATAAAACTAGTAATAAAACAAGTGACAAGCTACTTAATCATTAGTCAGGCCTTCTATCTGCATAAGTTATCTATCTGTGTGCGTGTTCGCCATTCACTGTATTCTAGTCTATAGTTTTAGTTTAATTAATCAAACCAATTCGTGCCAATCTCTCAGACTGAAAACCCTCTACGTTAGATTAAATTGTAAAACTAATTTAGATATTAAAATACTGATAAACATTAGGTATTAACGTTCCACTCTTAGTAATCGACACTCCACGTACCAACTAGGCTACATTGATCGGGTACACTACTCATTAGTGTGTATTATAGGATAAATCAGCTATTATAAATTTAAAACTTGAGTAAGGATATTCTACAACGACATAGCACATAACATCAAGTTTTTGGTGCCGCTGCTGGGGAGTGAATTGTTTATTATATGTTTATTTGTTAGTATTTTAATTACGTTTTCTAACTTGTTTAGTTTTTGGAATTTTAGATTTTTAACTGCTAACTGTGTTGTGTATTAGTATAATTGCATTCATTGTAATATTCTGCATATTTCTTGTTTTCTTATTTGTAGTTTTTCTGTAATTTTCGTATTTTTGTTTTTCTTAATTTTTCTGCATTGTTTGTTATCTGCTGCATTTTGCTGATACAAACGATACGGTGCATCAGATTTTTCGGATACGGCGTATTGCGTTTTTAATTTTATAGACAACGTAATTATTTAATAAGTCGAGTACGGCGCATCTATCCCCTAGATACGGCATATTCTATTTTTAACTAGAAATTTTTCAAAAACCCTAAACGCCATATGGCACATCTATTTTACAGATACGACGTACTGATTATTTATTAAAAACAGTTAACGAATTTATTAAATTATCAAGAAGCGGCGCATCGATTTTAATCGATACGGCGCATCTATATCTAGATCAAAAATCTTGTATTTTGAAACGTAATGAAGATACGACGTATTAGCTTTTGCTTATACAGTGCATTTAATTTTTATAAATATAATTGATTTTTTGACAATTATAAACATACGGCGTATCTAATTTATTGATACGGCGTATTGAATTTCTGAATAAAAGTCTGATTTAATTTTAACGTAATTAGATACGGCGTATCCTTTTTATAGGATACGGCGCATCGTCTGCAGATATCAGCAACTTTTATTTTTTGTTCTATAATTACTGTGATAATTTTTCCACCGGACAAATCCTAATGAAAATTTTGCCTATGATGAGAGGGATAACTATGGAAAATATCAAGATGAATAATTCGGAATTTGCTAGGCCAGAGTTTGATGATAAGGACATGTTCGCTTCGAAAGATCAGATATTCAAGGAACTACGAGAGAATGTTTTCAATGGATTGGAACATAAAGATGCTAACGAACACATTGAAAATATTCTTAAGCTCGCAGATCTGCTTTAAATTGAGAGTATGACCTTTGATCGATTGATGCTTACTATCTTCCTCCTTTCGCTTTCGGGTGATGCAAGATGATGGTTGAATAATGAACCTATGGAATCGATAACTAATTGGAGTGAGCTACAAGCACGATTCCTAGGTAAGTTTGGTCCTATTGAGCATGATCCGAAATTTACCTGCTGGTTAAAGTCTAAATTTTGCAACCCTGGTAAAATGAGCATATCTTTGAAAAATTAACTTTGGACTTACTGGAAAAAGGGGAACGATGTAGAAGAGCTTAATGAAGAGATGGTTGAATTATTTAGAATTAAGACAAATTTGTTTGAATACGAAACACCTCTATGCAAGGAATTCAAGGAGTTTAACTATCTCTTGAAGATAGACGAAGATGTTCTTACTGGCGATCTACCAGGATTTAAAACTTATGAAGAATTCAAAAACACCTGGTACTACGAATGGAATAATCAAATACCATGGGTTTATAATAAACCTTGGGACCATAATGAGATAAATCATACTTGTAAGCCTATTCACTTCAAGGACGGAAGTGAGGAATGGACGACTTGCGACTGGAAAAATGAAGGGATCTGTAATGGTGGTAACTTAATTGGAATGATGCGCATTGATAATGATGTATACTTCACGGATTATGGTTGTTATGATCTAGTATAAGATTGCGAAAGAAAGAGTGCGGCTTTACAAGAGAAAGGAAGAATGGAAGGCTTTAAGAAACTTCGTGACCCTAAGGACATGACGTTTTTGGAATGGGTGCATAGGAACTTCGATGATTATATGAAGCTTGATCGAAGGTTACAATGGAAGCTTCAGAAAGAATGGAATGAGCTACAAGATGATTATGAGTCTCGCGATAAAGAGTCATGCGATCATCAACATGTGGATACAATGGAAGAACCTTTGGAGACAAATGGTGATGATTACACAAATGGGTTTGAAGATTATTTAATTTGTAATCAAGAATCTAACTTTATTAATGAAAAAGCTGAAGCATTCAAGAAACGAAAATGGCAACTTCTTGGGATCCCATACCAAAAGCCTCCAACATTTACTGCTGAAAAGTTTGAGGTTATTAAATACTCATTCGAGCCACTTGAAGAATACGCTGCAATTAAGATTACTAAGTTTAATGAGCTAACTCGTACTGAAGAAAATGTTACGCAAGTGTATTACGACATCTTTTGCATTAAGGATGAAGGGTGGTACGTGACGAGAACGAAATAAGAGCTGAAAGTGAGTCTAACTTGAAGACTCTAGAATAAAGAAAAGTGCTCACCGGGAGACAACTGGATTATCTTTTTCTATTTTTTTTATCGAGTCTATCAAATCTACGGTAGATATGGCGCATCTAATCTAATAGATGCGGCGTATCGACTGTTCATATCATATCTCTCCTTTATTTTTCTGCATTTTTATTTTTAAACTATAAACTTTCTGTCAGTTTAATTAATGCGGCGTATCCCTGGTTAAGGATACGGCGCATCTTTTTTTGACTCGTATTAATTCCAGAATCGATACGGCGCATCCCTCTCTATGGATGCGGTGTATCGACTGACCTGATGAAATTTCCAGAATTTTTAATTTTGATTTTTAGGTTTCATTTTTACTAACTACTAATAAGTTATTGCACAAGTTTGATTTTCTTACTACAGGTGTTTAAAAATTGGTGGTATATATATATATATATATATATATATATATATATATATATATATATATATATATATATATATATATATATATATATATATATATATATGTTTCTATACTTTCTGTAGAGACATCATTCATGGAGGTTTGAACGCTTTCCATGCATAGAAAGTAGAATGTTGCTCAAAAATGCATAATGGAGGATTCCGAGCAAATTTCAGGGGAGTTTTCCATTCTAAATCTTTCGATTTCCTGTTT
The DNA here is from genome assembly GCA_030686995.1 of Artemisia argyi. Lineage (NCBI taxonomy): Eukaryota > Viridiplantae > Streptophyta > Magnoliopsida > Asterales > Asteraceae > Artemisia > Artemisia argyi. Next base: position 81,208,129 of record CM060697.1, read on the forward strand.
TTAATTTCAAATTCAAACAACGAGGACGTTGTTTACATTAAGTGGGGGGGATGGAGAATTAGAACGCTTACTTGTCCTTATTTTTCAAAAATATGCGTTAACATGTGCTTAATATGCTTAAATTAAAAAAAAATAGCATGTTTTTGTTAAATCTAAGTTGCATAGCCGCACACATAACTTCTATTATATTAAATTGTGAGAATTGAGCGTATCAGTTTCCCAATATATTTACCCAATTTCCACAAATATATGAGTGTGTCGGTGACTTGTAAACTTTAGAATTTGGCTTGTATACTATTCGAGACCACCAAAATAAGTATTATTTACATAACTGGAGTGACTTGTCTAACTTGGTAAAATTTCTAAGATTACACCCAAATAGCCTATATATGTTATGTGTTATTAACTAACTACATTGGTTAGTTAACCCCCGTATAAACCCTTTTGTTACTCTCATTTTTAGAGTAAGATACCCCTAGAAAAACCCTCAGAGCCATTCCTTTTGTTTCTTACACATGTGTTAAAATATTTTGTTACACCTTTACACCTTAGCCTACCCTGTAGATTTAACTCCGTTGGTAGTTGCTTTTGGCAAAAGTGTGTTTCCTATGCTTGTGTGCATAGTTTATTATCTTTGGTTAGGTCGGGAAATTGTACAATGCAATTGGAAGTGAAAGTAAATAGTGTATTTTTGATTTTCGTGTGTTTACTACTTTCACTATTATTTTTATATATGAAGTTATGAAGTATATGGAAAAATTATCCAGATTTATTATGATGGTGAAGTGGTGAAATTTTACACCATTAGTTAAAGTTTATATGAAAAAAATCCAAAAAAATTAGAAAAGAAAAAGAAAGAAGAAGTTGGAAGTTTATTAAACCAACGATGTATGTTTTGTATAAGTGGATGATATCGCCACTATTGTTGTACTATATTTATGGATTGCAAGGGAGTTGGCCGTTATGGGAATGCCAACTAAGGTTTATTCTTTGATTAGGATATTAGTCTAATTCATGTCTACCTAAAGCGTGAGTTAGTCAATGATATGTGTCTTATTCATGGGATTGTTGGGAAAGTAATTAACCACATATAGGACTTAATCTATTTGTTTTGTTCATTTTTATTTTACACCAATTTATTTCCCAAATATTATCCATACCCTATATCGTATTGTTGTATTCTGTTAGCTTTCGAGCATTCGGACATAATGATGGCCAAGTAAGAATGTCAAGTATGTGAATAAGGTAGTGACCATCCGAGTATTAGATTAATCAAATAGCGCGCCAGCGATCTGGTTTGTGACTTGGTGACCATCCGTTATGTAAATAACGTGCCAGCGATCAAAGAAGCATACTAGTGACCATACGTTGTTTGAAGCATCGATGACTCGCACCAGCAATCTACTAAGTTTATGCATGAGATGTTTGAACAAAGCTAGGTTCAACCCTAAGCCATATCAACCCTTTTTACCGCTTTAGACTCATTACTCCTTAGCTTTAGTGGGGGGAGATGTGTATGCTTGCCAAGCCTATGATAGAATATTCATCATGAGCAAGCAATTGAGCGAATTAGACTAGTTGAGAGAAATATTTTTTTTTCTAGTTCGTTAAGTGTTTGGTTGTGCAATTATAATAAAATGAATAAGTGCTTAATTATAAAAATACATCCTAATATCTCTTAGGATACAATTTCATAAGTTTAAATCTAAGGTTTACTTGGGGACAAGTAAAGTTCAAGTGGAAGGATATTTGATGACATCAAATAAGTACATATTATTGTCATCGTTTATCCTATTTATTTGACTTGTTTTATATTATTATCTATGAGAATCGATACTTAATTGTTTACTTTAGTAATTCTCAGGTAGAAACAAGCAATTGGTGAAAGTTAGTGATTTTGAATGAAATATGAAGCTAAATGATCAAGATTGAAAAAGTCTACTGAAAGATGATTCAAAGACCATTGGCTGACTTTGAAGAATGCGCCACATCTAAGTTATCTGATGCGCCGCATATGAAACTTTGGTCAATGAAAAAGAACCAACTTGTTTTAGCTCAGATACCCCGCATCACAGTTCTGACATATGGCGCATCACTTTCTAGACTTCACCAAATACAATCCAAGATATTGAAGGACATGCGCCGCATTGCATTGAAGATACGTCGCATCTGAAGATGGTGTACGTATATTCCAGAATATATTAATCTTGGACTCTACGTGAAGTTAAGTCAATGCGCTGCATCTACTTATTAGATGCGCCACATCGATCCCTCGGACAGAAACTATAAATACCCCAAGATACAGCCGGATTTCATATACCAAAAACCCTAGAACGAAAAGAAGAAACCCTAAGGAGAAGAATATAGACGAAAAGGCAACACAAGACACACCACATTGAAGATTTCATAGCAGTAAGAAGGTCCTGGAGATGTTTTAACTCAATTAGGAGTTTTTTTTATTGTAATAGTATACTTTAATCCATCAAGATTGATGGGCTTGTGACCGCCATATTGCTTCCCTTAAAATTGCTTTCCCATCGATTAAAGTTTATTTGATATTTTATTGGTTCTTGTTATATGTGCTTTGATAACCTCTGTTTCTAGCAGTGGCAAGCTTGGGCCACCATACCCCTCCTACAATTACTTCACTAGCATTATAAGTTATTGTAAGTGTGTAAAAAGTATAAATAATTCTTAGACATAAGTGATCATTAGGGGTTTACTCACCTATAGTCAAGATACCAATGAGAGAGAATAGTTTACGATACTCATCATGTAAAACTAGTGATATGTGGGAATCGCACCAGGCTTTACCTCTCAAGGGATCTTGAGAAGCTTACAACCCCCACCAGGCAGTGTACCTGATCGTTGTAGTATAGTATAGTGACAAGTACCAGGGGATTGATCGTTCAGCTAGGAATAGTGTCGCTAGGATTAGAAAACCTAAATACTAGTTCTAAAGGTGAGGGATGATTCTTTTTGTATTTTTATCTTTTTTAGAGAGCAAGTAAAAATCTCGGGTTTGAAGGATTTGGGCGGAATTAGTTGCTAGTCAACTAACCCAATACTAAAGATGCAATCAAAATAAAATACTAGAAATGAAAATAAACTAAATTATACTGAAGTTGTGAGCAATAAGTGGAGAAAATGTGTTTACTTAGATTTCACTACTCCCTAGACATCTTTTACACGTTAATTACTTGTTATAGTTGCGTGGATGAAGGATTTTATTCCTTAATACCATTCATGGGGTGGCGCACTTAACTCCCCAATCCTATGAGCTCTTATCTCCTCCTATACCATGCCCAGCACAACCATAGGGATTATAAACAGTGGCTCATGCATTAAATACAACCAATAAAACCTAGTGCACATCAGTTCATGTTTCCTAAGACGTTCAAGCATGTTACCATTTGGAAGTCTGCCAGTTTTCTTAAGCATAACATCGAATTCATTCATCCAATACAATTATAAACAAGTAATCAACACATAATTAACATCTAGGTTTCATTAGATCCAAGCAAACACAAGATAGATCTAGCCTAGCATGATGGAATTAAGACAAGAACAAGATATAGACAACCAACACATAGACATATTGATTGAATTAAAAGAATACTTATCTCAATTACACATGAAAGGTATCAAGGGCTTAGAACCCTTGAAAAACCTGTAAAATTCGCACCAAGTTCGTACTTAGGGTTTCTTCAAAACTTCTCTCTTTTTAATATGAAAATTAGAAAACTATATATATGAAATAGGGTCTGACGGCGTCAAGACAAAGCTTGTGACGCCGTCACCTCGCCGCCAAAATAATTCTCGGACTGCCTTGATCTACTTTTGACGCCGTCATGTGTTATGCATTTCCAGGCCGTCATGAATTTTACTCTTGACGCTCTACTTCGTGACGCCGTCAAATCTGTACTGGGTCGTCATGGAAATTACTCTTGACGCCGTCAGAAATTCCTTCTTGACGCCGTCACCTACTGTTCCCAGCAAGGAAAATTAAGACTTTGGCGTTTTCTTCACTTTTATGCTCCAAAAACGTCCGAATTGCTTCCTTTTCCAGATTTCTCTCCCAAAGTACCTAAAATCACAAAAGGAACGATTTAGGGCAATATTTGATCAAATAAATTCAATTCCGGTCTTAAATGACCTCCTAAAAGTGGTTCATTTTTCGCCTCATCATATACCCTTACACTTGAGATTTGCTTGTCCTCAAGCAAATGCGCTTTTATTCTACTCAAAAGACAAGTTGGGGGTCATTTAACACTAATATAAAAGTAATTACAACAAATAATCGTTCCACTAAAGACCAATAGACAAGCACGGAGGTCATACACAAGCACCTCACAAATAGTGTTTATATACTCACATCTCTCGGGTGTAATAAAGTATAAATTACAATATGGAAACGGAAGATATCTCTCACTACCTGTCATAGCAAAATAGATTACCATAGGCTTGGGAAAGGATCAAACCTCCACCACATGGCGTAAGCACCTAGGATAAACTATCAAAGAGGTCTTTTAAAGGGTTGTAACATTAGGTGTAGGGATATGAAATACACGGTTTTGTTGGATAAACGAAGATTTACTAGTGGCGAGTTAAAAAATCTTGGTTAATTACATGTACAATGTGGCATTGCTAAGCCAAGACTAGACTCGACTTAAGCTAATAAATGTAAAATAACAAAAACATAAAATGAACATAGAATAAAAAGGGATGGTAGTCCGTATGTTTTTTTCTCTTTTTCTTTTTTCTATTTTTTTTTTCTTTTTCTTGTTTTTTTCGATTTTTTATATATATATATATATATATATTTTTTTTTGCATACACTCTTACCCTACCATCCAAAATAATACATCATAGGGGATGAATATTTCCCTTACACTTGAATTTTACATACTTTACAATAAACTAATCTAATGACTCGAATTAAGAAAATCAAAACACTTGGAGTACTTTTAAGATTAACGTACATATGGGGGTAATAAATGATGTTCTTTCTCATTACTCCATAAAATAAGTACTTTACCCATGAGTCCCAATCGTCCCAAAACAATATGTACAAGGATATGACTCGACTTAGCAACCATGTAATCAATTAGATAGTTAACTTAGGGTTTAACAAATAACAATAATGCACTAAAGATGAGTGCATACACGGAAGGATAAGGCGATTTGGGTGTACATTTAAGTGGGGTGTAACAAATTCTTCCTTTAAGTAAAATGCTTAAAGTTAGAAACGAAAAGATAGGCTCGGAGGGGTGTACTAGGGGTTTCGTATACTAAAAATGAGTACAACGCTAATGGTGTGAGAAAAATTAGTTGACTTAACTAGCCAAGTAATATGACTTAAATGGTCAAGTAATTATGATACGGGTTTAACACAAGGGTGATCCTAATGCCTCTTATCATGTAGTAAATCTTACTACATGAATGTAGTCTCACTAGCGGTCTCGGGATGCATCATTAACGCAAGTTCTAGAATCTAAATGTTACCGATACACTCATAAGCACTAATAGTAAATGCTTTTTCTATCAAATCTAAAGGCGAACCTCACATATTTGGGTGGAAAATTTTTCTAAAAGTACGGTTATGTGCTAGTCATACAATCTCCTATCCATGAGACGCTTGCTATGGCTAAAGTTTCACTCCTAAATGTTGTAAAAAAATTTAAATTTGGCGCTAAAATTGCACTAACAAGTATTTCTCATAGTTTTATTACACATCTACTATCAAACAAAACAAACTCAAGCGAAAGTGCATATGTAAGGTATCATCTTTTTACCCTCCCCTTACACTTAGGATGAACATTGTCCCCAATGTTCAAGTAAAGAATGTAAAAGTGAAAAAGTAAAAAGAATGAAATCAAATACTCCCCTGATTCGCTCGGTATGGATAATAAGGTGGCCAGGTTAAATCTTCCTCCAAGAAAATGAACAATCAAAGCTTCCCTTCCAGAATATAAGTCATCTTCTTGTCATACATAACCTGTAAATCCTGAGAAAATAGACAAAACAACCTCGTGTAAAATCGGCGGCATCCTATATAAGTTACTAAATCCTAGAAAACAAGATAAGATATAATGCTTGTAGAATGAAGTTTGCAGATCTCCTGGAGATTATAAAACTTAATAATTCACAAAAACCATAAGACTCCGTTAGAAAAACAAAACCGGTAAAATTTCCAGATTTTTACACGTGACGCCGTCAAGAGTTAACTCGTGACGCCGTCAGAAATGACCTGCATAAATTCTTATGTTAAGTTTCCAGAAAATTTCTAGAAAAACTTGGTCCTACTTCCTGGAAAATCCTGCAAAATTTCATTATGACTCAATACAAGCATTTGACTCTAACAAATACGAATATACATGTTCATTTAATATTGTGGAGAATCATGATCGGTTTGTTTCTTGAAAAACATATTTGGGGTTTCCCCTTACACTTATCTTTTGCAAAAATACTTTTAGGTGGAGTTAAGACTAGATCAAAACAACAAAGTAAAATATTTCCACTATTTAGTTTAGAAACATGATCTACCAACAATAAAAATAAAGCATGTATACGGAAGCAAATAACAAACAAAAAAAATAAAATCACACAAAACATGGGTTGCCTCCCAAGAAGCGTTTTTCTTTATTTACGAGTCTTGTAGCTAGACTCAAGGTCATGGGTCACTACGTGACCTCATCATTGGTTCCACTCTCTAGGTCGTCTTCTAAACCAATTTTGTATTCCGGACCTAGTTGCAAGCATTCTTTGTAGAAACCAAGCATCCTATTCTTTACATACTCTACTCCTCTACGTCTATCCTCCTCATTCCTATAATAGGCCGCTTACTTGTGTTCCTTTTCGAAATTAGAGAGAAGGCGGTATTGCTCAATCTTGTATGGCATTTGATAGGCAACCTCATCATTCTCTTCCTTGAATCTAACTATCCCTAAAGTCGGATCATAACTTATCCTAGTAGCCTCAACAAATGGTTTTCCAAATATTATTTGGCTTAGGCAAGCATCTATCACCGAACGAGTGTCTTCAACTATCATAAAATCGATCTCATAGGTGAGATTCCCTATAATCACATGCAATCCCTTCACTCTTCCTGCAAAATTACTTATCAGATTCTTATTAGGCATCATCCTAAAATTAAGTTGCTTCTTCATCACCCAATTGTAATAAGTCCTAGTCATGATGTTCACGGGGGATCAAGGGTCGATGTAAGCTTTCCATATATGCATGTGCCCAATATTGCATGGTATGTTAATGTTAGAGGGGTCTCCCATTTTGATAAGGGGGGTGCCAAGGATATATGGTCTCTCGGGACTATCGAATAAATCCTTACGGTATTCTCGTTCTTCCTTGGTGGGCAACTTATCAAAGTACTTCTCTATAGGCTCTACCTCCTCTAATTCCTCTCTCCTATTAACCTCAACTTCCCTACTCTCATCCTTAGTCTCGGCTTCTACTCTAACTTCATCCTTGTCAATCTCTTCTATCTCCTTATCTATTGGCTTAATGGTGACAACATTGATAAAGTGGACATGTTTGGATGATGAGGGGTCCTTAATTTGGATTCCGTTATTGGTGTCCCTAGTGTCCTTCCTAGGTGTGACTAACGCTTGGTTGATGAGGGCTTTCAACAAGTTGTCAATCTTGTTGGTCATCTCTGTTTGTTGTTGGTTGAATTCGGTTTCAAACCTAGCTAAGTCTACAAGATTGTTGGTACTACCATAGTTGTTAGAAGGATTGTTGTTGAAAGTACGGTTGGATGGTGGACCGTTTGGTTGGTAACGATTAGGCGGATTGGAAGAATTGGGTTGATTTTGTTTCCACCTAAGGTTTGCGTGATTTTTCCAAGAGGGGTTGGATGAATCACCATAAGGGTTCGGCTCGGGCTTGAAAGTGTACCACTTATCTCTCGCTTCGTCGGTACGCGTGGATGCGTAGTCCGCAAAAGCTGTTCCAGGGAGTTCCACACAATCACGAGTGTCGTGGGGACCACTACATAATTTGCATGAAGAAGTGATTTTGTTCACTTGGCTTGAAGGTTTAGGAGCTTCGTAAGATTTCATGAGAAACTTGTCTTGGTCCTCAAGTTCCATGATCCTAAGGTCGGGAGTGCTAGAATTGTTCGAAGGCAAAGATATTGCCTTGACCGTTTTGTTCAAATCACGGGGATCATTCCAACTTTAGTTGTCATAGAGAGCAAGATCTTCTATGAGTTCCCATGATTCTTCCGCACTTAGATCACGCAGCTTACCACCGGCCGATTGGTCAATGGCTCGCCTCGTGGAGATATCGATATGGTCATAAAAGATTTGGACTTGGAGCCAAAGATCTATGCCATGATGAGGGACTTTTTGGAGTAAGTCCTTGAAACAAGTCCATGCTTCATAAAGAGATTCATTTTGAAGTTGTTGGAACATCAAGATGTCATTTCTAAGCTTAGTAGTTCTCCCCGGTGGGAAAAATTGAGCAAGGAAACGAGTGGTGAGATCATCCCATGTGGTGATGGATCCCGCGGGTAAACACTCAAGCCATTGACTAGCTTGATCCCGTAGAGAGAATTGGAATAGCCGTAATCGGGTTGTCTCTCTAGTTTCAACACCTAGGTCTATGGAATCTACGATTTTGAGGAAGTCCTTAAGATGTTGGTTTGGATCTTCGGAACGAAGTCCATGGAATGCACATCTGCTTTGCACCAACCGGATGGTGTCGGATCGCAAGGGAGTCACACTGGCTCCGGTGAGCTCAATGGTGTTTCGGTAGCCTTGGTGCCTAGGTCGGGAATACTCTCCTAAGGTTCGGGGCCTAAGGGGTTCTAGTGGTGGGTTTTGTTGTGGTGGGATGACGGGTTCAAGGATGTTCCCATCGTCCATGATGTTGGGTGGTGAAAAGTTACGAACAAAAACACAAAGAAATAAGATAAACTAAAGAAAACCTAAAAAAAATAAAAATAAAATCTTACTAGAAAGGAGTCTAGCAAGTAGACCTAATAAAAATAGATTCTAACCTAGACAATAACTATTCCCCGGGCTGCGGCGCCAAAAACTTGATACGTGGGAATCACACCAGGCTTTACTTCTCAAGGGATCTTGAGAAGCTTACAACCCCCACCAGGCAGTGTACCTGATCGTTGTAGTATAGTATAGTGACAAGTACCGGGGGATTGATCGTTCAGCTAGGAATAGTGTCGCTAGGATTAGAAAACCTAAATACTAGTTCTAAAGGTGAGGGATGATTCTTTTTGTATTTTTATATTTTTTAGAAAGCAAGTAAAAATCTCGGGTTTGAAGGATTTGGGCGGAATTAGTTGCTAGTCAACTAACCCAATACTAAAGATGCAATCAAAATAAAATACTAGAAATGAAAATAAACTAAATTATACTGAAGTTGTGAGCAATAAGTGGAGAAAATGTGTTTACTTACATTTCACTACTCCCTAGACATCTTTTACACGTTAATTACTTGTTATAGTTGCGTGGATGACGGATTGTATTCCTTAATACCATTCATGGGGTGGCGCACTTAACTCCCCAATCCTATGAGCTCTTATCTCCTCCTATACCAAGCCCAGCACAACCATAGGGATTATAAACAGTGGCTCATGCATTAAATACAACCAATAAAACCTAGTGCACATCAGTTCATGTTTTCTAAGACGTTCAAGCATGTTACCATTTGGAAGTCTGCCAGTTTTCTTAAGCCTAACATCGAATTCATTCATCCAATACAATTATAAACAAGTAATCAACACATAATTAACATCTAGGTTTCATTAGATCCAAGCAAACACAAGATAGATCTAGCCTAGCATGATGGAATTAAGACAAGAACAAGATATAGACAACCAACACATAGACATATTGATTGAATTAAAAGAATACTTATCTCAATTACACATGAAAGGTATCAAGGGCTTAGAACCCTTGAAAAACCTGTAAAATTCGCACCAAGTTCGTACTTAGGGTTTCTCCAAAACTTCTCTTTTTAATGTGAAAATTAGAAAACTATATATAGGAAATAGGGTCTGACGGCGTCAAGACAAAGCTTGTGACGCCGTCACCTTGCCGCCAAAATAATTCTCGGACTGCCTTGATCTACTTTTGACGTCGTCATGTGTTATGCATTTCCAGGCCGTCATGAATTTTACTCTTGACGCTCTACTTCGTGACGCCGTCAAATCTGTACTGGGTCGTCATGGAAATTACTCTTGACGCCGTCAGAAATTCCTTCTTGACGCCGTCACCTACTGTTCCCAACAATGAAAATTAAGACTTTGGCATTTTCTTCACTTTTATGCTCCAAAAACATCCGAATTGCTTCCTTTTCCAGATTTCTCTCCCAAAGTACCTAAAATCACAAAAGGAATGATTTAGGGCAATATCAGTATTTTACTCAATAGTTTTAGTTTAATTAATCAAACCAATTCGTGCCAGTCTCTTAGACTGAAAACCCCCTGCATTAGATTAGATTGTAAAACTAACTTAGATATTAAAATACTGATAAACATTCTAGGTATTAATGTTCCACTCTTAGTGATCGACACTCTACTTACCAACTAGGCTATATTGATCGGGTACACTGCTTGTTAGTGTGCGTTATAGGATAAGTCAGCTATTATAAATTTAAATATTGAGTAAGGATATTCTACAACGACATAGCACATTACATCATTATTTGTAGTAATGCCATTTAATTTCTGTTCACTGTTGATCGTAGAGCTGCAATGTCATGTGAGTCATGTACAGAGTCATATGTTGAAATGAGTGAAAAGTAGAGGTTTGGTTTTGTAACCTCCCGTAATTTTCCCATACGATTAGTAAATATCAATAATTGAATAAAAGAATGTTACGTTATTTAAATACCATTTTTACGGGGAACAAATTTTTTTTATGCATGACATATTATATGAACCACTATGACATTTATGATTGACCATTTGCCTAGGAACGATGCTTACACACAACCTCGATAATCTATAAATATCGCGAATAATATAATAAATTTAAAACGTTTATATTTTATAAATATACGTTTCGTATATTTACCGTACAATATTTATATATTTAAAACTATTAATAATTAAAACTATACGTCTTGTTCATTTAACGTACACTATTTATATAATTCCGGAGCCTACGAAAATTCCCGAGACTACCCACTAATATTATTGGACCATAACCCGACTCTCAAAACTCACAAATTGGGCCACGTGACCCAAAGGGCCATTAAAAACTAAACTGCTCACTTAAAAATCTGTTTTCATTATTTTTCTTTGATTTGGGCCCAATCCACGAAAGCAGCCCACTAGGTCCAAGGCCCAAGCGCCCTTTTTGATATTTTGTGTTCTTTTTCTTTTGTTTTCCAGCCGCGACACAGCTCCAAAACCACCCTTTTTTCTTGCGAGTTCAATATACAATACCCACATATTATTACTCGTCTTGTTTCACCTAGTACCCGAGAATCACAAATGATAAAAGATACAACCTCCCTCACTCGTTTACTACCCTAAAAACGACCCAAGCAAACCCCAAAACTCACCCTTGGCATTTTTACCCAAATGTGTCCCAAGCTCTCTTACGAGCCACCCTTGCTCCCCAATCCCTACAAGACACCTATACACGTAATATAATATGTCAGGAATGTCAGGAACGAAAATCTTACAAATCTAAACCTTGTAAAGTGTCGATTGGTGGATTTGGAGGCAACATGCAATGTACACAAGCTCACACACCATCTCTTATGATTACAAAGCTTCAAATAGAATATATAAATAACCCCTAGCAACCTCAGTTGATAACACACACCCAAACGAACAAAATAACAAAAATATAAGTTGAGCATACTAAGAAACGGGACAGAAAGATGGCGAGAAGTACGAAGGGTTAGAGACAAGTTCAAGGATCGTCCTTACTCATTCTACATCCTTACTTGGCCACAAGTCGACCCACAACCTCCATTTGCACCCATTCGAACCATACCCTAAGTATTACGCCCCCTTTTGAAACGAAGTAAGTCTACTCGACACCTAGTTCATTTTTCCATTTCAATAACTTTCTATTTTTGGCACTTTACTTTGATCCATTATCTCGATAATTAAAAACGTAATATATACTTTTTATTCGACATACTAGGAGCCTAATATACTAGCAATCAAGTGGTATAAAGTTTTCAATCTAAGAATAACGTTTACATATTAAATCTAACACGTTTAGAAGTGATCTTGGACACTTGAGAATTATTTTCCAACACTTGGTAAAAATTTGGGTTAATATGAAATACTTGCAAAAACTGATTTAGTCCATTTGCTTTGATGATTTATCTCGTAAAATATATTAACAAGGTATGTATATTTTTACACGTATAATATGCTCACTGTATCAACTATTAAGAACAATAAATATTCGACCATAATATGAATGTTTAAACCAAATGTTGGCCACGTCTATATGTGTCTTGACCCATTCGAATTTTGATAAAACACTTAGAATATTTTGACTCATGAAACTGTTTCAGAAAATGACTATGACATGTTAACTTTGGCCTTTATACTTCGAATCTAGGAATATAACATATTAATTTTAAAACATGAACTCATTGTTGACATGGTTAACAATCGAGTGACAATTTTTATTCAACCTTATAAGCTTATTTAGACCTTTTGCCTGACCCCTTTTGATCGACCAAAACCTGTTTTTCATAAATACCTTATAACTTGATTTTGGGCTTAATAATCCATTAAGCTATTTTTAAGCTTTTCATATAAGCTGACCATTTAAGCACTTTTGTAATGTTTTTGTAACATAAAAATGAACCCGAGACCAGGCCCAAACCCCTCGTAAGCCCTTTGGATCACGAAACCTTAACGGGCCTTAAAGTTAAGCTCGTTAAGCCCATTTGTAAAAATAAGCACTTTTTGAGAAAATAAGCTTTTGAAATAAACTTATCTGATTATTCTGAGCTTATAGAAAAAGTGAAAATGTTAAGTTTCAAGTTTGGTGAAATTTGGACTAACTTTGCAAAATTTTCATAACCGGGGACTAAAAGTGTAAACTTTGCAAACTTTGGGTCAAAACTGTAATTTCTGATTTTCTGAGTTTAAAACTGTAAATAATAATAATTGGAGTTGAAAAATGTAAATATTGATATTATTTGGACTTAAAATGAAACGATTGTTAACTACGGACTAACGGTGTAAAATTATATTCGTTAGGCTTAAAAGTGTAACTTTGGTAAAACTTGAAGGGATTTTCTGTAATATTATTTTATAAAAATAATATTAATATTTTATATATAAATACACATGTTTAGTATTAAACTCTTATAAATTTAACTTATATATATAGGATATAAATATTCGCGTAACTATAATAAATTTTAACGATATATATATATATATATATATATATATATATATATATATATATATATATATATATATATATATATATATATATATATATATATATATATATATATATATATAACGATACGTTTATTTCTTTTCTTTTAAAACTAACATCATAAAACATCGTCTACATACTTCGACTTATTCTTGATGATTTTCCATCGCACATCGATCATCGATCATTACACTCACAAGTTATATGTATATATAACTTTGTTCTTGAACTTCAAGCATTTAAACGAACACGAGTTTCAATAACAAACTGAATGACTAATATTCGCGATAAAACGAGATTTAGACTATCAACTAAAACATACCATATCTTTTAGGTTGTGTGTGAAGCCGTTGCCTTGTATCGTTGAGATTATGTTACTACCACTACTACTGTACTACTAAGGTGATTCATAGCCCCTACTCTTACTTGTTTTACAATGTTTTATAAACGTTTTTGGGGGAGATACATGCTTAACTACTGTTTTTACTTTTACAAGTATTCATTAACTAAATACATGACTGTATTTCATATAAACTTTACTGGTTTACACATTTTTGTATCTCATAAGGAAATACCTGCTATAGACATGATTACAAGTGACGGTTCGATGATATGCTATACTTGATTTCTATTGCCTAAGTACCGATTACCAAAAGTCCCTCGTTCATGCACCTTAATCACCCAAAGGGTGAGCGTAAGTAGTTGTGAATAGATCTATTAGGGATTGACAATCCCCATTTGGTCGCTAGAGGAAAGCCACCAAATGCACGCTATTTGATTTCATAGGTTACTGGTAAGTACCTATCTTGAGGGCCACTGTTTTACATCATTATTATGGATAATTTTGATGCCTGTTAATCGTTGAGTGTCATGAGCTTAGAGCAATAGAACGGTAGTACTGTAGTCATGATACAGTATTACAATGACTGATGTTTGGGGTGTACAATTCTGTAGCCCACTGTTTTATTAAACGATGAGATTGTGCTCACTATATAGCAGGAAAACTATTAATAATTGGCAAACGAACAAACTATTTTGGTGTTGACCCGGTTAGGTCAAACAAACTACTATTTCGGTGTTGACCCGGTGAAGGGCAAACCAACGGACTATTTTTGAATTAATAAGGAAATCACTCATTTTCTGATTTTGATAAATCAACGATTTAAACTATGAACACTATGGATTTTCTCACACTTTAATTGGATAATCAACTGTTATTATAACTTCTATGGAACCATAAACTCTTAAATTGTGGAAATCGATATTCAAAACTATAAACTCTATGAACTCACCAACCTTTGTGTTGACACTTTTAGCATGTGTTTATCTCAGGTAACTAAATAAGAAGGAACTTGAAGGCACGGAGTGGGCTTGTAACCTGGCATGGGCTTAAATAAACATTTTGATATATTTCAAATAAACTTGTTGTTTAAATTATGAAACATCTTGATGTCTCGAATATTTGGTATATTGAATGAATTAAACTTTAAAGCGTCACTTTTGTGTCGTTTTCTATGATTGTGACAAAGATCCTCGAAGTAACACCCAAAAAGTCTTCCGCTGACATTTTAAGTCTTCCGCTGACGTGATGATTTTGGGGGTGTTACAGATTGGTATCAGAGCTACAGTTATAGAGAACCAAGTGTTTTAAACATTGGACTATAACTACACTTTTAAAACGGACCACTTTTACAAAATACCACCTTATGCCCTCCGTGCCTACGCTTTCCAACATCTAGTAGAGACGTTACTTTTACATGATTTCGTATATATGTTAACATGTTATAATTATGCTAATGACTTATATTTACTAATCGGGATTATTACAATTACCATGTCTTCATATCCCCACCCTATTGTCTTGTCATCGGATTTATAGGCTTCCCCTTTCAACATCACCTGATCCAATTCACCAAAATAGGAAAATTCGACAATTTCAGCCGTAGGAAGCAAATTCTGTTATATCACTACCAGCTCTTGTCATACCACCACCAGAATCAGTTGTGCCATTACCACTTACACCACCTGTGCTATCACCATCACCACCTACTAGCTTCTACCAATAGATCCATGAACTTCTTACTAGAGCAGAACTATAGGCATATTTGAATGCACGTCCCTTGTTCGACGAATTTGATCGGCATTTCATGCTATATAAGCATATCTTCACTCAAAGTCATTAGGACTATTCTTACCCATACCATGAACTAGAGCGAGTCCAATCCATCCTCCTTCCCTGAATAGGTTGTGTCCCCTACATACGCTTCGCCCTCCGCTACTGCGCAAAGATTTAGATCCCCCGTTTAGTAAGACATGAAAACACTACCTTATGTTTAGACGTATTGGCTTTAGTAAAAAGACAAATAGAGAGTTTTGCGTGTGCCTGCTTTATGAGTAAAGGAAAAGCTTGAAAAGCATACTTGCTTTAAGAACGGAAAAAGATTCCTTCCGCGGTTTAACCTTACATCCACATAGGAGTTATTTGCGTAGAAAAACCCCAAATAGTCCTCTTAGTATCGAAACCTTCTTTTGACAACTTGTGAAGAAACATAAGTAAACTGAAAAACTTTAGACCTTCCACCATAACAAAAGTTGAAGTTCAGCAACCTTCTTTACGTCTATCACTTTTATCCAAAACCCTCATTGTTAAATATCTGTTACAGACAAACTTTTTGTCTATATGGGTAAGTTACCCCATAGATTTCCTCGGAACAATAGAATGTGAACAATAATTATTTTCCAAACACAATAGAATAACCATCTTCATTTAGAATGGAATTGTTTCTCAAAGTCAAGACAACGCCACTAGTTAGAGCTACTCAAAAATTATGACTGTAAGATACGTTATCACCCAAGAAGAAGCTAATGTAGTAGTAGATACGTTAAGCTGAAAGGAACAATTAAAAAGAAGAAGCTAATGTAGTAGCAGATACGTTAAGCTTAAAAGAACAATTAAAACCACTCAGGATTAGATCATTAGGAATAACTATTTATTCACCCCTTCATCCCACTATACCCTTGTGGGCAGATAGACTTGCCCGACATGAAAATCGAATCGAAACTATTACCGACACTTTCAACGACTTCCTTCGTGAACACGTAGAGACTCTTACAGATGAGATTGAGAACTTCGAAATTGGCCAGTTAGCTATGAAGACTGTATTTGAACAGATAAATACTCAGTTTTGGGAATCCATGGAGTTTATAGGAGCATTATGTGGAGCCAACACTTCAACAGAAATAATGATGGGAGCCCTGGACCATGAAATTGAGAGGATTGACATGGAGAATGTGTATCTTTGGCAAGCCTTACAAGAATCCCTAGCTAGGGAAAGAGCAAGAGATCAAACCATCAAAACTATAACCACTGCCATTCAAGAACTTCAAAAACCACATGGACAAAACCTTAGGAAAACCATGAATCTGAAACTTGTTAGCTTAACAAACCAATGTTCTATTAATAAGGAATCTTGTCATATGATGTTTTGTAAACATTCAAACAAGTATTAATAAATGTTGTAATGACGTCAATTTATGTTTGTCCTTCCGACATGATGTGACACATCTTAACTTAAATTTCTCATTGACTAAGTTGTTATGACTATAACCTATTCTTGGTTGTATTAGAGGTATTCTAACTTAACTTGGTCATTATGGAATTCTAAAACATACGTCTTTCTTCCGTCGATGATAGTAACATAGCTAGAACTAAAAGAACAACCACAACCACTACGCCAACAAACCCCGAAGTTATGACCCCAGCATCGATACATCAAGCAATTGCTGATGGTGTCAATACCTTCTTAACCAAACAAACCCGCCAAAGAGATACTGGCACACAAATGGCTGGAAATGCGACACCCGCACCTCGTTACCACACCTATAAGGACTTTATAGCATGCCAACCCACATACTTCAAAGGTACCGAAGGGTATCCGAATTAGCCCAATGGTTTGAGCAATGTGAAACGATCTTCCAAGGAAGTAGATGCCCAGAAAACAACAAAGTTAGCTTCGCAACGGGAACTCTAGTGCAAGATCTTAGTGGAATACTATTGTTCAGACTCTAGGAGCGACGACAGCATATCAACTCTCATGGACTGAATTCAAAACCAGGATATTAAGGAAGTATTGTCCTCATTCGGAATTGAGGAAGCTTGAGGATGAATTCTATGTGTTGGTAGTAAAGGGAATCAATCTGAGAACTTACAACCGAAGGTTTCAGGAACTTAAGATACTATACCCATCGATGGTGCCTGACTTTGAGAAAACTTTGGAGAAGTACGTCGAAGGACTCCCTAGGAGCATTGAAGGAGATGTCACCTCATCAAACCCGCCAACCCTGGAAGCAGCAATGAAACTTGCTCAAAAACTATTGGACCAAGAGGTCAAATGCAATGAGCTCAAGAGGAAACTCGATAATAAAAGAATCACCCATCACCACGACAACAACCATCATGGCAACACCAGCAATCACTGCAACAACAACAACAACAACAACAACAAACCTCGCAACAGCAACAACGAAAAATGGAAAAAAAATAACCAGGGAGGTTATAATAACAACCAACACCATAATGCTAATCGCCATCAACAACAGAATAGGAAACAAGGGGCTCCAATAGGATATGTGGCAACACAGGCACAAGGCAAAGGTTGTGCGGGGACCCAACCACTATGTAGTCGATGTAAGTATCATCACTCGAGTCCTTGCCCTGCTAAGTGCTACAACTGTCAAAAACCGGGAAACCTTGCCAGAGACTGTAAGGGCCAAACTATGATTATATGTTTTGGATATGGAGATCAAGGACACTATAGAAACCAATGTCCCAAAACTAAGATCAACAAATCGAGGTCGCTCGTGGGAGAGCGTATATGCTAGAAGCTGGAGAAGCTCACCAGGGTCTCAACAACGCAACAAACTGATGAAGTTTAGAATCTAACCGTCCGAATTTCCTTAAGCACTTGGTTGTACTAAGTTATGTCACCTTTAAGTGTTCGTCTTTCTCACGACTTAGGTCTACTTTCTGTTCAATGAGCGACTCGTTGTGATATTTCCTCACCTATTGTACTGCCTAGTTCTTCTTGAAATCCATTTTATCCGCTCCTTCTACTCTAACTATCCTTTCATTTATGACATGACCAAAATCCATTTCTACACCAAACCAACGAACTATTTTAGTATTGACTAAGTTAGAGCAATCACTCATACCTTGATTTAGGAAATCAACCGTTTAACTTATAAGCTCTATGAACCAACAACTAGACCGGACATCTTACGGGTCGATTGGTCCAAGCATTGCATTATTACTCGTAAATTATACATAGCCTGATCACCTATGTCTAATTTAGGAAGAATCATGCAATGAAGGGAACAATTATCTCTGAGATGTAAGTAAGTTATACTTGAGATATAGGATTTCTAAGGATCACGAAGACCAGATTCGCACCAAGTACCTACATCTTTTCCCTAGACACCCGTGACAACTATCTTAAACTAGAATTCCGGGACGGAATTCCCTGTAAGACGTAGGTAATGTAACCTCCCGTAATTTTCCCATACGATTAGTAAATATCAATAATTGAATAAAAGAATGTTACGTTATTTAAATACCATTTTTACGGGGAACAAATTTTTTTTTATGCATGACATATTATATGAACCACTATGACATTTATAATTGACCATTTGCCTAGGAACGATGCTTACACACAACCTCGATAATCTATAAATATCGCGAATAATATAATAAATTTAAAACGTTTATATTTTATAAATATACGTTTCGTATATTTACCGTACAATATTTATATATTTAAAACTATTAATAATTAAAACTATACGTCTCGTTCATTTAACGTACACTATTTATATAATTCCGGAGCCTACAAAAATTCCCGAGACTACTCACTAATATTATTGGACCATAACCCGACTCTCAAAACTCACAAATTGGGCCACGTGACCCAAAGGGCCATTAAAAACTAAACTGCTCACTTAAAAATCAGTTTTCATTATTTTTCTTTGATTTGGGCCCAATCCACGAAAGCAGCCCACCAGGTCCAAGGCCCAAGCGCCCTTTTTGATATTTTGTGTTCTTTTTCTTTTGTTTTCCAGCCGCGACACAGCTCCAAAACCACCCTCTTTTCTTGCGAGTTCAATATACAATACCCACATATTATTACTCGTCTTGTTTCACCTAGTACCCGAGAATCACAAATGATAAAAGATACAACCTCCCTCACTCGTTTACTACCGTAAAAACGACCTAAGCAAACCCCAAAACTCACCCTTGGCATTTTTACCCAAATGTGTCCCAAGCTCTCTTACGAGCCACCCTTGCTCCCCAATCCCTACAAAACACCTATACACGTAATATAATATGTCAGGAATGTCAGGAACGAAAATCTTACAAATCTAAACCTTGTAAAGTGTCGATTGGTGGATTTGGAGGCAACATGCAATGTACACAAGCTCACACACCATCTCTTATGATTACAAAGCTTCAAATAGAATATATAAATAACCCCTAGCAACCTCAGTTGATAACACACACCCAAACGAACAAAATAACAAAAATATAAGTTGAGCATACTAAGAAACGGGACAGAAAGATGGCGAGAAGTACGAAGGGTTAGAGACAAGTTCAAGGATCGTCCTTACTCATTCTACATCCTTACTTGGCCACAAGTCGACCCACAACCTCCATTTGCACCCATTCGAACCATACCCTAAGTATTACGCCCCCTTTTGAAACGAAGTAAGTCTACTCGACACCTAGTTCATTTTTCCATTTCAATAACTTTCTATTTTTGGCACTTTACTTTGATCCATTATCTCGATAATTAAAAACGTAATATATACTTTTTATTCGACATACTAGGAGCCTAATATACTAGCAATCAAGTGGTATAAAGTTTTCAATCTAAGAATAACGTTTACATATTAAATCTAACACGTTTAGAAGTGATCTTGGACACTTGAGAATTATTTTCCAACACTTGGTAAAAATTTGGGTTAATATGAAATACTTGCAAAAACTGATTTAGTCCATTTGCTTTGATGATTTATCTCGTAAAATATATTAACAAGGTATGTATATTTTTACACGTATAATATGCTCACTGTATCAACTATTAAGAACAATAAATATTCGACCATAATATGAATGTTTAAACCAAATGTTGGCCACGTCTATATGTGTCTTGACCCATTCGAATTTTGATAAAACACTTAGAATATTTTGACTCATGAAACTGTTTCAGAAAATGACTATGACACGTTAACTTTGGCCTTTATACTTCGAATCTAGGAATATAACATATTAATTTTAAAACATGAACTCATTGTTGACATGGTTAACAATCGAGTGACAATTTTTATTCAACCTTATAAGCTTATTTAGACCTTTTGCCTGACCCCTTTTGATCGACCAAAACCTGTTTTTCATAAATACCTTATAACTTGATTTTGGGCTTAATAATCCATTAAGCTATTTTTAAGCTTTTCATATAAGCTGACCATTTAAGCACTTTTGTAATGTTTTTGTAACATAAAAATGAACCCGAGACCAGGCCCAAACCCCTCGTAAGCCCTTTGGATCACGAAACCTTAACGGGCCTTAAAGTTAAGCTCGTTAAGCCCATTTGTAAAAATAAGCACTTTTTGAGAAAATAAGCTTTTGAAATAAACTTATCTGATTATTCTGAGCTTATAGAAAAAGTGAAAATGTTAAGTTTCAAGTTTGGTGAAATTTGGACTAACTTTGCAAAATTTTCATAACCGGGGACTAAAAGTGTAAACTTTGCAAACTTTGGGTCAAAACTGTAATTTCTGATTTTCTGAGTTTAAAACTGTAAATAATAATAATTGGAGTTGAAAAATGTAAATATTGATATTATTTGGACTTAAAATGAAACGATTGTTAACTACGGACTAACGGTGTAAAATTATATTCGTTAGGGTTAAAAGTGTAACTTTGGTAAAACTTGAAGGGATTTTCTGTAATATTATTTTATAAAAATAATATTAATATTTTATATATAAATGCACATGTTTAGTATTAAACTCTTATAAATTTAACTTATATATATACGATATAAATATTCGCGTAACTATAATAAATTTTAACGATATATATATATATATATATATAACGATACGTTTATTTCTTTTCTTTTAAAACTAACATCATAAAACATCGTCTACATACTTTGACTTATTCTTGATGATTTTCCATCGCACATCGATCATCGATCATTACACTCACAAGTTATATGTATATATAACTTTGTTCTTGAACTTCAAGCATTTAAACGAACACGAGTTTTAATAACAAACTGAATGACTAATATTCGCGATAAAACGAGATTTAGACTATCAACTAAAACATACCATATCTTTTAGGTTGTGTGTGAAGCCGTTGCCTTGCATCGTTGAGATTATGTTACTACCACTACTACTGCACTACTAAGGTGAGTCATAGCCCCTACTCTTACTTGTTTTACAATGATTTATAAATGTTTTTGGGGGAGATACATGCTTAACTACTGTTTTTACTTTTACAAGTATTCATTAACTAAATACATGACTGTATTTCATATAAACTTTACTGGTTTACACATTTTTGTATCTCATAAGGAAATACCTGCTATAGACATGATTACAAGTGACAGTTCGATGATATGCTATACTTGATTTCTATTGCCTAAGTACCGATTACCAAAAGTCCCTCGTTCATGCACCTTAATCACCCAAAGGGTGAGCGTAAGTAGTTGTGAATAGATCTATTAGGGATTGACAATCCCCATTTGGTCGCTAGAGGAAAGCCACCAAATGCACGCTATTTGATTTCATAGGTTACTGGTAAATACCTATCTTGAGGGCCACTGTTTTACATCGTTATTATGGATAATTTTGATGCCTGTTAATCGTTGAGTGTCATGAGCTTAGAGCAATAGAACGGTAGTACTGTAGTCATGATACAGTATTACAACGACTGATGTTTGGGGTGTACAATTCTGTAGCCCACTGTTTTATTAAACGATGAGATTGTGCTCACTATATAGCAAGAAAACTATTAATAATTGGCAAACGAACAAACTATTTTGGTGTTGACCCGGTTAGGTCAAACAAACTACTATTTCGGTGTTGACCTGGTGAAGGGTAAACCAACGGACTATTTTTGAATTAATAAGGAAATCACTCATTTTCTGATTTTGATAAATCAACGATTTAAACTATGAACACTATGGATTTTCTCACACTTTAATTGGATAATCAACTGTTATTATAACTTCTATGGAACCATAAACTCTTAAATTGTGGAAATCGATATTCAAAACTATAAACTCTATGAACTCACCAACCTTTGTGTTGACACTTTTAGCATGTGTTTATCTCAGGTAACTAAATAAGAAGGAACTTGAAGGCACGGAGTGGGCTTGTAACCTGGCATGGGCTTAAATAAACATTTTGACATATTTCAAATAAACTTGTTGTTTAAATTATGAAACATCTTGATGTCTCAAATATTTGGTATATTGAATGAATTAAACTTTAAAGCGTCACTTTTGTGTCGTTTTCTATGATTGTGACAAAGATCCTCGAAGTAACACCCAAAAAGTCTTCCGCTGACATTTTAAGTCTTCCGCTGACGTGATGATTTTGGGGGTGTTACAGGTTTTTCATTCTGAAGATGAGGTTGATCTTTGAATATTTGAAGCATCATGTCTTTCAATTGATCAATTGTAAGTTCCTCTTCTCCAGTGACCTCTTCAACAACCTCTTCATGAAGCTTTTTACGCTTATCTTCTACTTTACATTGTTCCTTGAAGTCGGTTGTGAAATCATGTATAGTGTTTTAGATATCCTGTTGTGATATGACTAATAGAGGTATCCAATCGAGGGTGTGATGTTGTTGTTGATGATGGTGGGATTGTTGTTGTTTCTTCAGTATGTGGTTGTGCGGGTATTGTTGTTCAAGTTGTAGGTGTTGTTGTTGTTGTTGTTGTTGGTTGTTGAGGTGCTGGAACAGGCAAGGGAAATGGTAACGGTTCGAATTCATGAAGAGTTTCTGATGGCAAACTAGTCGCTGTGTCAACGAATGACGCAGGATTTGTTCGCTCAGGTGTACCTACGAGCTGGTGTAACTCGGATGATTTAATGACACTACTTGTTTCAGATTCTAACCTATGCTCCTTACTAACTTCCGACCTATGGGTTTTCTCCACCTCCCCTCCATCATTTCCAGCATTACTGACATTGTTAGTGTCATGTTGATCATACAATGTTGTTTCAGAGTCTCCCTTACTCTGTGTTCCAGATTCATCACTTTTTTGAACTCCTCCTTCATCCCTTGTATCACCCGACTTCTGAATGTCAGAAAGTCTTTGTATTTTTTTTTCCTTGTACCCCCTTGTTCAGTTTTTGGTTTCTTACTCCCCGTCTCTAGTCCTACTTGGGTGCTAGATCCTATTTCCTTAAGTGTTTCAGGGGTAGGTCCGCTCAGTTTTGAGATTTCCATAGAAACTTTAGATCTACCTGTATATTCCTTGTAAGCTTGAGATTTTTTGTCAGCAAGTTCAAGAAACTCTTGCGGAATAGCCATTGGTTTTTCTTTCGTTGCATCTTTAGCCGGTTGTAGATTTTTCATCACTTTGTTGTTTATTCGGACTTCAATTAGCCTTGCTGACAATTTCTTTGCTTTCATCATATCCTGGATAAGGAGTTTGATGAATCTTACAAAAGGAATGTATGGACCCTTATTTTTCACCTTGGTCCTTGGTTTTTTCCGGACCAATTCCACTAGCTCGATCCATATCAGAGAAGCATAGTCAAAATGGAACTGGTTGACAACCCCGTAAAAGATCTGATAGATCGAGAGTCTCCTGGTGATGCAGGTTTTAATAACCAGGATTTAATATTTATAAAGTGTCTCGTTTACCTAAGGTCTACCTAATGCACTATCGGTCAGTGTACCCGGTCGTGTGAGGTACAGCTAGATGGGAAAGCCGAGGTCGTCCTAAGATCTATAAGTGTGGAATCTATCTAAGTCTACTGTCACGTTATTTAAAGGGGGTTTTATGATTGAAAAGATTAATTAACTAATAAAAGTAAATAACAATGCAAGTAAATAAATAGAAGAGAATCAGTAAAGAGAGGAAGTGTTAACCTAATTACAACTCTTGTTATTATCATGATTAGTTATCTATAAGTGCATCCTATCATTTCGTCTGGGGTTTATGGTCATTTAGGATCAAAGGGTTAAATCTCCTAAATCTATCTTGCACCTTGTCCTATTCCCGCCTATTGTAAAGACAAGAGGTCATCGGGCGGCGTGAACCTACGAAGATACAAGAGTCATTAAGTACCTCTACTAACATGGAAAGTCTAGCGGGATGCGGCATGGTCAGATCTTACACCCCCTCTAACTTCACTAAGGTATTGTAATGATAAGTGGTCCTAGGGTTAATTCGCACGTGTATGGCAATATTGTTATCGCCAAGTCACATACCTATCATTTTGGGTCCTAGGGTTAATTCACCAAGCCTTAAAGGAATTGCCAATGCTTAACACTACCAAAACTAGAGTGTCCTAAGACTCGCCATGAAAGTATACAAACTAAAATAAATTGGATGCATAGAAAACTAAATCACAAGAATAACAATTTCATAACTAGGCTAACACCAAGAGGTGTTTAGCCACTCATGTTCATAATTGTAGTAAAACAAGAATGTGTAATTACAAATGTGAACATGAGTCGAATACAAGACAAAGGAATGAATAAACTTATGATTGGTGTGTGAATCCTCCCTTGGAATTGACTTGTTTGTGGATTGAACTTCGTACCTCCTACTCCCAGATCTTTTCTCAACTTCTATGTGGTGAATGTGGATATATGAAATCGGAAGTTCGGGTTTGTATTTATAGGCCCGACTTTGCTACGGCGTAGCTAAATGAGAGGCTACGCCGTAGCCTATGTAAATACCAACTACGCCGTAGCTTGATCAAGTGCTACGGGCGTAGTTTCTTTATTTTTTGTTACGGCGTAGTTAGATGAGGTACTACGCCGTAACTTCTTCCTTGGCCACTTGAGTTTCGTACTGCCTTCTTTTGGGGACTACGCCGTAGGTGGAGAGTAGCTACTCCGTAGAGCCCTTTAATAAACATCTACACCGTAGTCATGGATTGAGCTACACCGTAGTCTTCATATATTCTTGCTATGGCGTAGGTAGATGGAATCTCTATGCCGTAGTTAGTGAAGAATCCGCATACTTTATATATTTTGTCTTTAGTCCTTCCATTTCCGCGTTATTTAGGGGGAAATTAACACCTAAATCATTGATATATTTGACATCATCAAATGTCCCCCCACTTGAACTCTACTTGTCCTCAAGTAGACCTTATTAGAATAATTTTCAAAAATATATTTCTCAAGAAACTAGAAAATATAAGTCTAAAAATTTCCTATGCTAGAATATATCAAAGCCGAACACCTCACGAAACTGGAACAAACACTCATCTCTCTCTCCTAATCTAAGTGTTAATTTCGGGGTGATCACTCAACGCACAGTCATAGAATGTATTCTATCATAAGCTTGGCAGTTACACAAATCTCTACCACTAGAGCTAAGGTCGAAACGATTTTTAAAGGCAATATTGGGTGAACATATATAAGGCTTATGGGTGTAGTGTTGTTACTAACACACTACGGCAAGGGCAGCAAAGGCAATGGTACATGACCGGAACGCCGGGCAAGACACCAATGACTGCTCAAATCCCTCACCTAAGTATGATTCACAACAAAAGGGTAGGATAAGACATGGGATGCACAATAATGGAGTAAAAAGTAAAACAAACAAATAGTCTTAGCCTATAACCGAGTTGCTACCACTTGCCGTTCATCTAAAGTCCAAGCTTCGAAACGCAAAAATTGGATCATCAAACAAGTGTGTACCATTAGAGGACGTCATGATGGGCACAACACTTGGTCTTCATGTTGGCGATTAAGAACCAACAACTTCATTCTTCATATATGACCGAAGTGGCCTCTTCGATACTAATTCTTTCAAAGTTCAAAATACGGTGCTTATACAAGGTTGCACCAAAGATAACATATCTACATACGGAATTTCATATTATTATTATTATTATTATTATTATTATTATTATTATTATTATTATTATTATTATTATTATTATTATTATTATTATTATTATTATTATTATTATTATTATTATTATTATTATTATTATTATTATTATTAAATCAAAAGAATAAACATATCCCCCCACTTAAGATGAACTAAATATATACAATAGTGGGTCTTCATGATCTTCAAAGGTTTGTCTTCAACGTAGGCGTGATTCTTGAATCTCTTGACTTAAACCTTAAACTAAAACAAGTGGCAACTTCCCAATCATAAACCAAGACTACACAGTAGGCTAAGGCGAATAGGTGTAACGAAACAATATATTGGGTGAACAAAATGAAAGGAATGGCTCTGAAGGGTGTATCTAGAGGTATCTTGCACTAAAGGTGAGTGCAACAAAGGGTTTAACACGGGGGTCAAATAGTCAATGCGACTAATCGATAAACACACACGTATAGGTTATTTGGGTGATAATCCTAAAATATTGCCTTCCTAAAAAGTTTCTTCCAAATGTATCAAGGAATCTCGATGCACTACTCATCCATGGTTTCAAAATGATGTAAATGCCAAGTTACAAACTACCGGCACACTCATAATTTTGGTGGATTTGGGGTAAAACAGGGGAAATTGAAATAGGCTAAACCTCACCATGGTATAAAGGGTTAATGTGCTCGGCTAAGGTCTATTCTAGTTAGGTTCGAAAAAACATGTCAAAAGTTTTTAGAAGTGGCATAATTTTTCAAAATAAACTAGAAAAATGGGGCAAAATAAAGTTCAAGTAATAATTCTACTCCTGTCCCCCCACTTGAGTTGTACAAAGTCCCATTTGTACATAAAATAGATTATAAAGAGGAAAAAGTAGAATTGGAACAAGAACTTCCTTGAAATTTACTCTTGAAAAATGATAGAAGGATCATGTTGGAAAACGTGCCTTTGCTTCACCTAGTGAGCAAACTTCAAATCCCTGAAATCACACAACTACCAAAAGCATAAAACTAAAAAATAAAAATCCTACCTCACTTTTGTAGGAATCACGATTGCATTTAGCGTATGCAACAATCCTTTTAAACCACTTGGTGTCCCAAGTGGACGAGTGAAGTCTCGTGAGGGTTTACAGGGAACACACCCACAAAGTTCATTTAAAAACTAATACAAGTTTAAAAATATGATTTGTAATAAAAATTATTAGGTACAGGAGGAAGCTACGGCGTAGCTGAAATGTATTGCTACGCCGTAGTTGCTAAAAGAAAATAGACTGACACCTGGGGGTTGCTACGGCGTAGTGATGAAAGGGGCTACGCCGTAGCTGAGTCCTGGAGGATTTTCTTGGGGCTAAAGTCCAAAGATATGGTCCCCGATGCAAAGCTTTCTTTAGAACCTGCAAATTATTAACACCAAACATACCAAACCAACAAAATAAAAGGAAAATGAAAAGAAAAGGATAATTCGGGTTGTTTCTCGAAAGAGCACTTTTGTTTATTATCGAGTCTTTAAGTTAGACTCACTGCCATGGAATTTCACGTGGGTTGATGATCGACTTGCCACACTCATCCATTTCTTTCATAAGGTGGTGTCTTATCCAGGCGACATTCGTAGAGGTACGTAGGAGTTCTTTTTTATCGATGCTTTTTATCTTGGTGAAATTTTTGTCAGGCACCACTGAATATCTAACTACCTCAAATTTTTCCGTGAGGATAGGTGGTGGTTTCTTGTAGAGTATCCCGAGCAATTTACATCTCCGTTGCTCATATGTCTCATCATCCATGTCAGTAAACCCATCGTATCCTTGTAACTCAAGGTAATCCACCATTCCTTCAAGGTCATCATCATCGGATTCTGTGTCTTTGTACCAATTGTCATCAAGCCTTTCTTCAATTAAGTCGAGAATTTGCTGGTCTCTTTCCTCATTCTGCCTCATCTCATGGCCTTGCTCATTGTCCATGTCAGAATCCTTGTGCTCTTCGTCATCCATACTCTTCGAGTGTTTCTTCCAAATCTTTTCCTTAGTCAATGGGTCGGTTGTACCATATTTAGTTCTCATCCAGTCATTAAAAGTTATTCCTTTTATCCATGGTAGTTGACATCGTTCACTATCGTTGGTGGATGTCCAATAGTAACACATATTCCCAATTCGTTTCTTACTACATCCGCCATTGCATTTGTCATCATATGGATCACATGATGCCCAAAATGATATGCCATCATCTTGATGTATGCTAACCTTCTCGCACCAATTCTCCTTGCCATTTTCCTTACCACTGATTATAGCTTGTTTATCAATAGTATGATCGTTTTTGGTTTCATTGTTAAGGAAATGGTCGTTATTGTCAACTTGATTAACTTCTTCCCATATCTCCATTTTTCTATCTCTATCAACTCTTCCATAGACAATCAGTACCCACTCGTCAAAAGATATCGTCCCTCTCCCTTTTAAACTTTTTCAGAATTGATCGAGAGTTAAACTCCATAAATTTTTATTTCCATGTAGCCTTTCTTTGTCACCGCCCCGGTCACAAAGCTTCATATCAGGGTCACATGATGGCCATAGATCGTAGGACTTCCGATTTTCCACCGGGATGACAATGCACCAATGGTGCTTAGTTTCATGTGTAATCGGACATTTTGGTTGGCTGTGATCTTGTCTATTAGGTGGACAAGTCTTAACAATCTTGAGTTCTTCATTGTGGGTGGCAACTTTATTTACGAAACTCGTCTCCTCATGATCAGATTCTGTCATTGGAGATTCATTGATCTTTTGTATAGCCATGCAAACCTTAGCTTGTTCATGTTGTTTCTTGGCATCGTTTGTCAAGACTTCAATCTTAGCTCCAAGGTTTTTGAGAGTTTCATCATGACTCCTAAGGCGTTTGTTGGTGGCCTCTTGAAAAATTTTTAACCATTCATCTTGCTCTCCTTGTTTCTTTCTTGAATCTTCAAGATATTTATTGATCGTATCTTCGAGGCTAGATCTTCTTTCTCCATAAGGTGGCCGATTATATCCAGGTGGTCCTGTACGATAACTGATGAGGCGGAAAATGAACCACTTTTAGGGGGTCATTTAAGCCCGGAATTAAATTTATTTGATCAAATATTGCCCTAAATCGTTCCTTATGTGATTTTAGGTACTTTGGGAGTGAAATCTAGAAAAGGATGCAATTCGGACGTTTTTGGAGCATAAAAGTGAAGAAAACGCCAAATACTTAATTTTCCAAGCTGGGAACAGTAGGTGACGGCGTCAAGAGCAACACCCTGACGGTGTCAAGAGTAAATTGCATGACGGCCCAGTGCAAACATGAAGGCGTCACAAGTAGAGCGTCAAGAGTAAAACACGTGACGGCCTGGGAGACCCTAACACATGACGGCGTCAGATGTAGATCAAGGCAGTCCGAGAATTATTTTGGCGGCGAGATGACGGCGTCACCTATTTGGTCTTGACGCCGTCAGCCTCAGTTTTCTATATATATTTTTCTAATTTTCATTCATTAGAGAGGAAGTTTGGAGAAACCCTAAGGCCGAACCTATTACGAATTTTACAGGTTTTTCAAGGGTTTTTAGCCCTTGAACCCTTACATGTGTAATTGAGATAAGTGTTCTTCTAATTCAATCAATATGTCTATGTGTTGGTTGTCTATATCTTGTGCTTGTCTTAATTCCACCATGCTAGGCTAGATTTATCTTGTGTTTGCTTAGATCTAATGAAACCTAGATGTTGATTATGTGTTGATTACTTGTTTATGGTTGTATTGGATGAATGATTTCGATGTTAGGCTTAAGAAAACTGGCAGATCTCCAAATGGTAACATGCTTGAACGTCTTAGGAAACATGAACTGACGTGCACTAGGTTTTATTGGTTGTATTTAATGCATGAGTAAATTCTAATGATCCCATGTTAGGAGCTTCTTAGCCGGCTCGACATAGGAGTGAAGTAGGCACTCATAGAATTGGGGAATTAAGTGCGCCACCCCATGAATGGTATTAAGGAATACAATCCGTCATCCACGCAACTATAACAAGTAATTAACGTGTAAAAGATATCTAGGGAGTAATGAAATCTAAGTAAACACAATTTCTCCACGTATTGCTCACAACCTTAGTTTAATTTAGTTTTATTTTCATTTCTAGTATTTTATTTTGATTGCATCTTTAGTATTGGGTTAGTTGACTAGCAACTAATTCCGCCCAAAATCCTTCAAACCCGAGATATTTACTTGCTTTCTAAAAAATATAAAAATACAAGAATAATCATCCTTCATCTCTAGAACTAGTATTTAGGTTTTCTAATCCTAGCAACACTATTCCTAGCTGAACGATCAATCCCCCGGTATTTGTCACTATACTAAACTACAACGATCAGGTACACTGCCTAGTGGGGGTTGTAAGCTTCTCAAGATCCCTTGAGAGGTAAAGCCTGGTGCAATCCCTACGCATCAAGTTTTTGGCGCCGCAGCCCGGGGAATAGTTATTGTCTAGGTTAGAATTTCTTGTTATTAGGTCTACTTGCTAGATTCCTTTCTAGTAAGATTTTATTTTTATTTTTAGGTTTCTTTAGTCTATCTTATTTCTTTGTGTTTTTGTTCGTAACTTTTCACCACCCGACATCATGGATGATGGGAACATCTTTGAACCCGTCATCCCACCACAACAAAACCCACCATTAGAACCTCTTAGGCCCCGAACCTTAGGAGAGTATTCCCGACCTAGCCACCAAGGCTACCGAAACACCATTGAGCTCACCGGAGCCAATGTGACCCCCTTGCGATCCGATACCATCCGGTTGGTGCAAAGCGGATGTGCATTCCATGGACTTCGTTCCGAAGATCCAAACCAACATCTTAAGGACTTCCTTAAAATTGTAGACTCCATAGACCTAGATGTTGAAACTAGAGAGACAACCCGATTACGCCTATTCCAATTCTCTCTACGGGATCAAGCTAGTCAATGGCTTGAGCGTTTACCCGCGGGATCCATCACCACATGGGATGATCTCACCACTCGTTTTCTTGCTCAAATTTTCCCACCGGGGAGAACTACTAAGCTTAGAAATGACATCTTGATGTTCCAACAACGTCAAAATGAATCTCTTTATGAAGCATGGACTCGTTTCAAGGACTTACTCCAAAAAGTCCCTCATCATGGCATAGATCTTTGGCTCCAAATCCAAATATTTTATGACCATATCGATCTCTCCACAAGGCGAGCCATTGACCAATCGGCCGGTGGTAAGCTACGTGATCTAAGTGCGGAACAATCATGGGAACTCATAGAAGATCTTGCTCTCTATGACAACGAAAGTTGGAATGACCCCCGTGATTTGAACAAAACGGTCAAGGCAATATCTTTGCCTTCGAATAACTCTAGCACTCCCGACCGTAGGATCATGGAACTTGAGGACCAAGTCAAGTTTCTCATGAAATCCTATGAAGCTCCTAAGCCTTCAAGCCAAGTGAACAAAATCACTTCTTCATGCGAATTATGTAGTGGTCCCCACGACACTCGTGATTGTGTGGAAATCCCCGGAACAGCTTTTGTGGACTACGCATCCTCGCGTACCGACGAAGCGGGAGATAAGTGGTACACTTTCAAGCCCGAGCCAAGCCCTTACGGTGATTAATACAACCCCTCTTGGAAAAATCACCCAAACCTTAGGTGGAAACAAAATCAACCCAATTCTTCTAATCCGCCTAATCGTTACCAGCCAAACGGTCCACCCTCCAACCGTACTTTCAACAACAATCCTTCTAACAACTATGGTAGTACCAACAATCTTGAAGGGTTGATGTCTAAGTTCATGGCATCTCAAGAAGCTCGCATAGCTAGGTTTGAAACCGAATTCAACCAACAACAAACGGAGATGACCAACAAGATTGACAACTTGTTGAAAGCCCTCAACAACCAAGCGTTAACTACACCTAGGAAGGACACTAGGGACACCAATAACGGAATCCAAATTAAGGACCCCTCATCATCTAAACATGTCCACTTTGTCAATGTTGTCACCATTAAGCCAATAGATAAGGAGATAGAAGAAAGTGACAAGGATGAAGTTGGAGTAGAAACCGAAACTAGGGATGAAAGTAGGGAAGTTGAGGATAATAAGGAAATGGGGTTAGAGGAAGTAGAAACTATAGATAAGTACTTTGATAAGATGCCCACCAAGGAAGAACGGGAATACAATAAGGATTTATTCGATAGTCCCGAGAGACCATATATCCTTGGCACACCCCATATCAAAATGGGAGACCCCTCTAACATTAACATACCATGCAACATCGGGCATATGTATATATGGAAAGCTTTCATCGATCCTAGGTCTCCTGTTAACATCATGACTAGGACTTATTACAATTGGGTGATGAAGAAACAACTTGATTTTAGGATGATGCCCAATAAGAATCTGATAAGTAATTTTGCAGGAAGAGTGATGGGATTACATGTGATTACAGGCAATCTCACTTATGAGATCGATTTTATGATAGTAGAAGACACTCGTCCGGTGATAGATGCTTGCCTAAGCCAAATAATATTTGGAAAACCATTTGTTGAGGCCACTAGGATGAGTTATGATCCGACTCTAGGGATAGTTAGATTCAAGGAAGAGAATGATGAGGTTGCCTACCAAATGCCCTACAAGATTGAGCAATACCGCCTCCTCTCTAATTTAGAAAAGGAACACAAGCAAGCGGCTTATTATAGGAATGCTGAGGATAGACGTAGAGGAGTAGAGTATGTGAAGAATAGGATGCTTGGTTTCTACAAAGAATGCTTGCAACTAGGTCCAGAATACAAAACTGGTTTAGAAGACGACCTAGAGAGTGAAACCAACGATGAGGTCACGTAGAAACCCATGACCTTGAGTCTAGCTACAAGACTCGTAAATAAAGAACAACGCTTCTTGGGAGGCAACCCATGCTTTGTGTGACTTTATTTTGTTTGTTTGTTATTTGCTTTCGTATGCATGCTTTATTTTTATTGTTGGTAGATCATGTTTCTAAATTAAATAGAGGAAATACTTTACTTTGTTGTTTTGGCCTAGTCTTAACTCCACCTAAAAGTATTTTTTGCAAAAGATAAGTGTAAGGGGAAACCCCAAATATGTTTTTAAGAAAACAAACTGATCATGATTCTCCACAATATTAAATGGACATGTATATTCGTTAGAGTCAAATGCTTGTATAGAGTCATAATGAAGTTTTGCAGGATTTTCCAGGAAGTAGGACCAAGTTTTTCCAGAAATTTTCCGGAAACTTAACATAAGAATTTCTGCAGGTCACTTCTGACGGCGTCACGAGATTACACTTGACGGCGTCACGTGTAAAAACCTGAAAATTTTACCAGTTTTGTTTTTCTAACGGAGTTTTAAAGTTTTTGTTGAATTATTAAGTTTTATAATCTCCAGGAAATCTGCAAACTTCATTCCACAATCATTATATCTTACTTTGTTTTCTAAGATTTAGTAACTTATATAGATTGCCGCCGATTTTATGCGAGGTTGCTTTGTTTGTTTTCTCAGGATTTACAGGTTATGTATGACAAGAAGATGATTTATATTCTGGAAGGGAAGCTTTGATTGTTCATTTTCTTGGAGGAAGATCTAACCTGGCCACCTTATTATCCATATCGAGCGAATCAGGGGAGTATTTGATTTCATTCTTTTTACTTATTTCGCTTTTACATTCTTTACTTGAACATTGGGGACAATGTTCATCTTAAGTGTAAGGGGAGGGTAAAATGATGATACCTTACAAATACACTTTCGCTTGAGTTTGTTTATTTGATAGTAGATGTGTAATAAAACTATGAGAAATACTTGTTAGTGTAATTTTAGCGCCAAATTTAAAATTTTTTACAACATTTAGGAGTGAAACTTTAGCCATAGAAAGTGTCTCACGGATAGGAGATTGTATGACTAGCACATAACCGTATATTCAGAAAAATTTTCCACCCAAATATGTGAGGTTCGCCTTTAGATTTGATAGGAAGAGCATTTACTATTAGTGCTTATGAGTGTACCGGTAGCATTTAGATTCTAGAACTTGCGTTAGTGATGCATCCCGAGACCGCTAGTGAGACTACATTCGTGTAGTAGGATTTACTACATGATAAGAGGCATTAGGATCACCCTTATGTTAAACCCGTATTATAATTACTTGACCATTTAAGTCATATTACTTGGCTAGTTAAGTCAACTAATTTTTCCCACACCCTTAGCGTTGTACTCATTTTTAGTACACGAAACCCCTAGTACACCCCTCCGAGCCTATCTTTTCGTTTCTAACTTTAAGCATCTTGCTTAAAGGAAGAATTTGTTACACCCCACTTAAATGTACACCCAAATCGCCTTAGCCTTCCGTGTATGCGCTCATTTTTAGTGCATTATTGTTATTTGTTAAACCCTAAGTTAAATATCTAATTGATTACATGGTTGCTAAGTCGAGTCATATCCTTGTACATATTATTTTGGGACGATTGGGACTCATGGGTAAAGTAATTATTTTATGGAGTAATGGGGAAGAACATCATATATTACCCCCATAAGTGCGTTAATCTTAAAAGTACTCCAAGTGTTTTGATTTTTTTAATTCG
The DNA here is from genome assembly GCA_030686995.1 of Artemisia argyi. Classification (NCBI taxonomy): domain Eukaryota; kingdom Viridiplantae; phylum Streptophyta; class Magnoliopsida; order Asterales; family Asteraceae; genus Artemisia; species Artemisia argyi. Next base: position 81,243,279 of record CM060697.1, read on the forward strand.
AGTCATTAGATTAGTTAATTGTAAAGTATGTAAAGATTCAAGTGTAAGGGGAACGTTCATTCCCTATGATGTATTATTTTGGATGGTAGGGTAAGAGTGTATGCAAAAAAAATAAAAAATAAAAAAAAAAATCAAAAAAAAATCAAGAAAAAGAAAAAAAAAAATAGAAAAAGAAAAGAGAAAAAAACATACGGACTACCATCCCTTTTTATTCTATGTTCATTTTTATGTTTTTGTTATTTTTCATTTATTAGCTTAAGTCGAGTCTAGTCTTGGCTTAGCAACGCCACATTGTACATGTAATTAACCAAGATTGTTAACTCGCCACCAGTAAAAACTTCCTTTATCCAACAAAACCGTGTATTTCATATCCCTACACCTAACGTTACAACCCTTTAAAAGAACTCTTTGATAGTTTATCCTAGGTGCTTACGCCATGTGGTGGAGGTTTGATCCTTTCCCAAGCATATGGTAATCTACTTTGCTATGACAGGTAGTGAGAGATATCTTCCGTTTTCATATTGTAATTTATACTTTATTACACCCGAGAGATGTGAGTATCTAAACACTATTTGTGAGGTGCTTGTGTATGACCTCCGTGCTTGTCTATTGGTCTTTAGTGGAACGATTATTTGTTGTAATTAATTTTATATTAGTGTTAAATGACCCCTAACTTGTATTTTGATTAGAATAAAAACGCATTTGCTTGAGGACAAGTAAATCTCAAGTGTAAGGGTATATGATGAGGCGAAAAATGAACCACTTTTAGGGGGTCATTTAAGCCCGAAATTGAATTTATTTGATCAAATATTGCCCTAAATCATTCCTTTTGTGATTTTAGGTACTTTGGGAGTGAAATCTGGAAAAGGAAGCAATTCGGACGTTTTTGGAGCATAAAAGTGAAGAAAACGCCAAAGACTTAATTTTTCAAGCTGGGAACAGTAGGTGACGGCGTCAAGAGCAACACCCTAACGGCGTCAAGAGTAAATTACATGACGGCCCAGTGCAAACATGAAGGCGTCACAAGTAGAGCGTCAAGAGTAAAACACGTGACGGCCTGGAAGACCCTAACACATGACGGCGTCAGATGTAGATCAAGGCAGTCCGAGAATTATTTTGGCGGCGAGATGATGGCGTCACCTATTTGGTCTTGACGCCGTCAGCCTCATTCTTCTATATATAGTTTTCTAATTTTCATTTATTAGAGAGGAAGTTTGGAGAAACCCTAAGGCCGAACCTATTACGAATTTTACAGGTTTTTCAAGGGTTTTCAGCCCTTGAACCCTTAAATGTGTAATTGAGATAAGTGTTCTTCTAATTCAATCAATATGTCTATGTGTTGGTTGTCTATATCTTGTGCTTGTCTTAATTTCACCATGCTAGGCTAGATTTATCTTGTGTTTGCTTAGATCTAATGAAACCTAGATGTTGATTATGTGTTGATTATTTGTTTATGGTTGTATTGGATGAATGATTTCGATGTTAGGCTTAAGAAAACTGGCAGATCTCCAAATGGTACCATGCTTGAACGTCTTAGGAAACATGAACTGACGTGCACTAGGTTTTATTGGTTGTATTTAATGCATGAGTAAATTCTTATGATCCCATGTTAGGAGCTTCTTAGCCGGCTCGACATAGGAGTGAAGTAGGCACTCATAAAATTGGGGAATTAAGTGCACCACCCTATGAATGGTATTAAGGAATACAATCCGTCATCCACGCAACTATAACAAGTAATTAACGTGTAAAAGATATCTATGGAGTAATGAAATCTAAGTAAACATAATTTCTCCACTTATTGCTCACAACCTTAGTTTAATTAGTTTTATTTTCATTTCTAGTATTTTATTTTGATTGCATCTTTAGTATTGGGTTAGTTGACTAGCAACTAATTCCGCCCAAAATCCTTCAAACCCAAGATATTTACTTGCTTTCTAAAAAATATAAAAATACAAAAATAATCATCCTTCATCTCTAGAACTAGTATTTAGGTTTTCTAATCCTAGCGACACTATTCCTAGCTGAACGATCAATCCCCCGGTACTTGTCACTATACTATACTAGAACGATCAGGTACACTGCCTGGTGGGGGTTGTAAGCTTCTCAAGATCCCTTGAGAGGTAAAGCCTGGTGCAATCCCTACGCATCAATAACCGTTACTTTGGAATGGTCTACCTTCCCCGTACTTCACCTTTTCAGTCTTTCCATCGCCTTCTTTCAAAGGACAATCTCTAGCCAAATGTGGTCCTTCACAAACCTCGCAGCCAACTTGAATAGCATGAACATTCTCCTTAAGCTTCTTCATGTCACGCCCCAAGCTTTCGAGTTTATTGGTGATGAGGGTTATTCCATCAGAATTTCCAGCAATGCTCTTACTATTTTCACCTTCGTGCCACTTTTGAGAGTGGTCCGCCATGTCTTCAATAGCCTTTAAGGCTTGAGCAGGAGTCATTCCAGGGATTGGTCCCTGAGAATCTAACATTTGTCGAGTGGAGATATTGATCCCTTTGTAGAAAATGTTGACAATTTGTTGCTTGTTGAGATCATGAGTAGGGTACTTGTACAAAATATCATTGTACCTATCCCAAGCTTGGTATAATGTTTCATCTCCATCTTGCTTGAAGTTGTGAATATCTTCAAGCTGCATTGCCGTCCTTGAAGGAGGGCAATATCTTTGGATTAAATGCTTCTTCAAGAGTGCCCAAGTGAGAACGGTACCTGCTGGTAACCTATCGATCCATCTTTTTGCTCCTCCGGTCAATGTTATAGGGAATATTGATCTGAGCATTATCACATCATGAGATACTCCCAGAATGTTAAACAAATAAATAATGTAAAGAACATTGTCAATGTGCTCGTGAGCATCTTCCGTCTTGCTTCCCGAAGATGGGTCTTTTCGCAGTTCCCTTATGAATTGATTCTTGATTTCAAACTGCACGTCATTCCCAATGGCAGGCCTAACCAAACCAGGCCCTTGCTCTTCTCGCGTAAGAGCCAAATATTCCTCAAGCGTGAGGGTGTCAATGTCAACTTCTCCCATGGTACCTGAAACTTAAAATTGATCGTGAGAAACTGAAAATAAAAATAAAAAGTGTAAACATAAACAAAATCCTAATAGCTCCTCGGCAGAGGCGCCAAAAACTTGATGCAGGTTTTACCAACCAGGTTTTAATATTTATAAAGTGTCTCGTTTACCTAAGGTCTACTGTTGATATAAATAATGCTTAAACACATTATTAATATTTTTCAATAATTCTATGTTTTGATAATCACAAAATGTAAACTAGATTAAATCAAATATTATGACGTAAACAAGTATTTAGTAGTAAATATTCACTTTTATCATCTAATCACTTAAGGTATGAATAAACAAAGTGACTAATGCATTACATGATCAAAGAAGCATTTTCTTAAACACAAGACATTTTATAAAATGACATAAAATATTTTATAACTCTTATAAAAACATTTTTGGAATTAAAAGAATATGTTTAATTCATTATAAATATATGAATTCAAATTTCTAACCAAAAATGGCAAATATAATCCAGAAACACCTTCCCAACAAAAAGACAAACAAACCCAATGTTCTGGAGGAGGTGGCCCCCTTAATGATTAAGGGGACCGGCACGCTCCAGAATAGTATTTTTTTATCCTATAAATACTGGTTCATTCCACAAATTTTTCTCACATTTTTGCACTAAAAACTTTCTGATCTTATCTCCATTTCTATTCCAAAAACCTTTGATCATATAATTCATAAGTCATTGTTTGCAAGTGATCCAAGACTTCATCCACACAAGTGCAAAAAGAAGAACACTCCTTCAACATCTATACAAAGTAGTAGTGTTGTGATTAGTTAATATCATCTAGTAGTAGTGCTAGGTTATTTGCAAAAGTGTTGTGTGATTTAGTAGATTGTAGACATTAGTTGTGTTGATAAGTATAGTAGGAGTTGTGAAGTTATTGTGCATTGAAGAAGGTGTGAAGTAGACGTGTAGAATAAGTCGTGAAGCTATTGTGAAGAAGTAATGAAGTTGTGAGATTAGTTCTAGCTAGGATTATAACTCGACATTTACCTTAGTGTCGTTAATCGGTGTAAGCCAAGGTGTGTAAGGTTTCTCCGCCATAAGGAGTTTGTTGACATAGTGAAGAAAACTCTCGAGTGTGGTACTCGGGGAGTGGAGTAGAGCAAGGAAGATGTCCTCGTAGCCGAACCACTATAAATTCGCGTGTTGTAGTTTGATCTCTCCATCTCTATATTTTATTTCATTTCATTACTTTGTTTACATTATTAGATTATATCTATTTAGACTTGCTCATTCTTGTTAACAATTGAATTCACATAAGATCGAATCAAATTTTTAAGCAACTATAATTTTTGTAAAATAAACTCAAAAAAAACGTAAAACTATTCAACCCCCCTTCTAGTTTTCCACAATTGGTATCAGAGCCAGGTCTAGCAAGATCTTTAAAATATATTGTATTTTAAAACTTATAACGATCTATGGAATCTGAAAAATATTTAGAAGGGCAATCTATGCAAAGACCACCACTATTTGAAAGCGATGGATTTTTATATTGGAAAAATCGATTAGAAACTTATGTGAAATCAAAAGATCTGGATCTTTGGCATGTTATTACTAATGGTGATTTTTTACCTATTCAAAATAACACCGAAACAAAGAAAGATGAAATCATACCTTTTGAAAAATAAAACGATGATTTAAAAAGAAAACTTGCTAAAAATGATGAAGTAAAAATGGTTATTTACAACGCGCTACCATATAAAGAATAAGAAAGGATCTTTATGTGTGAAACCGCGAAAGAAATTTGGAACTCTTTACTAATAACTCACCAGGGTAATAGTCAAGTCAAAGATAACAAAATGGATCTACTTGTTCAACAATATGAGCAATTCACGATTCCGGAAGAGGAATCAATTGATAATGCTTTCGCTAGGTTTAACACTATCATCACAAGTTTAAAAGCACTTGATGAGAATTTTTCTAGTAAGAATTTTGTTAGGAAGTTTCTTAGGGTTCTTCACCCAAAATGGCGAGCTAAAATGACGGCTATTGAAGAATCAAAGAATTTGTCAACTTTACAACTTGAAGAATTAATTGGGAACTTGAAAGTCTACGAAGTAATAATAAAGAAGGACTTCGAAATGGTCAAAAGAAAATGAGAGCAAAGCAAGTCAATCGCCTTGAAAGCTAGAAAGGAATCTAGTAACGAAGATAGCTCATATTCCGAAAGTGATGACGAAGAATATGCCATGGCCGTAAGAGATTTCAAGAAATTCTTCAAAAGGTGAGGAAGATTCGTTAGACAACCACATGATGAAAGGAGAGCATCTCAAAAGAATAAAGATGACAAGAATAGCAAGAATGAAAGAAAGTGTTCCAAATGTGGTGATCCAAATCATCTCATTGGAAAATGTCCAATGATGTCAACAGATCAAAATCAAAGAGCATTTATTGGAGGAGCTTGGAGTGATAGTGATGAAGAGGAGAAAGAAACGACAAAAGAAGAAAAGTGTCTTATGGCAAAAACATCAAGCGAGGTACGTTCCGAAACCGAATACTTTAGTGATGAGAATCTATCATTAGACAAAAATGATTTAGATAATGAGTATAATAGACTATGCAAACTAGGACAACAAGTAATGACTAAAAACAAATCACTAAAACGTATAAACAACCAATTAGAAAATGAAATACTAGAACTAAAAATTAAAATACATAAATTAGAAAAAGGCAAATAAATTGTTGAAGAATGTAAATTATGTCAAGAGCTTAAAAGTGAAAATGAAATACTTAGAGAAGAAATTTGTAAACTTGACAAATTTGAAAATAGTAGTAACTCACTTAAGAAAATAATAAGCATTCAAAGAATATCCGGAGACAAAACCGGCTTAGGATTTAACCCAATTGAAGCTTCAACTAGTGAAACAAAAAATGTTAAGTTTGAAAGCGAATCTAGTAAACCAACATCTTTAGAAACATATCCCAAATACATACTCATAAATAATAAGAAAATAACTCTTGCTAGTGATGAAGAAATAAAAACTTTTTATAAACCATCTTTAAAAACCGAAGTAGGATCCTTTAAACCTAAAACAAGATATAAAACTCCACCACCTAAGAAGCCAAATAACTCTTATCATAGGTCTAAAATACGTCAACCAAGAAGAAACCAAAATATGAAAAAGTACAATAACACTAGTAATCAAATGTGAAACTACCAACAAAGCTACAATCCTTGGGGAATACTACCACCTTTCATGCATCCTAGCCAAATGTTAAACATGTTTGGACCAAACAACTTTGGACCAAAGAGGCAATGGAGTCTGAATAGCTAGATCAACATTCCATTAGACTACCTTGAAGTTCTCTCACCATAGACTTTTGCAAAGTCTATAAATCCTCTTGAAGTTTTAAAAGATTGTTTTTGAAGATCGCCATGTACGCCTTTCTTTCACAATTCATTGCTATGCTTAGATAAATCTCTCTTGATTTGTTGCCTTGTTTGCGTAAATATAGTTGTTTGACTTCTTTCTTTTATATATATATATATATATATATATATATATATATATATGTGTGTGTGTGTGTGTGTGTGTGTGTGTGTGTGCGCGCTACACATAACCTAGATACGTCATTAGTTGACTTTCTAGAACTCAAGGAAATTGTTCGTTCTTGAACCTTTTCCTTCCCCCTATTGGCCCTTTTGAACTTTAACGTTCAACTCGAAAATCTTTTATGTCCACTATTAGAAAACTCATGATGATGAAGAGATGTGAGTTAAGTGGATCAACATAAAAGTAGAACTCCTTCGCACAAGAAAACTATGGATGAAACAAATTCCTTTCACCGACAAAAACATATCTTCGTCATTTCCTTATCATTTCTAAGTTCCACCTAATAACCCACAATTTTTTTTCACACTTACACATAATCTATATATATATATATATATATATATATATATATATATATATATATATATATATATATATATATATATATATATATATATATATACACACACACACACATATTCCCGAACATTTCTCAAACCATCTATTAACTTGACGCCTTGATCATTTTATCCGAAATTGTCAAGATACATTTTAATTAATGAAACGTTAATTAAAAATTGTCAAGTACTTCATCATCGTGCCAATATATTCCTACGTATTTTTAATATATTATAAATCTAATTATATACGTGTAAATATGTTTATGCCAGTAATAAAACCGCGAAAAATAAAAAATTGGTGGGCGGCCCCCTTAATATTTAAGGGGACCGGCTTGTTATCGAGGGCGGTCCCTTTAATGTTTAAGGGGGCCGGCCTACTGGTACTACCAAATCCAATTTTCATTTTAAAACATTTGCCAAACACTCCATTTGTTCATATCTTTCCCACTAATCTCTGTTGTGAACGAACCACAACACCCAAAAACCATCAAATACTTTTACCAAAACACCAATCCGGGCTTGTATCGCAAGGGGAAAACGTAACCTACACATCTAACAACATCTTTTGTAAGTTTTACAACATAAATTTCGTTTAATTTCATTCAATTTTGTGTCTAATCATAATTAGGTATTTTATAAAAATTTATTTTAATCCGAATTTTAGTAAAATTAAGTTTAGAAATTGCATAACCAAATGCTTCCCATAGGATTAGGATGAAGAATTGCTACTCAAACTAAGTATAACACATTATGTTGTTAAAATTTCTAATCACCCATAAACCCTTGCTAAGATTATTTTTCAAAAAGCACATTGTTGATATAATTCTTAAAAACTAGTTAAAATTTACTACACTGTAGTGATTTAATGTTTTAAACAATCAAACATACTTTTCAAATCATTGTAAAAAGTTTCATGAAGACAACATGGGCGTTTGGTTCATGAACAAATCATACTTAAATGAATTTATTTAAATCTTAAAACTAGTTTGTTAAACTTATTAACATAATTCTAGTCTATAGAAGTCATCAAGATATATATATATATATATATATATATATATATATATATATATATATATATATATATATATATATATATATATATATATATATATATATTGATGTTTTGGTCGATATTCATCTAGTTAAGGGAGCGTTTGGTTTAACTTGGAAAAAGATATTTTGAAAACCAAAATTCACATTTTCACTTTCTAAACAAAATTAGTGTTAGTCAAACTCGTAAGAGATAGCAAGATATATAACCTAATTAATATCTAGCCAAATTTCGAAATGAATTATGATGTCTAAAGTGATGTTTGGATAGTCTAATTATGATGAATAAAGTGATGTTTGGATAGTCTTGATAATGTATCGAACTAATTCCACAACAACATTTTGACATCATAAGATACATTTTAAGCGAGTTAAAAATTAAAAACAAGGAACATTGTGAAACTACTTCCTAGGATTTTTTTTTTGGTCGAAGTAGGCTTCCGTTCCACATGTATTGCATATATTCATATATAACATATGCATGATAATTGTTTTTGTCTTAATTTTATTTTTGTTGTTATATTGTTTAGGTGAAAATGCCTAAGACCACGGTTGGTGACGTTTCTAAAACCAAACAATACATTCCTAAAGTTTCCATCACTCCCGACATGTCTCCTTCCGTTGCATGTTTCTATCGCCCCATTGAAAATAGAAACATTCACGAGGGTAGAATTGTCGATCCATCCTACTATGAATCTGATCAAATCGAACGAATGTTCACCAATATCTGTCCTGACTGTCTTTTCAAAATCAACGAACCAATCATTCCTCGCTTTGTCCTTGACTTCTATAGCCAAGTAACGGTGCAAACCTATCCCTATGGCCATATCCTCATTTCTTTCATGATCCAAAATCAAATCATCACTCTTACTCTTGCTCAGTTTGGACAATCCTCAGAATCCCATACAACGGCCAAGCCGTATACTCTAATGAATGGGATCTTTCTTCACTTGAACGAAATCGTCCTCAGGATGGTCCATACTATTATGAGATTCCAAGTCCTGAAGACATTTGTCGACTGCTTGAACTAGAACGTGGTACGACTAGTTGCAAAATCAAGTTGAAAAATGTCAATATTCATGAAAATCAAATCCATCTCAAAGAGCTAAGCCCCGACATGAAAAATTGGGAAGAAATCATTCGCAAGAATGCATTTGGTACTGGCGGTCACCGTGATCATCTCATGGCTAGCATCGCCCACATGTTGTATTGTGTAGTTGCTGAAGAAAACTACAATCTGGCTTATCTCTTTTTCCATCGAATCATGACTGCCAAAAACACTCCTAATGCCAACCTTCCTTACGGTATGTTCCTCACTCAAATTTATCGTCATATCATGGAACACTACCCAGATCTTCGGAGTGATTTCTATGTGCATGTTCATCCTACTTTGAATCAACTCACTCTTGTCCGTACTCGTCGATCTCGAAGTGACAAAGGAAAATCTCTTGGTCCATTATTTTATATGCCTCGTGGTTTGACATCTCATCGAGGGAATGATGATGATGAGGAGGAAGACACCTCGCGTGTTAGTACCCCATCTCCCACAACCTTTGTTGATGATCTTCCTGATCTTGATTATACCGACTATCAAATTCCTCTTCCTCATGAACGTACCGATGAACTCCTCTTCAACCGTCAAACGTCCTTAACGAACCGAACTCAGCAAATGCATGAAGAAGTTAAAGGACGATTCAAGTCCGTAGGAAAGATGTTCAAGAAGATTATGGGCAAGAAGAAGAAATAGAGTTGTTGATGTGAAGCTACTTATTATTATTATTGAACTATTAGACATTTGTGTGTTTTATTATTTGTCTGATTTATTCGGAAATACTTGTGTTCCTTCATGTTTGTTACTTGAATGTTGCTTAGTTTCTAACTATTATCATGTTAGGATCTTGATTATAACTTAATGCTATTAGTATGCTTCTTTATATTTGGTTTACAATATATTAGTTTGCATGCATGATTTAGTATTTTATGCTTATATTTCATCATTCAAAGAGTATATGTTTCAAATAGAGCTTGCTGCAAACACACACTTGAAAACCAACCCATTTCTGCAAATTTTTGATTTCTCGACGCCTGGGAAAACACTAGATGGGCGGCCCCCTTAATTTTCCTAGGCGATCCCCTTAATCACTAAGAGGGCCGGCCTACAATTAAGGGGACCGGCCATCTGGAACAGAGTTTACTGTTTTCTTTTGCATCTTGTGACCTCTTTCTCAAGTATCAGCTACCATTTCTCCTTATAACCCAACTGATTTTAAAATCTCATTTAACCACTTCAAAAACTTACCTAAACCAACCATTTTCATATTATAAATTCCCTCCAAATGAACACTCTTCACCTCATTATTCATCATCTCTTTCAACCTAAACCATCATGTCTTCACCAAGCACCTCCATCTCTAAGGTCTCAAAGAAACAAAAGATTGTCATCATCCCTCCAAAACAACTCTTCATTGATTTAACAAATGAAGACAACACAACACCATCACCTCCACCTAAATGCTCATCCCCAAGTACACCAAATGCACCATCCAAAACACCTTCCACTCATGGAACTTCTTTATCTTCCATACCTTCAACTTCATCAATCAATTACTACATAAACTCACACTTGTCATCACCACAAGCATCATCACCACATCCTACCCAAGAACCTCTTTCCACCGAACTTACCATCTCACTTTCACCAATAACACCACTTGATGCTCATGTCTCATCTCCACCAATCACACCACCATTCTTTGTCAATCCCGTACCTTGGAGCTTACTTGAAGCTCATGGTGATACTTGCCTTTGTTGCATCCACAACCGAACCATAATATTTGGTCTTAGAGATGAAATTCAATATATGTTTTCATATATTGAACACTTGCTAACCAACCCACCACCACCTCCACCTCCACCATCCTCACCTATTGTTCCACCTCCACAATCCTCACCTATTTCTCCAACATCACCTTCCTACTCTCCAAATTAAGCATGTACTATGCTTAATAAATAAAGACTTCACAACCTTTTGCTTGCAAGCTCTATGAAGCTCATGTATTCTTTGCATGATGAAGTAGTCTTCTAATTGGTGTTCTCTCTAGTGTTTGTTCTAGTTGTAATCTATCTTGTTGCTTCATGTATTGTTGTGTATTTACACAACTTTTGCTTTAATATGAATGCTTTTATTATTGTCACTTTATATAGTTGTTTATATGCTTGTGCTTCTAATATTTTTCTTTGCAAGCATTCCATAGCTCGTTTCCTTGGTGCCCCCGAACGAGGGGGAGCACACATCAAGGGGGAGTTTTCATCCCGTCCATATTTTATAATTGAAACTTGTCGGCATAAGTTTTTTGATTCTAAAAAAGGGGGAGAAGTGAATATAAACTCACTAAATTACTTGTCTAAAAACTAATTTTTGATTTAATGAGTTTAAGTTTTGTAATTATCAAAAAGGGGGGAGATTGTTGATATAAATAATGCTTAAACACATTATTAATATTTTTCAATAACTCTATGTTTTGATAATCACAAAATGTAAACTAGATTAAATCAAAAATTATGACGTAAACAAGTATTTAGTAGTAAATATTCACTTTTATCATCTAATCACTTAAGGTATGAATAAACTAAGTGACTAATGCATTACATGATCAAAGAAGCATTTTCTTAAACATAAGGCATTTTATAAAATGACATCAAACATTTTATAACTTTTATAAAAATATTTTTGGAATTAAAAGAATATGTTTAATTCATTATAAATATATGAATTCAAATTTCTAACCAAAAATGGCAAATATAATCCAGAAAAACCTTCCCCACAAAAGAACAAACAAACCCAACGTTCTGGAGGGGGCGCCCCCCATAATGATTAAGGGGACCGGCCCCTAATTAAGGGGACCGGCACACTCCAGAATAGTATTTTGTTGTCCTATAAATACTGGTTCGTTCCCCAAATTTTTCTCACCTTTTTGCACTAAAAACTTTCTGATCTTATCTCCATCTCTATTCTAAAAACCTTTGATCATATAATTCATAAGTCTTTGTTTCCAAGTGATCCAAGACTTCATCCACACAAGTGCAAAAAGAAGAACACTCCTTCAACATCTATACAAAGTAGTAGTGTTGTGATTAGTTAATATCATCTAGTAGTAGTGCTAGGTTATTTGCAAAAGTGTTGTGTGATTTAGTAGATTGTAGATATTAGTTGTGTTGATTGTGCATTGAAGAAGGTGTGAAGTAGACGTGTAGAAGAAGTCGTGAAGCTATTGTGAAGAAGTAGTGAAGTTATGAAGAATTTGTGAGATTATTTCTAGCTAGGATTAGAACTCGACATTTAGCTTACTGTCGTTAATCGGTGTAAGCCAAGGTGTGTACGGTTTCTCCGCCATAAGGAGTTTGTTGACATAGTGAAGAAAACTCTCGAGTGTGGTACTCGGGGAGTGGAGTAGGGCAAGGAAGGTGTCCTTGTAGCCAAACCACTATAAATTTGCGTGTTGTGGTTTGATCTCTCCATCTCTATCTTGTATTTCATTTCATTACTTTGTTTACATTATTAGATTATATCTATTTAGACTTGCTCATTATTGTTAACAATTGAATTCACATAAGATCGAATCAAATTTTTAAGCAACTATAATTTTTGTAAAATAAACTAAAAAAGAACGTAAAACTATTCAACCCCCCTTCTAGTTTTCCACATCTACCTAATGCACTATCGGGCAGTGTACGTAGTCGTGTGAGGTATAGCTAGATGGTAAAGCCGAGGTCGTCCCAAGAGCTATAAGTGTGGAATCTATCTAAGTCTACTATCACGTTATTTAAAGGGGGTTTTATGATTGAAAAGATTAATTAACTAATAAAAGTAAATAACAATCCAAGTAAATAAATAGAAGAGAATTAGTAAATAGAGGAAGTGTTAACCTAATTACTACTCTTGTTATTATCATAATTAGTTATCTATAAGTGCATCCTATCGTTTCGTCTGGGTTTATGGTCATTTAGGATCAAAGGGTTAAATCTCCTAAATCTATCTTGCACCTTGTCCTATTCCCGCCTATTGTAAAGACGAGAGGTCATCGGGCAGCGTGAACCTACGAAGATACAAGAGTCATTAAGTACCTCTACTAACATGGAAAGTCTAGCGGGATGCAGCATGGTCAGATCTTACACCCCCTCTAACTTCTTTAAGGTATCGCAATGATAGGTGGTCCTAGGGTTAATTCGCACGTGTATGGCAATATTGTTATCGCCAAGTCACATCCCTATCAGCTTGGGTCCTAGGGTTAATTCACCAAGCCTCAAAGGAACTGCCAATGCTCAACACTACCAAAACTAGAGTGTCCTAAGACTCGCCATGAAGGTATACAAACAAAACTACAATGGATGCATAGAAAACTAGATCACAAGAATAACAATTTCATAACTAGGCTAACACTAAGAGGTGTTTAGCCACTCATGTTCATAATTGCAGTAAAACAAGAATGTGTAATTACAAATGTGAACATGAATCGAATACAAGACAAAGGAATGAATAAACTTATGATTGGTGTGTGAATCCTCCCTTGGAATTGACTTGTATGTTGATTGAACTTCGTACCTCCTGCTCCCAAAACTTTTCTCAACTTCTGTGTGGTGAATGTGGATATATGAAATCGGAATTTAGGGTTTGTATTTATAGGCCCGACTTTGCTACGACATGGCTAAATGAGAGGCTACGACGTAGCCTGTGTAAATACCAACTACACCATAGCTTGATCAAGTGCTACAGGCGTAGTTTCTTCATTTGTTGTATCTACGACGTAGTTAGATGAGGTACTACACTATAACTTCTTCCTTGGCCACTTGAGTTCCGTACTGCCTTCTTTTGGGGACTACGCCGTAGGTGGAGAGTAGCTACTCCGTAGAGCCCTTTAATAAACATCTACGCCGTAGTCATGGATTGAGCTACGTCGTAGTCTTCATATATTCTTGCTACGGCGTAGGTAGATGGAACCTCTACGTCTTAGTTAGTGCAAAATCCGCATACTTTATATATTTTGTCTTTAGTCCTTCTATTTCCGCGTTTCTTCGTTACTTTACTCATCTTTGACCTGAAAACAGAATATAAACAAATATGAGTATATATCCTAACATATGAATGCAAAAGATGAGTATTTAGGGGGAAATTAACACTTAAATATGGATATATTTGACGTCATCACCTGGCATCAATTCCTGCTTCTTTCCGGCTAAGCATTTGTTGAGAATCGAGAACATTGTTGCCCATAGCCTAGGGAGGTACTTTCGTTTGAAGTCTGATGTGTTTTTCAGCTTCATGGCATCTGTATCAAATCCAAGTTCCACAAAGAAGTCCATGATCTGTGTACTGTCTGGCAAGACTTCAAACCCTTGTTTTCATACGTTTATATATGTTTTCGTCCGTTTTTAGACATTTTCATACGTTTCGTCTACTTTTTTACGTTTTCGTCTCTTTTCAAACGTTCTCGTCTGTTTCATCCGTTTTTATACGTTTTCATCCGTTTTCAAACGTTTCGTCCGTTTTCATACGTTTTCGTCCATTTTCAGACGTTTTTGTCCCTTTACATACGTTTTCGTCCGTTTTTTTATTTTTTCATCCATTTTATGATGTTTTTGTCTGTTTTCATATGTTTTCGTCTGTTTTTATACGTTTAGGTTCATTTTCATACGTTTTCGTCCGTATTCTTACGTTTCTGCCCGTCTACGTCCGTTTTCATACGTTTTCACCTGTTTTCTTATGTTTTTGTTCGTTTCCATACGTCTTCATCCGTTTTAATATGTATTCGTCCGTTTTCATCTATTTTTCATACGTTTTCGACCGCTTTTAGACGTGTTTTTACGCTTTCACACATTTTTGTCTGTTTTCGTCCGTTTTCTTACGTTTTTGCCTATTTTCGTCCATTTTCATATGTTTTCGTCCGATTTCATTCGTTTTCGTTCTTTTTCATACTCTTTGTCCGTTTTCATCCGTTTTCCTTTATTTTCATCCATTTTTATATGTTTTTGTTCGTTTTTATATTTTACGCTTTCATATGTTTTTGTCCGTTTTCATACGTATTCGTCCATTTTCTTACATTTTTGTCTCTTTTATTACGTTTCTGAATATTACAAGTGATATTCAAAATATCACTTGTGATTTTCTAAATATCACTTATGATATTCAGAATATCATTTGTGATTTTTTGAATATCACTTGTGATTTTCTTATGTTTTCATCCAGTTTCATATGTTTTCATCCATTTTCTTATGTTTTCCATACGTTTTTTAATATCACAATTGATATTCATAGTGTCACTTGTGATTTTCTAAATATCACTTGTGATATTCTGAATATCTATCACTTGTGGTTTTCCTGAATATCACTTGTGATTTTCATGTTACAAAACATTAGTTGAAAATCACTTGTGATATTCAGAATATCGCGAAATATCACATAATATCTCTTATGATATTCAGAAACGTATAAAATGTTTGAAAATGGTCAAAAGCATTTAAAAATGGACAAAAATGAATGATAACGGATGAAAGCGTCTGAAAGCATAAAAACACATCTGAAAAAGGACGATGTATGAAAATGGACGAAAACGAAAGAAAACGGATGAAAATGTATGAAAACGAACAAAAACGTATGAAAATGGACGAAAGCGTTAGAAAAGGGATGAAAATGGATGAATATGTATGGAAATGAACAAAAACGTATGAAAGCGTAAAAGCACGTCTGAAAACGGACAAAAACGTATGAAAAATGGACTAAAATGAAAGAAAATGGATAAAAACCTATTAAAACGAAAGAAAATGAACGAAAACAGACGAATATCACTTGTGATTTTCTTGTGTTTTCATCCATTTTCTTACGTTTTGATATTCAGAGTATCACTTGTGATTTTCTGAATATCACTTTTGATATTCTGAATATCACTTGTGATTTTCTGAATATTTATCACTTGTGATTTTCATGTCACAAAACATTAGTTGAAAATCACTTGTGATATTCTAAATATCACAGAATATCACTTATGATATTCAGAATATCATTTGTGGTACTCAGAATATCACTTGTGATATTCAGAAAATCAAAGAATATCACATGTGTATTGATTGGGTCTAAACCGTCAGATATTATTGACCAAGGTCAACAAGTCAAAGACAGCCTAGAATCAATACTCCGTGGATAGTATAGTGTTTCCCCGGGTCGTTAAAGTCCCAGCGAGATTGAAATGGTGCTTTGGAAATCGTTTTTGAGGAAGTGGCACTGAGGACAGTAGCCAGATGATGTGGAATTGATATTGCTACTGTTATTTTGGTATTTGTACGCAGATATAATATTCACAAAAATCAGATATACAATTATATGC